>CM031244.1:339549028-340134028 GCA_018340775.1 Taxus wallichiana var. yunnanensis
TGACTTTGTGGCCCAATGGATTTTGGCACATGGTCTGATTTTCTCTTCACCATGGTTTGTTTTTGAGGCACTCATAGGGAGTGATCATCCTTGAGTCGAGATCTAGTGTCGGTGCTCGAATTTATCTCTCCCTTTTTTGGTTAAGATTTTACATCGTTATCTGCTATATTTTTACTTTCCTGTTGAGGTGTAGGTCAAATTTTTGTTTTTTCCGTGTAAATTTTAGTCTTTCCTCTTTTTCAGTCGATGATCATGTCTAAATTTGCATTATCGGTAGTTTCTTATGGGAATCTGTTATGTTTTATTTTCTAGAGTTTGAGGATCTCTTGTTGTAAATTGCTTTTGTGTCTTATATTTTATTTACATTTACTCTCCCAAAGTGCTCGCTGATACGTGATAGTTCCCAATTGATTGTAGTGTGGTGGGTCAAGTTTGCAAACTCATATATTTTCTCTCATATTCACAAAATGATAAATCAACCCCGTCATCCAATAAATGTGCTCCGAATATTCGCAGTCAAAAGGTAACACAAATAATTCCCTAATTGGCGTCAAGAAGTGTAAATTTTTACAATTGGAATGGATGTGGGGATACAACATATATTTGTAGCTTTGTGTATTTATGAAGAAACTAATAAAAGTGTAAGAAGTTCCCGAAACCGCAAGGAACACGTGGTTATTTAGTTGTGAAAAGGAGGAGATGTGGGTCACTTTGGGAAACTCAAGCATTTTTGGTTTGAAAATAAGGTGGGATAAATTTTTTAAAAAAGTGTTGCAGCACCGCTATCACTCAAGTACGACCACATGTCGAGCCAGTATTGAAAACTAAAAGGTGGATGAGTGGGTCAAGTTTGCTAAAAGTGTGTAAATTCTCTAATGCTACAAAATTACAAAAGGTGTCCCCAAGCCCATGATAGCGAAAAACTTCATTCCACGTGGATGGCTTATTTTTAAAATTATGAATAATGGATTGAATGGTCATGATACATTACATTTACTTCTACCACCATTAATGTTTCCATGTAAATGAAGGACATTTTAAGGCTTGTGAATGCCTTTATTTACCGATTGGCTTGATTTTTTTTACAACCTTTATGATTTTCGTGAAGAATTATTGCGTCATTAGTTTTGGAGCTCAAATTGTGAACCTGAAGGACTTAAGAAGTTGTTGATTTCACTTTAAATTACTCAAGCACTCATGGATTGACTGGTAAGATCTTTGAAACTTGTGTATTTCTCTTTCAGTGCCAGTTGGTTTAAAGGAAAGTTAGGGTTTTTGAATGATGAAAACTATGTCGTCTTCATTTTTGGTTACGTCTGGGGTCACTAGTGATTTGGAAAAGATTACAGACATGGACTTGATGTGTGCTGATTTAGATGATTTTCTTTAGAGGCTTAATAGTCCCCATAAGATTGAATCCCTTAAGGAAATTCAAGACAGTCATATTGCTTTAGTAGGTGATATTCCCCCAGTAGTTCATTGGCTAGAATTGGTATATTATTGTGTTGTGAACTATGATCTTGAAAAGAGGGAAGTGTTAGACGGGAGCGGGGATGTAGTTTTGACTTTGACACATGTAACTACTAGAGTAATGCTAAAGTTTCCTATAATCACCAACCCAATCACCATTGCCATCAAATTAGCTCTGCAATATTATGAAACAAAGAAGGACTATGTCAAGATGATAAATACAAAATGGCTTATTATGAAGAAGACAACGGCTAGAATCCCTAAAAATATTGTTAGGGAACATTTTGTTGAGGATGTTGAAGATTTCATTGTGTTGCTAAGTCAAATGACAGGTTTAGAAACCACAAATGAATTCAAATAATGGATGAATACATACATATGGATTATTCTGGAGAGAAAAGGGAGCATCTGTTGGGCAACTTTCATTACAGACACACTCCATGATCACATGGTCACATTAGTAGTGAGAATTGAAATGGGTGACAATTCAGAGCTAGAATTCTACATGATGACGTACCTAATATATAATGTTGTTGGGCATAGACGCTTCCCGAGTTTGTCACCATGTGCAAATTTCAAGCAGTTCCAAATGCATGAGATATTTCCCCAACTGAAAATGATCAAATGGAGTGGGAATGTAAGGTTATTTAATGATGCTTTCTTTTCCCCAAGAATTCATCTTTTTAAGATAGAGTGGGGACAATATAGGATGTCTGAACAAGCTAGATAAGTAATTTTGGAATATGGATGTTGCTTCATCCAATATAAAAAGTTCACTTACATAAGAGTTAGTGGTTTTGAAGGAAATCCATATAAGATACCTATGTATGTAGATGATAAATTGATTTTATGTGAACTAGAAAGGTAGTTGGCATGTGCATAAAATAATTACTAAGAGGCATAAAACAAATATCAAATTTCCTATTCAAATTGGAAGGTATTCATGCCCTTCCATCATAAAGGCTAGATTGATTGAAGAGGAAATGTAGAAATTTGATATGGAAAAGTTTGAGGCAAGGCCTAATTATGAAATTAGATGGGTGTTTAACAACATTACAAATACCTTTGAGCATGAGCCCCATTTTGAGGATTACTAGATGAATTGCAAGGATGAGGAAGAAGTTAGATTAAGGGATTTTTCTAGAATGACTCTGTCATAGATAATAGACTACAAAATTGTGGTTATCCCAGAGGGGATTGTGGATGATCCACACACAATGAGAAGATTCTATATTGATCAGAAGGTGGGGGATCAACCTATATCTCCTCCAGATTGGAATGTGGTAGAATCTAATGATCCTTATTTAAGAATAGTTGATGTAATGAGAAGGATTGTAAATTGGTTGGCCCAAAAGAACATTGATCTTTCACTCCAAAATACAAAAATCCTAAACAACTTCAGAAGTTTGGGAAACTTGAGTGAGGATATTCCACCCTTGAGGGAGGACGTAGATAGAATGGACCCATTGGGAGGAAAGGCCCCTCAATTTCCATCTAAAATTCCTACTCTTGAATTCATTGATGAGTGGACATCAACCACTAGTGGAACTAGCACTTCTATGTCAGTTCTCATGCAAAAGACTGAAGAGATGCTTTTAAAGTCTATGGAGAATGCCCCATTACTTTTGTAATACCACTCTAGGAAAGGGGGAAACATTTGGCATAACATGTGGTCCGTCTAAGTGTTTCACCAAAGAAACATAGTGCTGAAAATTTAATGAGTGGAGCCATTGCAAGTGGCCATGTTTAGTCTAAGCCACACAAGGATGAAAGAAGAGCAAGCACAGATTTAAAAAGGTTTGAGAGGACACACAAAAACAAAAGGTTATTCACTAGCCAGTCTTGGTAAGAGTAGGTTCCCATACACCTAAAAAGTTCAAGCACTGGGATATGGTAATTGATCCTCTAGAGTCTGAGAAGAGTGATACTTTCCAAAAGTAACATGATGCATCATTGCCATGTGTGGAGAAATTAGATCCTCTGATCCCACCTCTGTCCTTTGTGGAGAAAATAATGGAATGCACTTAGATTCTAGTTTCCCAGGGAAATATTGTAGTTAATCCGTAGACAATCAATTTATTACCCCAGGTATGAAAATCTCTAAAAATTTCTTGCAAGGATATAAATGTACCTCCAGTCGAAAAAATACATGAATTTTCAAAGATCCAAACTGATGTAATTGATGTTGATGTTGGTGAAGTATTTTCCATGTTGGAAGAACTTAATTTATCTATAGGTGAACCAATATTAACACTAGTGGGAAGAATTCAAGCAAGAAAATAATTGGAAAAAGAAATTTAGGTATCAAAAATCTTTTGAAGTGGGCATCCAGAAACTAAATTACTTTCCCCGTGCCAAATGGTTTTGGAATTGGGTAAACCAGAGTCATTTTAAAAAAGATAATAATACAAAGTTATTAGTAGAAGAGGTTATATCCATTTATGTTGAGGTGACCAAGACTGATAACCTTCCTTAGGAGGGAAAATTTGTTTTTGAAGAAAAACTGAAAATAGCACAAGATGCAATTGCTGATGAAGAAATCATTATTGGTGAGGATTTACAGCCCTTAGTGGGAAATGTAGAGTTGTTTCCAGAGGAAAAACCTACCATGGCATTTCCAGATACATCATTAGAACATGAAAATGGTAAGGTGGTAACTCAGTAGACTTTGGGAGAGAGAGAGCCCACAACCCAAATTTTGGTACAAGAAGTGTTGGAGAAGAAATTGACTCCACTATGGTTTCAACTAGAGAAACAAGGAAGGAGTTTCCCCTGAATGTTGATACAATTCATGGAAAAAGTGATCAATCTGAAGTTCCAGACCATGAAAAAGAGCATCCAAAAGAATCAAGTAGCATAGAGTGAGATTGGCATAGAAAACATCTAAATAAGTAATCAAGAATAGACACGATGATTGGTACAAAATGAATAAGAAGTATCCAACAAATGATAGTTGTTCCTAAGAAATTCCAAAAAGAATCACAAGAAGCAAAAGTTATAACAAGCTTAGAAAAGGGATGGATCAGTGAGTTGATTTCAAATGAAGAAAAGACGTCCTCCACATGCGATATCTTGACCTTACTACTCTGTCTTTTCCAAAGGTAGTAAGAGCCTCAAAAATGGCCAGGACCATCACAAAAACCCACACTGATTCATCTAGAGCAAGGACCTTGGAAATAACAACCCCTTTTGAGGGTAAAACAAGAGAAGACATAACAACTGATGATTATAACATTTAGATTATTCCCTTGGGAAAACCTTCAAGGGAAAAATTGAAGCAAGGAGTGTCTGAGGTAGTGAATGATCTTCTGCAAAAAGTTGATGAAGATGGAATGACAAAAAGGCAACTAAAGGAGAAAGTTAAGGCCTTGAGTTCTTGTTTGCAATAATTGACAAGGAAGACTAGTCAAACGCAAGCAAGTGCCTATATAAACACCCCGAAGGAATGAATAAGGTAAACAAGGTTGTCAAGAAGGTTCAAGCAGTAGACATGTGGATTGAGAAATCAACCAAGAGGGGGAAATAAGTCAAGTTGGTCTCGAGAAAAGGAAAATCGGCCCTAGTGGACTCACCTCTTGGTTAGATAATAAAAAATGATAAATTATATTTAAAAGGGATCATGCTCGGTACAGTGCAAGAAATATTCGAGTGAGCAAATACCTAAATTGGAACTCAGAATTGATGCTAGGTGTGGAATAGGACAACTCAGTGGAATACACAAATGTGAATCGGTATCATATAAGAGGGCCGAGTTGTTGTATTAGCTCAAGTAAGCTTGTGGATGGCTCGGTGAGTTAAGGTGCTCACTACTCGGAGGAAGGGTGGTGGACAACTCGGACGTGGTAGGGTTTCTGGGGAGTTGGAAGACAAAAACCGAGCTTAGTCACAAATTGGATTTGTCACATACATGAGCAAGGGCTCCAGTTGTTTACACATTACTCAACATCGAGACTATGAATTTATAGGCCCATAAGATCAATAAGTGCATAGGGATCACATGAAGAATCTGAGCTTGAAGTCCAAAGAAACTCACTCATGAGGAGTAACTTAGCAAGTTTCAGCCAGAGTGTGTGGTGGAGCTTGGTGGATTTGTGAAGGATTTGACTATGTAGAAATGAGCTCAATTAGCACTAGGAAGTTTGTTTTGTGAATTTTGAGAAAGCCCATAGTAGTGGTGTTCATGAGGTAAACCCTAACCCGAATCAAGCCAAGCTCGGCTAGAAAATGAAATAAAATTTTCATAGGTGACAAGCATTGGAAGAAGGATATCAGTGAATGATTGGACCGAGATATAGAAAAGGATCTCATAAAGCCTAGTTTTAACAAAAATGGCTTAGCTCAATTAGCTAGGATGAGGGTAGAAGAAAATTTGGTAAGTTGAGCTTTTCCAGGTAGGGGCATGATGAAAATTGAGTGTTCGAGTTTGCTTTGAGAAAAATTTGTCTCACCTTGAAGCTCTAAACATAAGAACTTACGGGGATCATCACAAGACATAAAGAGATGTCTCATTTAAGCCAGTGTAAGATCCATGCACACATAGTTCGAGTCATTCATGTGCATACACAAATGAGATCTCGAGCTTAAAGAATTGGTCATTGATGATGCAAACAAGACCTCGGGAAGAATGTTTGGGCGAGATGGATCAAGTATAGAGTTTGGTGGCGAGTCATAACAAAGAGGGAACGAGGTTGGTCGAGATGAGTCAATTTTTCATATTTTTCATCTCAAAGATCCTTTCGGACAATTCAATTTTAGATTTTCAGAGTTTTTTGGGCTCGATTTTGTTGAGCGAGTTGGATACCTCCAAATCCTGAAACTTCAAAACTCTAAAATTATGAGTTTTGGCATTTCGAGGTTCAGAGATTTTGGGTGTTGAGAGCTCTGCCTAGGTGGGAAGTTTGGTCTCCAAAGTCTAGTGTGGTTGAGTTGGTCAAGCAGGTCTGAGTTGTGCGCCGAGTTGTGAGGGAGGCAACATGTCTAGATGGTGATTCATTCACTGAACTATGAGGATGTTTGAATCAAGTGCCAAATGGTGTGGAAGTAGTGCATGTTAGTAGTACATTAGTATGACATGTTTTAGGGAAGGGTGATTTCATGTGGGATGTTATTTAGAGATAGATGAGTCGAGGTATGAGTCGATATTAACTGATGCATGGTGATCGAGAGGTGAACGTGGGATCAAAGGAGCTCAGTATGCAGGAAATGGCTTGGTTGATGCGATGAATAATGGAGCTTAGTGGCTTAGGTGGTGAGTGAGTCACTTGTAGAGAGCACCGAGTGTAAAATAATTTGATGATTCTAAGCTCGTGGTGGAGCGAGGAAGACAAGGAAGAGAACATGACATGCTCAAATTAGGGATGCAGTCATGGTGAGTGATCTCGGTGAGGCATTCATCTCTACAGGAGCTTGGCTTGGGTCATGGTGATGGCACCTGGGACTTGGAGGTGAAGCTCATGGGAATGAGCACGATGAGCTCGTGGTGGTCTAGGTGAATGAGAAGAAGCTTGAGTCAATCATGGGAGCTTAGCTTGATGGAGGAGCTTGATTCTACATAGAGCTCAATTTGAAGATCGGTGGAAAGCTCTCTCTATGAGCTCGATAAAGGGAGCTCGGTTATGGTGGAGATATTTTGTTTTTAGAGTGTCGGTCAAAGCACATGGAGCTCAAAGTGGCTAGTAGATGGGATGAGGCACTAGCCAAGCTCACGAAAAGGTGGCGGAACTACAAACAAGAGGAGCTCCATTGAGAGGGAGCTCGGTCACGAGGAACAAAAGGAGCTTGAGCTTGTCGGTTTGGATGTGGCGAGGAAAAGAGTGTTCAAATCAATGCGAGGGAGCTCGGCTCGGTAGTCACGGTGATGGAGGGAATATCAGTTTTTGAGCCGGGCATGACGATGAGCATTAGGAGCAGGTTGAGGATCCCTGTTGTAAGATGGAACCGAGTCATGAGAAGCTACATGGAAGAGCCAACCAACTCGGTGAAGCTTGTGATGGTAGGTGTTAGCTCAGAGTCAAGTAAGAGCTCATTTGTGAGTTCGATGGGGGAGCTCGATTACGTGGATGATATGGAGTAAGCTGAGAAAAACTAACATAGTTGGATGGGATATCTTGGCAAAGAGGTGAGCTCGATTCTACGTGAGCTCATGTGGAGTTTAAGGTGAGCTCGATTCAAGGTAAGCTTGGTGCATTACAAAACAAGCTCTTAGTGGATAATTCAATGGGTCTCGGTCATGTAGATCTTGGTAAGAATGAAAAGAAGCTCGATGGGAGTTGTTCAATGGTAAGGACTCATCTCAGTTGTGGTGGGCCAAAAAGAGCTCATGGATCTAACTTGGTGAGTTGGCTCGGCGAGCCAACCACCAAGTTGGGCCATTTTTGTTTTTTCCATCATCACAAACCGGTCAACATGGGGCCCACCAATAATTTAATTAAATTAATATTTTTATTTAAATATTTTAAATAATAATATTTATTATTATTATTTAAATATTTTATTTAAATATTATTTTAATTAATTGAGAAGACTATGTCAACAGGCATTAATGATGCATGATGGAACCTTTTCAAGTGGTTCAACAAAATGTAATAAATAATACATCATGTGCCTTCCATTTAGGGAGGGAATTTATGACTCCTTCTCTCTCTCTCAATTTATTCTATAAATGTAAGTTGGAAGCTCTTTTTTAGGGGGTTCCAACAAGTAAGTTCGACAGTCATACAAGTTGGACAAGTTAGACACTTTCCAGCTTCCCCTCTCTTTGCAAGCTGAGATGTTGTGATTTGTAGGATTTCAAGCCTTTCTTCTAAAATTGTAATGGCAGCTGTGCCTTTTCACTGATGTAATGATGCACTTGTGCAAAGTGCTTGAAGTAATGATAATTATGATTTGTGATCATTTGTATGTCCTTTTCATGATTTTGTTGCTTCTACTTGCCTCTCTATCATGTTTTTAGGTGAATTGTGCAACCGGGGTTTTCTTGCAAGTTTTGGAGGTCATTGTGCTTATCAAGGAGTGAAGTATTGTATGTAAAAGTGGGTTTGTAATGCATTTCATTCTTCCTCATGATCATCTCTCTTCATCAAGAAAGCTAGAAAGTTATCTAGCAACACCCTTTCTTGGTGCATCACCACTTCTAGTTTAGGTTTTATTTCTTGAAATCATTCTCCCTAATCCCATGAAATGTTAGCATAGGATTAGATAGCCTTTTTATCTTGCATTAGAAGTAGTGTTGTGTTTATTTTAGGAAGAGGAAGCCAGCCTTCTCTAGAGGTTCACCTCAAGCCCAAGTCCCATAGCTTGAGAGGTGATCCCATGTGTCCCAATCACACCAAATGTCATGATTCATTTTCAGGCCATTCGAGGGGTGTAGCAATGATTTGGTGAAAATAGTTTTTGGGGCACACCCGGTGGGACAAAGATTGGTACTTCTCTTCATCAAAGTACCTAGTAACTCTATCTCTCTAGATTTTAGGTTTAAGTGTATTCACTTATGCGAAGAATCTAGACTAGAGAATCTTCAAAGAAAATAAATCATCAGCATATCAAATTTTCCTTGTCTCCTTCAAGGAGAAGGAAAAGAGGCATGTCAACATCACCTATTGCATCATTAGTTCATTTCATTAAGTTGTTGTGTTCTTTGTGAAATTTCAGCCTTGCGAGGCATACCCAAGCACAACTGGAGACTCCATTGGTCAAAGTGACCCAATTTCTGTGTTGTAAACTTTAGTTTTACCCATTCTCATTTTTTTTCTTGACATATTTCCATTCATGAGGAAATCCCATCATGACTTCATTTCCACAATGGGATTCCCACTTACAGTAACGGTAGTTCTTTTCATCTTTAGGCTATTATAATTTACCTCCAAACCAGTTTCATGATGAATACCAGTTCGAGCATGCATGCCCCCATGAGAAAGATACAAATCATTTTGGTCACCCACCAGACTAGGGGGCTACCAAAGAACAATGACATGCAAATTCTGGGATCTATTGTACACCTAAAGAAGATCACTTACAGAAGAGGGTTCGAGATTTGGAGTATAACATGATGTAAATAAGAATCAATGAAATGAAAAAGGCATCCTAGATTGGCTTCAACATTCCATACCCATGGATTGGCCCTATACCATGTGAGCTTAATCCTCAACAAAAGCTTCACTTCATAATCAAGATGATGACTCAAGTTGGAGAATGGATCAAGAAAAGGGACATTCATGAATGTAATGTTATTCAATCATGTCAATGGGAGGTCCTTCATTACCACCTTATAACCCTCTTCCCGTATTTCCATCCATGCAGTTGCATTTGAGCCCCATGGTCCTAACCTTCCAGTTACTACCCCTGAGGTGGAATTCACTACTTCATCATCTATCCCTCCATTCCATCATGAATCTTCCATGCCTCATCCTTCTAAAGTTCCCTCTTTTCTACAAAATCCATCAAGACAAGAGAATGAATCTCTTCCTCAAACTGTGAGGGAATCAGTTGAATCCTAACCCACCCCTCCTCTTATAGTCCCAAATCCATTTTGGGAAGAGAATTGTCAAGAAATGAGAAAAAGGGATGAGTATATGATCGAAGAGAATAGAAAAGGAGATCATGTAGATAATTTAAAGAAATGGGTTGCAAAACTTAACATCAAGAAGAATTCATTCCTAACTAAATCTTCTGCAGAAGTTGAGGCTCAAGAACAAGTGGAAAAACTAGTTTTGTACTAGAAACAAATCTAGAGCTAAACGAGGAGGACCATCAGTCTACCTATTCAGAATGTAGTATTCATATTGGCTCAATTCCATTAGAAAATTTTGAATCACCAAAGGTGGAAAAATTAGTAATAGAAGAGTGTGTGCAAGTTGAAGAAGAAGGAATCTCAAGTGTACAAGGTGTTTTTTATGAGTGCAATGATCCTACTTATCAAGCATGTCAAGAACTTGCTGCATTTATGGAGCATTGTAGCAACTTTCCAATATCATCATTGAATACCACAACTAACCATAGTGGGATTCTTTCCATGATGGACTTAGAAGTTTCAAGTGTAGATTATACCATGCAGGAAGTTTCAGATTCTTCCCCTTCTTTGTCTTTTCAAAACTATGTTTTCTAGATGAATTTGATCTTGAAAATTTTATGTTTGAAGATGAGGAAGGTCATGGAGAATCAACTGCTAATTCAAGAAACATCATAAGGGAGGTTGAACCCTTTACACAGTTAGAGAACAAAGAAGAAAATTTTCTGTCATATTTGGAGGAGTATTTGGATGTAAAAGAGCCTATAGAAATACCCATTTATGTTATTCCATTATCTAGCCTTCAATGTAAGTTGTCTAGTGCTATGCAAGGAAATAATCAAGGACCACAACTAGTTTCAAGTTACCCTCTTGAATTTGAATTAGAAGAATTGGATCTTCTACAACATTCATTGAATGAAGAAAGAGAGGAGCATGTGGGAGAAACTAAGTCAAATTCAAGGCTTTGGGCAAAGATGACATTATTGGGAGTTTCTTGCTCTCAATTATGGAGTCAGATTTGTTTGATGAACAAGTAATGGTGGAAGAAAACCAAGGAGGTCATGCTTTCCTTAATTGTCCTAAAAACAATAGGTGAAAGAATTTGATCTTGTAGGTTTTATGTGGGATGAGAAGGTTAGAGATGTAGAACAATTTTTTTTTAGATGAAAGTGGAACTCCTATATGATTAGTATGCTTCAAACACTTGCAGTATCTTTCGATAACTTCATTTGAGGTTGTAAGTGGTCCAAAGTGGTTGCATGTCATGGAGGAACTCCTTGTTGTCAAAGAAGGGAAAAGTAAAGAACAGGATATCACTTTCATACCATTCACATGGGTGGAAGATCAGTTGTTTTTAGATGGTAAACAGGAGAAAATTCATCTCATGGATCATCATTCTTTTCAAGGAAGTCTTCCGGTAGAATTTCTTGTCAAAATTTAAGTTCATAGTAGAAGGCATATTCAATGGGTTAGACCATGTCCTATCAGGTACCTGGCTTCATTAAATCCAGAAGAGAAGCCAAACTAGTCACATTCACTTCAGAATGTGAGGATGAGTTTCAAAATTATGAAGATCAAGCTGCAATGCTTCTACAAGAAAAATGCAGAGCAACTAAAAGAGGAATTCTTTCTCTTTCTAATTGATACCTTAGTGGACCAAGTGGGGAATTGGGCTCATTTCAATTTCTCACTCTCATTCTCAGCCATGTCCATTGTCACATCATTTACATGGAAATCCATTGTGAGGAAAGGGAGCTATTTTGCACAACCATTAGTTGAGGTTTGTTTAGCTTACCCGTGCTTCCAGTTAGTGTAGGGTAGTATAGGTTTTCTTTCAGTAGAATAAGTGCATTTCACACCTTGCATGTTTTAATTGGGGCATGTATGGTTTTTAGTTTTAGTGTGTTTTGTTTTCCTTTTTCGCTCTTGTGTTGTACATTGTTGCATCATTGGAAGGTGTCAAGGAGAAGGAAGGTTCAAGGTTTCCATAATATTTTCATGATCTACTTAGTCAAAATTTTGTAGTGTTCCACAAATGTCAATCATTCAATGATTCAGTATACTTCATGATTAGCATTTTGGGGAGGTCCAAGATTGGCAATGCTCAAGGAGACTTTGGGATATATCACAGAGGATCAAATTGATACATGATTCCAATATTGACTCCATGCCCAATGGATATACAAGGCTCTTTGGAATCATGCTTAGCAGGAAAGCATCCCCGAGAGGTCACCAAAAAAATTTTTTCCCCCTTAAGCAAAAATGGACAATGAGGTTACAAGCCTTGAGAGCCTTGTATGTTGTTTTGAGGATCTTCTGGGATTGTTCCTTCTTTCCGTGTCTTGAAGGTTCAAGTTGGTCTCAGAATGGGAAAATCAGCCCTAGTGGAATCACCTCTTGGTTAGATAATAAAAAATGATAAATTATATTTAAAAGGGATCGTGCTCAGCATAGTGAAATAAATCTTCGAGTGAGGAAAATACCTAAATTGGAGCTCATAGCATTGATGCTAGGTGTGGCATAGGACAACTTGGTGGAATACTCAAATGTGAGATTGGTATCATATAAGAGGGTCGAGTTGTTGTATTAGCTCGAGTAAGATTTTGGATGGCTCTGTGAGTTAAGGTGCTCACTACTCGGAGGAAGGGTGGTGTACAACTCAAATGTGGTATGGTTTCTAGGGAGTTGGAAGACAAAAACTAAGCTCAGTCAAAATTGATTTATCACATGCATAAGAAAGGGCTCCATTTGTTTACACATTTCTCATCATCGAGATTATAAAGTTACAGGCCCATCAAATTTAGTAGTGCAAAGGATAACATGATGAATCACGAGCTCGAAGTCTAAAGAAACTCACTCACGAGGAGTAACTTAGGAGTTTCATCTCAGAGTTGTGTGGTGGATCTCGGTGGATTTGTGAAGGATTTGATTGCATACAAACGAGCTTGGTTAGCACCAGGAAGTTTTATTTAGCATTTTTAGGAATCCCTTTTAGAAGTGGTGTTCATGAGGTGAACCCTAACCCGAATCAGGCCAAGCTCAGGTAGAAAATGAAATAAAATTTACAGAGGTGATGAGCATTGGAAGAAGGATATCAGTGAATGTTTGGACTGAGATATAGAAAAGGATATTGTAAAGCCTAGTTTTAACACAAAATAGCTTAGCTCAACAAGTTAGGATAAGGACAGAAGAAAATTCAATAAGTCAAGCTCATCCTGCAAGAGCAAGATGAAAATTGAGTGTTCGAGCCTGCTATGAGGAAGCTTTGTCTCGCCTTGAAGCTCTAAATATAAGAGCTTATGAGGATCATCATAGGACATAAAGATATGTCTGGTTCAAGCCCATTGTAGGATCCATGCACACAGGTCGAGTCATATGCACATACATGAATGATATCTTGAGCTCAGAGAACTGGTCATTGATGCAAACGAGACCTCAGGAAGAATGTTTGGGTAGATGGCTCAGTGTAAAGTTTGGTGAACTGAGTCATAACAGAGAGGGAATGAGGCAGGCTGAGTTGAGTCATGTTTTCAGAGTTTACATTTCGGATATCCTTTTCAGAAAATTCACTTTTGGATTTTCATATTTTTTGGGATCGATGGCATTGAATGAGTTGGATACCTCTGAAGCCCAAAACTCTGAAACTCTAAAATTAGAGTTTTGACATTTCGAGGTTTGAAGATTTTGGGTGTTTAGAGCTCTACATAGGTAGGAAGTTTTGTCTCCAAAGTTTGGTTTGGTTGATTCGGTCAAGCAGGTCCAAGTCATGCACCAAGTTGTGAGGGAGGTGATAGGTCGAGATGGTGATTCATTTGCTGATTTGTGAGGAGGTTTGAGTCAAGTGTCGAATGGTGTGGAAGTAGTGGATGTTAGTGGTATGTTAGTGTGACATGTTTTAGTGAAGGAAAATTTTGTGTGGGATGCTACATAGAGATGACCGATTTGAGGTTTGAGTTAATATTAACCGATGTATGGTGATCGAGAGGAAAACATGGGATCAAAGGAGCTCAATATGTAAGAAATGGTTTAGTTGATTCGATGAATAATGGAGCTCGGTGGCTTAGGTGGTGAGAAAGTCACTTGTAAAGAGCACATGAGTGTAAAATATTTTGATGATTCTGAGCTCACATGGTGAGTGAGGTGGACCAAGAAGAGAACGTGACATGCTCGAGTTGGGGATGCAGTCATGGTGAGTGAGCTCGGTGAGGCCTTTGTCTCTACAGGAGATCGACTCGGGTCGCAGTGATGGCGTCAGACTTGGAGCTAAAGCTTGCCAAGGAATGTGTAAAATGAACTTAGTGGTCTAGGAAAATGAGAAGAAGCTCGAGTCAATCACTGAGCTCAACTTGATGGAGGAGCACGATTCTAATGAGTTTGAAGATCGGTGAAAGCTCACTCTGCAATCTTGACAAAGGAGCTTGGTTATAACGAGAGAGCTTATGTCTTCAAATCATCAGTCGAGCACATAGAGATTGAAGCGGCTAGTAGATGGGCTAAGGCACTAGCCGAGCTCATGAAAATGTGAGGGAACCATAAACAAGAGGATCTCCATTGAGAGGGATCTCATTCACGAGGAATAGAAGGAGCTCGAGCTCATTGGTTTGGATGTGATGAGGAAAAGAGTTTTCAGCTCGATGCGAGGGAGCTTAGATCAGTAGTCATGTCAATGGAGGGAGTCTCGGTTTTCCAAACCTAGGCATGGCGATGAGCATTGGGATCAGGTTGAAGAGCTATATTGCAAGTTAGAACCAAGTCATGAGAAGCTACACGGAAGAGCCAACCAACTTGGCAAAGCTTGTGATGATAGGTGTTAGCTCAAAGAGTAAAAGCTCATTTTTGAGTTCGAAGGGGGAGCTGAGTTATGTGGATGTTATGGAGTCGGCCAAGACAAACTAACACGGTTGGATGGGAGAGCTCAGCGAAGAGATGAGCTTGATCCTATGTAATCTCATGCGGAGTTTAAGGTGAGCTTGATTTAAGGTAAGCTCAGTGCATTACAAAAATGAGATCAAGGGATAATTCAATGAGTCCCGGTCATGTAGAGCTCGGTAAGAATGAAAATAATCTCAATGGGAGTTGCTTGGTTGTAAGGACTTAGCTCGGTTGTGGTGGGCCAAAAGAGCTCGGATCAACTTCGGTGAGTTGTCTCGGTGAGCCAACCACCAAGTTGGGCCATTTTTGGTTTTTTTCCATCATCACAAACCGGTCAACATGGGGCCCACCAATGATTTAATTAAATTAATATTTTATATAATAATATTTATTATTATTGTTTAAATGTTTTATTTAAATATTATTTTAATTAATTAAAAAGACTATGTCAACAGGAATTAATGATGCATGATGGAAGCTCTTCAAGTGGTTCAACAAAATGTAATAAATAATACATCACGTGCCTTCCATTTAGGGAGAGAATTTATAACTCCTCTCCTCTCTCTCAAATTCTTCTATAAATGTAAGTTGGAAGCTCATTTTTGGGGTTCCAACAAATAAGTTCTGATAGGTCATACAAGTTGAACAAGTTAAACACTTTCCAGGCTTCCCCTCTCTTCACATGTTGAGATGTTGTGATTCATAGGCTTTCAAGCATTTCTTCTAAAATTGTAATGGAATCATGTGCCTTTTCACCGATGTAATGATGCCTCGTGTGAAAATTTCTTAAAGTAATGAGACTTATGCTTTGTGATCATTTGTTATCCTTTCATGATTTTGTTGCTTCTACTTGCCTCTCTATAGTGTTTTCAGGTGAATTGTGCAACCAAGGTTTCTCTTCCAAGTTTTTGAGGTCATTGTGCTTATCAAGGAGTGAATTATTGTATGAAAAAGTGGGTTTTTAATGCATTTCATTCTTCCTCATGATCATCTCTCTTCATTGGCAAGCAGGAAAGTTTTCTAGCAACACCCTTTCTTGGTACATCACCACTTCTAGTTTAGTTTTTATTTCTTACAAATCACTCTCTTTAATCCCATGAAATGTTAGCATACGATTACATAGCCTTTTTATCTTGCATTAGAATTAGTTTTGTGTTTAGTTTAGGAAGAGGAAGCCAGCCTTCTCGAAGGTTCACCTTAAGCCCAAGTCCCATAGCTTGAGAGGCGATCCCTCGTGTACCAATCACACCAAATGTTGAGTTCACTTTCAGGCCATTCGGGGTGCAATTATTTGGTGACAACAAGTCATTGTACTAGATGAATTTAAAGGAAGCCAACATTCCCTTGAAGAGTTGTCAAAAACTAGAGTCGAGACCCTAAATGGAATCAAATAAAAACTTGAAATCAAAAGAAACTGGGTTGATGACACTCTTGATGCTATTGACTTAAAGTTGGAGGATATGGTTATTGATAAGTTCAAGAAGAGTTATGGGGACATGAAGATTGATTTCTTACTCGACTCTTTTGAAAAGAATGTTCTGAATAATGACTTCTCCTATGAAGTTATTAAGACCATGAGAAATATTGAGAATAGAATTACAGAGTTGAAGGAAAGGCCACTGGAATACAAGTAAAAAATGGGCCATTGCATTGATGCAATATCTAGGTAGGCACTGATTTTCTAGCATCATATAGGACAAAACAAGGATGAGGTTAACAAGTTATTCAAAAGGTATGATGCATATGTGGTGAGGCTACCGAAAGAACAAGATACAGAAGTAGATGTTGAAGAAGAAGAAAATGTAGATGCAAAGGGTGATGAACATGATTAGACAATTGTTCCTTGAATTTTATTCTCTTTTCATATTCATCCTTTTAAACTAATGTTTTAAAATGACACTTATATTACATGGGAAGTAATTGTTTCTCTGAAATTTATTGTTCCTCTATTTCAATTGTGGAAGAATGCGCAAAGTAGTACCATATTTACTTTGATGAAATTAAACAAACATTTGGATAAGCATGCAAATTATTTATATTGTTATGTTTCTTGTATTCTAAATAAGGAACAAAATGGGATTCTATAGGGGCCCTTGCCCATGAAAAAGAAATATATGTACATGCCAGAAAGAAAAACAATGAAAGGAAGACAACATCTAGGCATTATTCATCCCTACTTCATAGTTTCCTCCCAGCAGGGAGCTTGTTTAGAATTTTTATTTTTCTTAGCACAAACTCACTTGATCCTTGTGTTATTTGAATGAAAATTACTAACCCTTCCAGGTCTCGGGACATTCCCATATCCATCAACGCCTACAGATTCATTCTAGGATGACTCATAATTTTCTCCAGTTGAAATTTCTTCTATTGAGATGAAACCCAATCTAAAATATCTAGACCTCTTATGAAGAATGTCATCTTTCCTTTCCCTTTTTAAAGGTTTGACATGCTAGGATTGGATTAAGAGGGGACGCCTGAAGTGGTTGGGGGGCAAATCTTGCATGTTGTTGGATTGGGCTGATTGCGAGGCCTCAAACTTGACCCAACCTCCCATTTCCTTATGAAAGGTGGATTTTCCTTCGGAGAAGGAATTGGTTGAGGCCCAATAATTCATGCTCTTCTTGAGGAGCACGATGCATTAAGTGGGTGGATGACTGAATAACAAATCTCCCCGTTTTCTGAGCAGAGGAAATGGATTACCTTGAATAGAAAGCAAATAATGATTGGTCATCTTCTCCATCCGAGATAACAATTAAAGGTTGAGGTTGTGGTTTACCTTTTCTTTTCCCTAAAGATGACCCTAGTGCTAAAACTGGTTGCGAAGGCACGGTCTCTACTTGATTTTTCCTGAAAATTGATCCTTTTCGTAAGTTATCTATTTTGTGGGAAATAGCAGGCACTGTGTCGATGGAGGATTTATCATACAACACATATTATTCCTGGGGAATATATTTTGATATAAAATCCTCATCACATAAAAAGGGACATTGAAAATTGGTCTTCCTAGAGACCTGAGGTCTTCTCTCAACCTAGTATCTTTTTAAATCTTTGGGATATTTCATGTGCTCCCATCTAAAAATATGGAAATACATAACCTGGAAGGATGCAAACATAGGATTGATCCTGATTATCCTTGTAAGAAGTGCTAACCTAACTTTCGGTATATTAAGGGCCCTCTAGTGTCACCCGCACATTCTATATCAAACAGAGCCCTAACAAAAGCTTCATCAGGACCGCTTAAATTGAAAATATGATTTAAGTCCTTTGAAGAAATCTCCTTCAGGTTATGAGCTACAAGTACCTTATCCATTTTCTTTGAAATTTATTATACTTAGAACAAGAAGGGAAAGGCATGATGATAATGAAATTGAGCTAGGTTTTATAATGAAAAGGAGACATATGTTTTTGATTTGATGCAATCTTTCCCATGAAATGAAGGAGATTTTTTTAGTTCACACAAAGGAGAATTTAAGAATTGGAAAAGGTTAGGAATGAGCAGAGCTGGTAAATCAAGGTGATTCGACAAAAACTATGTGTGGAAATTAAGCCAATGAGACATGAAGTAGAGTGTGTGGTGCCCAAGGCGATTATTGAAAAGAGAGTATGGATATATGTCATATCAGTCTCATCTGGAAGTGTTCAGAGATTGTTCAAAATGATTATCTAATCAACATCGGAAATAATGATTAAAATAAACCATTAGAAGTGATTACCTGATATCCCAATCAAGCACTAGTGAAGTTGATTGAAAAGACTGGTGATTTGTACACCTAGCAACTTTAAAATAAAAACATTTCTAAATGCCATGTTCTAGAACAAATTTTTAAAAAGAAATATTCATACTTTTTGGGGGGAAAAACTTTGAAGGTTAACAAGTGAATGGGGTAATATAAAAGGAAAAATTATAGTCACGAAAAAAGGGGGTTAATTTTTCTGAGATTTATTTAGAGAAAAGAGAAGGAGAGAAAGCTAAGAAAAGCCATTTTCCGAAGGAAATTATTTGAGAAACCAATTATTTCTTGTGTATCTTTTAAATTGATCATGTCAAAATGGTTGCAAATATACATCCATTGATAAGATTTGAGATTGTAAACAAACTTTCCCTTGTTGATCAATTTGAAAAACCTTAAGTAATTTCTGTTAATCATGGACTATGTTGTGTCTCTTGTCATTTTGAGATATCTTCAAATAGTTATTTGTGTTCCTATTGTAATATTACATTAGGAATCCCTTTGAAATCACACAAGATCTCATCCTCATGATAGTATTGTGGCATTTACAATTACATTATGAAGAGATTTTTCATTTCATAATGCAATAAATGATTTAAATTCACTTTAATTTCATTTCAGTGATACAAATTGTTTGTCAGTTTATGAGTGTATCATAAGCGTGATAGATAAGGGACTTATGAGCTTTAATTAATTCTTTAACATGAGTTATTATGTTAAATCCTATAATAATATGTGAATTCGTGTGTCTTTGAACTTTCATACATGCAAAATTTTCTAGTGAAGGTTCATCTTGACTATTTGAAGCCATTTGTCTTTTTGCTTTGTAGATTCTTCAACATTTGTTAAAAGATCTAAAGAATTTGGTATAACTAACTTTATCCTTCTTAAATTACTAACCATAAATTTCATATTCAGTGATATATCATACATGAGCCATCCCTACTTGAACTTTATATCCACAAATGCTAAATAAGATCATTAAATTTGTCCATCCTTTACCAAAATACACGAGATACAATCAATTTTTATACTTATCTTTAGTGACTTGGACCTTGTCTAGAGAACATATTCATTTTCTAAGGTGACAACTCATGAGAGTTAGATTATGTTGTATTGACCATGTTTTCTCAAGGTATCCTTCAAAATACTACAAAGGAAGAGTCAAATACTGTTAATCCATTGATAATTTTCACTAACACATGTCACAAAGTGGGTCCTCTCACCCTGGTTGAAGGAACAACCTAAAGTAGTAGGGGTAGGTCAAAATATTAACATGGTGATACCAGTCCTTTCCAAACAAGAGTGATAAAGAGTAATATAGAATCCATCCCGACTACAAAATGACTACTATTATGATTTTTTTGTCCTTAAGCATCCCGATAAATTTGTGATTTTACTCGATTTTAAAGGAGGGATCAATTTGGGTACCAACACAATGTTAGGGATGATCAAGGATAAGTTCTAAGGGACTTACTTAGTACTTTGGACAGCCACGAGAGATAAGGAGATATTTTCTGAAGCTAGGAGAAATTCATTTAAGTTCAAATATAGTCACCGAAGTCTGGATGAAGTCAGTAAAACTCAAAGAAGACATGATAAGGCCTATGAGAAGATGCGGGTAAAGGAATGATGTCACCAAAATACAAGAAGTCAAGGAATAATATCGAAGAATATGAAGTGAAGTTGTAGATGCTTAGTAAACTCCACGTGAAAAATAATGAAGCCATTGAAGAAAAAAGAGCCAAAGGACAAGTCACATGAAAGAAAGGTAAGGTCACGTATGTGAAGGAAGAGCTACATAAGTAAGAATAGGTTGAAGGAAAATCCACAAGAACTGGAATTTTTAAGGATAATCCACGGAGTAAAGGAGGTCAAGATTAATGCCATGGATAAGAAGAAAAATGCCAAGAGCTAGAAAATCTGCACAAAACAAGAAAATTGTTAAGGAAGAAAGCCACGGAAAATACAAAGCCGTAGATAAAAGGATAGAATCACAAATGTGAAACAAATTTGTAAGAAGGTAGTTCGAGATAAGAAGAGAGAGCTACGTACAAGGAACAAGCCGTAGAAAGATGAATGATAAGAAATATAGCCATAAGACATTGAAGAATCCATGAGAAGCATATAAGAATTGTGGATAACTAAAAAGCCACCGAGAAATGTGAAAAGCCGTAGAACAAAGAATATTTATGCAATACAAAGGAAAAGGTCACAAAATCCAAGGGAAGTTCGGATTAAGAAAATATGAACTGGATAGGGCTCAAGTCTAATCAAATTGATTTTAACATGGACAAGTGATATTTTCTTCTTCAAAATTGTTGGTGATTTGATTCTCGAGATAATAGCAACTTCTTGTACAACTGGAACTCCATAAAGAGTGATGAAGTCCACTTGTTCCAGCTACTAGAATTTAATGTTTGTTGACTTCAAAGTAATTTAGTTACACTCTCCATGAATATTCCTGATTCCAAGGTGTAAATTAAATATTGGAGAAGAAAGGAGCTCGTTTATTCCTGATCACGAGGAAATCCTAAAAATAAAAGAAATCTATTTTTAGGAGTTAGCTCATAAATAATTTCTAGTAGATGCATAGAAGAAGGTGTAATCAAGTTGAATATAGAAGGAGAAAAATATGGAGTGAGCGGCATGCATTTAATAGTCCATATTTTTAGGCGACAAAGTAGGAGAGATTGCACGACACACAAGATGAAGTGGTGGATTGGGTCGATTGTTTATATAGAGAAAATTGGACACATTTGAAGAGTTTCTCGAGTGGGAAAATGATGCACCATAACTGAAGGAGAAACAGAGAGAAGAGGCTCAAGAGAAAAATGATGCATTCAAGTTGAAGGAGCAAAAATAAGAAATTAGTTGTGTAGAATGAGATAATTTTATCGAGATGAAGAAATTATGTGCAGAGAAAAGAAGAAAGTTTGATGAGTTGAATGAGAAGAGAAACTAGAAATAGGTAAAGAAAACATTGCACATCTAATTGTGAAGAGTGATTGTAAATGATTGAAAAAGAAAGGTGATCATAATCTATTGTATGTGCAACATAGAAACTAGATTATCAAAAATTGTGTAAACAACAAGTCTAAGTTGTAGCTTAGCATTTCTAGGGGTTATAGCCTCCTTGTGGGTCGATGCCTATAAAAGATCAGTTGTAGCTGATTAAATTAGGGGTTGGTGCTCCTTGTGGGGTTGGTGCCTCACTAAACAAATCTCTTATGATGCGTTATATTCACTTGAGTTATTTTTTGTGTGTAATATCAACAAAGGTGTAATGGGTTGGAGCTCCTTGTGGAGTTGGAACCTCACTAAAAAAATCTTTTAGGATGTGTAATATTCTTAGAAGTCCTTACTTTGAGTAATAGAAGCAACGATTTTAGTGGGTTTTTGTCGGAAAGGGTCTCCCACATTATATTTGGTCTCCTCATGTGAATGTGTGAGTATGATTATTATTTCTATAGTCTCATGGTTAATATTGCATGCTTGTGACAATCAATAATAAATAACAACAATAGATACAGAAAAGAAGAAATTGATTGTAAGTTTTATCAACATTAATTCACCCCCCCATCTCAGTACCTTAAATCTCTAACACATATTTGTCATTGATGTGATTTCACATCAATGAAAACACTTATAACACAACATTACAACAAAATTTTTGGTAGTTTTCCAATATGATGTGTTAGTTTCTTTGGTTTGATCTGGTAAGGTGTTTCCATGCTTGAGCTCTATTAGATTAAACTACCCTATTTAGGCCTATTAAGAAGGTGATTGAAACAAGTGTGCAAGGTTTATATTATTCATGTTAGATATGGATGTTACTATTTGAGGAGGTGTTTCAGGTTTTCATTTAATTGTTCCAAGTAATGAAAGAGCCTTTAAGTGATGATTGAGGTGTTGGAGGTAAGTAATCTCAAGACTTGTTCTTGAGACCTAGGATCCAGTTTGACCAGTTTCAGAGATGCATGCTTTATGGAGACTTATGCCTTAATTTGATGATTGGTGTGAGTTGTATGAGATATTATACATTGATATATTTCCATTTATGTGTCACTTTTGTCATGGTGAATTGTTTTTCTATGTGAAGTTGCTCGGTCTTGTGGAATGAAAATTGGGTACATAAGACCTAGTTGGGTAAGCTCTCAAGTTGATGTATTTCATAATGGAGGTAGCTGATTCTGATGTTATTATGCATGGATAAGATGTATTGGAGATGTAGAAAGAATTTAAAAATATGGAGGAGTCATGATGATGATGTATTATTACCTTAGAATTCAAAAATGACCATTGGAGGTGAATGCATGTATTTAGTCCTTTGTGAGGAAGTTTGGTTTGTTTAGGCCCTTGAATACCGTACACCGGAAAAGTGACAAGTGAGTGTGGGAATCTATAGGTAACTCTTCCATGTACCCGACCTCCCGAGGTCGTGCCGAGATAGCCGGTGGGGATGGAATATGCGTGGGATGCAGACAAACTAGTTAGGCAATCTAATGTCTTCAATACGCACTAGTGGAATTTGTGAATCTAAGGCAAAGAAGGCCCTTCTAACCTCAACTGGTGTGATATATCGATCAACAAGGATGACCGCTCAAAGGCTCCAATCAATATCGAGCTCTGGCATGATTCGATCTATGGGTTGTGGAATACATGGAAAATGACCTGGGATAGTTTCGTGTATGTCTCCAGATAAGGTCATATGGTGGATGGTAAATGTAGTCAATTCTATGGATGGTTCTCTGGCCTAGTCTAGAACTCTCTAGCTTTGTTAGCTATTGTGTCTAGCAAGGATATTTGTTTGATGATGATAGGTGGAAGTGGGGTAGATCTGAATACTAATATACGTAGGCCAGTGTCTATGTCTGATTGACTTATGGATTCGTTAGGTTGCGGGATTTGTGGATCACAACCGTAGACTCTTGGTTGTTGCGGTCCTGCTATGGTCATGTACGAAATCAATTCCTAATCCCTAGTATCCAATAATCATATGCTTTCTCAGCTTCTATATTTAGGATCAATAACTGCGTGATCTTCTCAGAGTACCTCACAGGCGTTCTTGCAACCTAGATTCTTAGGCTGGTATCTATATCTAGAAGAGTGTCTCTTACATCTAGCTGTGGGACCAAAGGATCACAACCAAAGGTTTGTTCTCTTTCAAACCCTTCTACAGTCATATGTATGTTTTCCTAGGGTAATCTGTAGTTCGGTTGATTTGACCAAAACGTGTGTGCTTGGTCGTCTTCTATATTTAATCCCCTCAATTGAGAGCTGATTTTTCGTAAATCTGTTGTTGTTTGGAAGATTTGTATTCTAAGGTTTTGATCTATGTCAACTATTGCCATGACGAGATTGGGTTGAGGCACAATTGGCTCAAATACGTATTCCCTGGGCTCCCTGGGTCCCGTGATTGTCATACAAAACGATAATGTAAATCTAACTACAACAAAGTAAATTTTAACTACGTGGAATAAACCTAGAACATATATATAATTTCTATTTTTGTATTTTCTGAGAAACCTTAAGAATGCAAGAAAGCAGCTATTTAAACGTATCTAGAATTTGACAACTAATATAAAACTTAAAACAAACAAAATAACCGAGTGTAGTTATTTGTCTATGCAATTTGTAGATCTATTCTAAATAATGAAATAACTCGCTTAATCTATTTGCAAAACTCTCGATCCTACCTCAGAAGTGAGGAATGAATCATAGTTTCTCAGAAACTATCAATCCCCACAGCTTCCTTGGCAATATCGAAAGTAAACTTAACTGTAAAGAAGTGATTATCTACTCTATTTGATATATTTCTAATTTTAGAAATTTGAAAGCTAGAACCTGGATTCTGCAGAATAGTGGCGAATCCAATGGCGTGTATGATCTTGTCCCCTCAGTGTGATTTCCTTATTCCTTCATGTTCACGTGAATCCAGAAAAGTGTGTAATGCTAGCATCAACAGAAGTAGATATTGGGACAAAGGTAGCTCAGAATATAGACTGAATATAATGCGAGTAGGAGAGGGATAGCGCAAGAGTACAAAGCTTGGCTTATGCAATTCCTAGCGGGATTTATTGCGAGTCATGCAACATAAAGCATCCAGAACCTGAAACTATCCTATTTTGAGGAGCAAAACCTACAACTTTAATGGCTTCCTAAGCTATTTTACTCCAATGGATTGGGTGAAATAACAGTACTACCTGCACAAGATGGGTATGTGGCTTACCAACAGCTGAACAATGCTAACTAAACATGCAAAGGATTGAAACTATGGCTTCTAAGCAAAATAATAAACTGAACTATTGAAAATGAGAGTATGAGAAGTGAATGAGGGGCCAGATCTTTTTTTGTGCACAAACCATTTATTTATAGCTTTTCATTCACCCAAAGATCAAAACCAAACTGAACTCTAAAACTATAAACAATGGCCAAACACTATTCCAGGGGACCAAAAACATAAATGCAAGCCCAAGTCGGCAAAAAAAAGTTGGTGAATCATTGATTTTTACATGAGTCGTGTTAAAATGCTTTCTGGAAAATGCGTAAAGGACCGCCGCTCTGAGCAGGGCGGCGGTTATAGGACCGCCACCCTAATCAGGGTGGCGGTCATGAGACCGCCGCCCATGCAGGGCGGCGGTTTTGTCACTGACGAGCAAAAGGCCAAGAAAAGAGGGGAAAAGGGAAAAACAAAGGACACAGGGACTAAGCGGGGCATGCGGGATGTTAACGCATACTTGGAGATCTTTTCGGATCCCGAACACCTTGCGAGGAGACCTGTATCATTATTGGGGCACTTATCATGTTGTTCCGACAATACAGTACCTTACAATTTTGGGTACGTACATATTGCCCCCTCGGAGAAGCATTTTAGCCATGGAGAGGCATAAAACGGTGGGTCCGAGTATGGAAGTCCCAAAATGGGAAGTTAGAAGTTATACCTGACACGTCCGTGTGTTGAAATGATGCCATCCAAAATTCCCGCTACCTGCAAAACGAAAAGAGAACTCAAGTGCAGATAGAAACAATAGTTTGAAAATAAACGCTAAGATAACAGGGAATGAGAACGTACCATTTGTGCGAGGATAGGAACTTACCTCCATCAGCGCTCCAAACCTGTGAAAAAGTCATTTTAAAACAAAACAGAGTGCTATATGTATGAAAGTGGGCCCATTTTCCTATTCATTTGCACGAGTTGATTTGGTTGATTTTGAGCTCTGGGACCCACGGTGACGGTTTCTTGTGTGAGTAGAGTCAAAACGTCCGCAGCGAGATAGTGATCATGCCTCCACGTGCGGAACATCGACCTCAGCGATCACAGGTTAGTTTTCTTCAGTTTATTGTTTTTCCCCCTTAATTTTGAAATGCTAAATGCTCTGCAATGGGGAGGTCATTTTTGAAAATGCTAGTGTTAAAAGGTCCAGTTAGGGGGGGCTATTGGGTAGGCTCTGTTTTTAGGTTAAATGGCCATTTTTGCACTTTTTAGGCCTTTTTAGTTTAAAAAAACCGTGTGGATTTTCGGACCACGACCGCCGCCCTGCCTAGGGCGGCGGTTACATGACCACCATCTTACTCAGGGTGGTGGTTACACGACCGCCGCCCTTAAGGCGGTGGTTACAAAACTACCTCCTACTCAGGGTGGTGGTTTTGCATGAGTAATGCAAAAGGAACCTGTTTTTGAGATTGTGTTTGTATTTTTAGCATTTCTACATGTTTTCATGATTTTCTCGGTATTGCCTGGATGCTAACTTACTTTGTTTTGTGTGTTTTTGGGTGTATGCAGGCGAGAGAGGAGTACATCCGATGGAGTAGAGAGAGGGAGTGTGATTGGCTCCCAGGGGTACTAGATGCCCTCTCACAGGATGAGGAGGACACACTTCAGAGGGCTGGCATATTGCGCATATCGTGCATGCCCCATGTTACACCATCTAGTCACATCCTTTGTGACTTGTTTTCATACTGGGATGCGGACCGGAACACCTTCCGATTGCCAGGGGTCCGTGGTGAGTGGACCATTACATTGGAGGACGTCTACCGCATTCTGGGGGTCCCGATCATCGGGAGGCGACTCACTTTAGAGACAGCAGGCTCACGGGCATAGATTGCACAGTGGGTGACATATATGGGAGATGTAGCCATCTCCACGGGGTCAAAGAAGGGGGTGAGAGTTCGATCTATTCCTTCTTTTCCTATCCCCGTATTTTGACAGGCCATCATGGGGATCCTTGCCTCGAGATTGATCAGGGACAAGGGAGGGGACACATTATTATACTGCTGGGCCCCCATTATTACACAGATAGAGGGGCACGGTTAGATATACG
Organism: Taxus wallichiana var. yunnanensis; assembly: GCA_018340775.1. Classification (NCBI taxonomy): domain Eukaryota; kingdom Viridiplantae; phylum Streptophyta; class Pinopsida; order Cupressales; family Taxaceae; genus Taxus; species Taxus wallichiana. The sequence goes on from CM031244.1 coordinate 339,575,932, forward strand.
CTTGGGGAGCAGACATTCTTGGGACCACCTACCATGATCTATACAGGGTGGTCCATTTACAGGGGCAGTCATTGAGCCACCCGACTCTAGTCATGAGTTGGGTTTATGAGCATTTCATCCCTTATGGCAGGGGTGTGGAGGTGGCAGATCCTGGAGCTGTTAGGGCAGCCAGATGGACAGACATGTCGGTGCTTAGAGCACCTCATCAGCCAGTTGCCTCCCTGACTACTGCCGACATGGAGGTGACACCGTATCAGACTATGGCGGGCATATGGGGTGAGGAGACTCTTACCTTGATCTCCTGCTCCACCACAGGGCAGCTCATTGATAGAGTGGGACGAGTGGAGGTGCACCCCTTTGGCCGGGTTCCTCAGTAGTTTGGCCTACCATATATGGGTATGCTTCCCCCAGTGGCGCCGGTCTACAGATCAGTCCGTGAGGCCAGAGGGGGGCCTAGAGGCCGAGGTTGGACAGTGGTTACTCCTAGCATTCCCATTGTAGCTAGGAGGATAGTACGTGCTAGAGGGAGAGCCGGTGTGCCTTGGGCACCTTTGCTTCAGATTGTTGCGGGTCCTACTCATAGCAGTGATGACCCTATTGAAATTGACTCCAAGTCTGAGGAGTTAACAGAGGAGGAGACCGATGACAGCGATCCTGAGTGGCATGACACTCAGGATATCATGCAGGTAGAGAGGGCTGAGCAGAGTGCAGAGAGGGATACTCTAGTTTCAGAGGAGCCACTCTCCCAGGGCCATGGTGGAGAGGATGAGTCATTGCGGGGTGACACGTTGCTCCTGCCACAGGAGCAGCCCCTCAGTCGGCAGCGGCATCCGCGGTAGGTGCCGGCCCCAGCGACCCATCCTGGAGGCCTGGTGATCCGAGTAAGTTACCCTTTCTCCCTTTTAATGTTTATTTGTAGGCTCTCCTTAGTTGCTATTTTGTATCTTTTTAGTTTCTAATTTGTTTTCTCCTTTGTTTGCAGAGACTGTTGATGAGTGGTGGGATTTGATCTGCAGGGTATGTACTGATTCCCTGATGATCCCCATGGATAGGACACGTGCAGAGCTGTCCATAGATGCTGGGGAGCCTTCAGCAGCCGGTAGGCATACCAACGTCTTTGCTCCAGTCTGGCATGTGGCCAGGATGGTATCGACCCTTCGCACCGAGCTAGCGGGGTACAGGATGGCTGAGCATCTTATGAGGAGCCGTTCTCATGGTGAGACTGCGGCTGCTCCTCGGGATCCTGAGCCCTCCGTACATTCAGAGCGCCGGCGTAGCCGGAGTCCTAGGCATGGGCGTGCACCTTCGAGAGGGGTCACGTAGGGATTGAGAGGCCACTTGGCTCTCATAGATTTTGTTTTATATATTCTTTTGTATATCACGGGCTCTTTGAGCGTTTTGACCATGCTTAGTGCATGATGGCATTATATATAAACATTGACTATTTATATATATGCATTCGTTTTGGATCAAAATCTTGGCACTCATGGTTTCCTTTCTATTTCCAGTTTCCCTATGTATACTACGATGTATGTTTATATGCTTTTTAGAATGTATGCAATGGAGAACAAATGATGCAAATGTTTGTTTCCTTTTGTGTTTCATGATGCCGATATATGGTGATGTAGATATAATGTGATTTTGAATCTTAACTTCTGTAAGAAATTTTAGATACCTCATGTTTGTTTTGCAAAGTGATGAATACAAACCAGTATGATGAAGTAAACTTGCCCCACTTCTAACTCCACGCAACTAGTAAGATGTGAGGGCTCATCACCGAGAGCTAGAAAGGGCACAAGTTGCTAGGTGTAGCTGAAATGATAGTGATGAGAGATAGACAAAGCTTTGATGGAACCAAATTGGAAGCTACAAGCTTACTCTACCCGAGTGACTTCATAGTTTAGAATGCAACTTACTTTGCGGTTTATCTAGACTTAGATCCGTAGATGGCCACATAGTAGAAAAAATCTGGGTTTTTAGGATTTTAACTCTCTTAGAATTTTGAACATCTGATTCATTTATTTTTGACTCAAAGTTTCAAAGTTTGAATTGTTTGTGTATGACCATTTGCATTTATTTGTCAAGAGGACTCCCTACACTTTGCCCCATGCTACTAGTAAGAAGCGTGGGTTTAATACCGTGGGCAAAGCATAGGTGAGTAAGGGCATTTCCAACCTTTCCCAACCCTACGTCACTAGTAAGAGACGCAAGCTCATCACCAAAGGTTGGTGGGGCAAGGAAATGTGTAAAATTAAAATTTTCTATTTAATCAATGTTTGACTTGTTTGTTTGAGTAAAATGTTAGTATGTGTTTATTTCCAAAGAGATATACATATGGGATAGATGTGACACCATGAAGCTTCTAGAATAGACCATAGGCAAGACACCTACCCTAAGAAGAAACAAAAAGTGAGAATAAACTTGCAGATCTTGGTATGGTTACTGTTAAGACTTTGTCACATCTAGCTTTATTTGATAAAATGATTCCGAGATAATTTGATGACATCATGAAAATGGAGAGGTATGATTAAAGAGTTTATGCCAACAACATCATGAGTTTGTAATGAATTGCTTTGAGAATAGATTCCTTGATCACCATTTATGTAAGAAACAAGTGGACAAAATGATCTTAATCTATATGAAGATGCAATGTAAATATATATAAGTAGTGCTAGCTGCTTATGCGTAGAACCGCTTGAGGTGAAGGGAATTGACTGTTTCACCAAATTCCTCACCTTCTAGCGTACATAAGAGGTATGCACCGTTTCCGTAGTCCTTCATGACTCGGTATGGGCCCAACCATTTGGGCCAGAATTTCCTTCCTTCACCGGTCTTCTTGTCGATCCGGATATCTATCCTTAGAACTAGATCCCCTTCGTATATATCGCATTCATAGACCTTCTTGTTGTACTGCCGGCACATCCGGTCAGCATAAACTCTATGTCACTGTTCAACATCTAACCTAGTTTCATCTAGGCTTTCTAGTTGGGAAAGATGTGCTTCTCTGTAAGCGTCTTCATCCAGAATCCCTTGTAATGAAATGTGGAGACTAGGTATTTCAACCTCGAGTGGGAGAACTGCCTCTGCCCCAAACACTAGTGAGAAAGGAGTTGCTCCTGTTGGTGTTCTTATTGAGGTTTGGTGGGCCCACAAGGCTGGATATAACTTCAAATGCCAATCTCGTTTGTTTTCTTTCACAGTTTTAAGGAGAATGGCTTTTAGTGTCTTGTTCGTCACTTCAGCCTGTCCGTTGGCTTGAGGGTAATATAAGGAAGCCGTATGATGGCTTATCTTAAATTTATTACATAGCTCGCGAACCTCTTCATTTTTAAAAGAAGTTCCATTATCGGAGATAATGATTTGTGGGATACCGTATCTGCAAATGATTTGGTTTAAAATGAACTTGGCGATTACAGAACCTGGTACAGTAGTAAGAGGCATAGCCTCTACCCACTTGGTGAAATATTCGGTGGCCGTGATTATAAAATTATGGCCATCTGTAGACGAGGGAGAGAATTTCCCTATCAAATCTAGGCCCCATGTAGAAAAGGGCCATGGAGTAGCGATTGGTTGCAGAGCTTGTGCCGGCATGTGGATCTCATGGGAGAATTCTTGGCACTTATGACACCTGCGTACAAACTCTACTGCATCGTGTTCTAGAGTGGGCCAGAAATAGCCCATTCGATGTATTTTTGAGCGGTGGCATGGCCACCGAAGTGGCCTCCACATATTCCACTATGGGATTCATGGAGAATCTTCTTGGATTCTTCTGTGTCGACACATCTTAGGAGCATTCCATCGAACACTTTTCGATAGAGCACTTGCTCTATAATCACGTATTTAGCTACGATAATACGTAACCACCTTCTTTGTTGCGGTGTAGCTCCTTCTGGGTATGTATGGTCCATGATATAGTTAATGATATCAGTGTACCAAGGACACTCAGAGATAGAGGGTCGGGTTTCGATGTAGTATACACACTCATCTGGAAAGTCTAAATCTACTAAATCACCTCCATCTAATGGGTTATCAGCTAACCAATCTGCGATGATTTGTCCTTTAACCGACTTCTGATTTACAAATGTTAATTCAAATTCCCCATTAAGGTTATAAAATGCCTAGCCTTTTTAGACAAGGATGCTTGTGTGAGGAAAGTTCATAAATGGTCCGTTTTTACCATGACCCTCGTTTCTTGATTCAGCATATAGTGTCTTAAGCGTTTAGTAGCAAAGACTATAGCAAGGCATTCTCATTCTGCCTGTGTATAACGTGTTTCATAGTCAAGTAATGTTCGACTAATGAAATAAATCACGCGTTCCTTTTTGTCATTGTCTTCTTGGGCCAATATACAGGCCAACGAGACATCAGTAGCTCGTGAATACAAAATTAATGGGTGGTCTAGCTTGGGTGGCATTAGCGTAGGTGGTGATAACAGGAAACGCTTAACTGCATCAAAGGCTTCATTGCAGTCTTCGGTCCAATCAATGCTATAATCCTTCTTGAGTAAATTGTTGATTGGATGAATGGCGAAGCTTAAGTCCAGGATAAATCTCCGGATTGCACCCAGTTTTCTGAGAAATGACCTAATTCGAGATTCATTCAAAGGTGGGACCATTTTGAGGACAGCCTGAATTCTGGTTGGATCAACATCTATCCCTTGTGACAATATGATGTAACCTAGGAGCTTTCCACCTGTTACACCAAAGACGCATTTCTCTGGATTTAGTGTGACTCCATATTCTATTAGGCGTGAAAGAATGACGTGGAGTACTTCTGGATGGTCACAACGCTTCTTGGCCTTAGCCAACAAGTCATCTATGTAGGATTCTATGATTTTATGAATTAAATCATGGAATATATATGTCATAGCTCGCTAGTACGTAGCACCGTTGTTCTTGAGGCCAAATGGTATAACAACACGTAACAATAGGTTCCCAAGGAGTTATAAACGTGGTTTTGGCTTGGTCTTGTTCGAGATATTCTGATTTGATTGTATCCGAGAATCCATCCATGAGGGACAAGAGTTCAAATCTAGCTGTTGCATCAACAATGACATCTATGGATGGTAATGGGAAGTCGTCCTTAGGACATGCTTTGTTAATGTCTCGGAAATCTATGCAGATGCATATCTTCCCATTCTTTTTGAGAACGGGAACAATATTAGATACCCATTGAGAGTAATCGACTGGTTTGATGAACCCTACTTGTAGGAGTTTTATTATTTCATCTTTCACCATGAGAGCCACCTTGGGTTTCATGGGTCTTGATTTTTGTTTAACTGGTTTTGCATCAGGTTTAGTGACGAGGTTGTGTACTGCAATATGTGGTGCAACGCCTGTCATTTCCTTGTAATTAAATGCAAAAGCTTTCTGATGTTCCTTGAGGATATGAATGTGTATTTTTACTTCTTCTGGGGTTAACGAGGACCCTAATTTCAATATTTTTGGTTCATCCTCCGTTTTGATGTTAACATCAATTGTTTCTTCGATTAAAGAGGCATTACCTTCTTCAAACTTAGGTGGGGCTGGAGGTAAATCTAAATCGTCCCCACTTTCTAACGTGTATACGCTAGGTTCCATTATGGTATTTCCATAGTAAGAAGATGAATGTGGGATTAAGGATAAATCTATCATATGATAGGAAGATGTAGTGCTGCATAGGCATTTAAGTAATCCAAAGTGGCCATATCACTATCAACATGGTCTAGGATAGTATATTCATTTTTGTTTAAAAGAGAATTTGTCGTTGTCTTTATCAATGGTTCATCACAAAGGGATACTATGAAACGGGTATCCTCTAACTTATTGCTTGGAGTAAAACGTGATGCGGAAGTTGCTATTGAATCAGTGAGAAGATTTTCTTCTTGTGGGATTGTTTCAATTGATATGAAGTCAAATTCCTTGCTTAAATCTAATACACTTTTTGTAAAGCTGCAAATGCTCGGCTTTGGTTTCATATATCTCAGAGACTTGGTTTGCTACCAATTGTGAGTCTCCTAATACTCTGATGTTATTAATACCGATCCTCTTGGCTAAAATGAGGCCAAGGAGGAGGGCTTCGTATTCAGTGCCATTGTTTGTACATTCGAAATTGAGTTTGAAGGCGAATGGTAGGACCTTTCCTTCAGGGGAAGTAAAGATTACACCAGCCCTGCTCCATAACGACATTTAGCTCCATCAAAATGGAGAGTCCAATATTTAGCTAGGAATATGGATGTTGGGATATTTGTTGTGTTTGCGCATTCTACTTCCACCATACAGAGATCCTCAGCTGGAAGAGAACCAACACCTAGGGAATTTCCCATGCCCACAGAATCAAATGGTAGAAACATTGGTAGATCTTGTTCTAGTAATTCAATGATTTTTGTAGTAGTTCCTAATGATACCGTTTCTACAATGTTAGCCTTGCCTTTTGAGGTTGGGATTGTCTTGACTAGATTCATAGTCTCAAGATCCGTTGTAGGTACCAACTTCTCCTTTGGTTTTGCGTCAGTGGGTTTATTAAGTTGGTTTGTTGGAAGTTCAAATTCCGAGTGCACACCTGGCCTTTTCTTTAAGTCAGCTAGGTGTATATCGAAAGGTTTTGGATCACCTTTGGCTACAAACACCTTTCCTAGATGCAAGAATCTTACTTCTTGGAATAACGTAGAAGGGATTGCCTTCATTCGGTGTATCCATGGTCGGCCAAGGATCATATTATAATTAGTTTCCGATCTATAATATAAAACTTAGTTAGGATTGTTTTGGGTCCTAAGGTGACCGGTAGTATTATAGTTCCAATCAAAGTGGCTTTAAGGCTATCATAGCCTCTCAATGTATTTCGAATGGTGGAACAGTTTGTTTCCCCATATCCTAACTTTTGAAGGAAAGAGAAGGGGACTATGTTAACTACAGCCCCATCATCAACCATTGCTTGTTTTACATAGTTATTATAAACCCATACTTGTAAGTGTAAGGCTGGATCACCTCGGCGTGCAATCTCAGCATCTGTAGGCATTTTACTTATTTCAAATATGAATTCGATATCCTTTTCCGGCTGTCCCGGAGGATGGATATCAAAATCTACATGATTTACCTATGTTTTAGGAGGTGGAGTGATGTTAGTTAAATTACATAAACCTAATGCTTCTAAAAGAGCAGCCCTGTGAGCAGGAGATTTTTTTAGTAAATCTAAAAATGAAATGTGTGAGAAGGTTTTTGTTAGGTCATTAATTAAATCATAGGCACCCATGGGTTTTTCTACTATTTGTTGACTCTTATCTGTTTCTGGTAGGTGACTTGGGCTTGGTTGAGAGAAATATTCTCATGTTCTTGTTATAGCTTTGATAGGTAGTTCAGCGTCTAGTTCTACTAAACTGACTATCTTGGGTCTCGGTTGATTTCCTAATTGTGGCGCAACTGATGGATTTAGTGAAGTCAAGGCTTCATGATCATTGTTTCCCGTCATTGCACCCTTGTTCGTCCCAGTTGGATTTAGTTTGTTATTATCATGATTTGGGAGTGGATCGTTAAAGATCTTAAGGGGAGAATTCTGAGGGGAAATTGCCCCTGCGTGCATGCTTGGTGGTGGTGACACGGGATCTGCCAAAAATAAATCTGTGAAGAACTTTCTTTGTTCTTCTGGAAAACATTGCATGAATTTATTGTAGTCACGGAATGTTCTAGTATCATGACCTCGAATTTTGTGGAAACCACAATATGAATTGGGATTGTAATTCCTGGTTTGTTGGTTTGGTGTATATTGTGGCCTAAAACTCTGATCAAACTGTTGCCTATTAGGATTAAAGTTTTGCATTTGTTGTTTCTGGCTTTGATTTTGGTTTTGATAACCAAATGAGTTTTGGCTTGGCCCTTGTATGGGATTTTTCCGTTGTTGTTGTTGTTGTGGATGGTTAAAATCCACTGTATTGATTGTCGGGGTAAAGTTGTTGTTTCGTTGGTTGTTTGTTTGTGATGGAGTATTGACAACATTTACCTTCTTGGGCTGGTCGGTTACTCCATCCGTTGTTACACCCTAATTTTTGTTAAGGATTTTAGGTCCTTGATTGACATTTGTGGTAGTGGGATAATTTGTAGTGTTCTGATTGGGGGTGATTAACCTCCCGTTTGCTCCATATGTTTTACGACCACTATCAATGCCACTTGATCTATTCAAGAGCACTCTCTAGTACTTCATCGTAAGTTCATAATGGGAACTTCCACGGACTTCTTCCTTCACTTCTCTGCTAAGCGAATGAAGGAATAAATCACATAGTTCCATTTGATCCATGTTTGGCACACTTTCCGAGGAATAAAGGACTGTACGCCACCTTTGGATGAAATGGGTGATAGATTCGTTGTGTTCTTGTTTGATGTGTAAGAACTCCCTGATTCCTATTCTTAATAGTTTGTTCATGTCAAATTCCTTAATGAACTCTGATACGAGTTGTTTAAATGAATGGATGGAAGCCTCAGGTATTCTATAATACCAATCAAGAGTGATGCCTTCCAAAGTTTTGGGGAATATTTTAGCAACAACCCCATCCCAAGGGAGTAGTTCTCGTATGGTTGTAGTGTAAGCTTTGATATACGCATTTAGATCTCCCTCACCTTTATACTTGGGTAAATCGGGAAGGGGTCTTGGAAGCATGACACTTCGTATGGTGAAGTCTAAGGGCTCTTTCAAATATTCGAATCAATATCGCATAGGTTTCGACCATTGATGGTGGTTGCTGAGGGAGTGGTGGTGGGATGGGTTGTTGATATGGCGTAGTGTATGCATTAGTAGGGGCATAAGGAAACACCTGTGTTTGAGAAAGCATGCCGGGAGAGGAGAACATATCTCCTTGTGGTGATTTGGAGTACATGTTTAAGTATGACGGGGTATTGTCTAGGAATGGATTGTTTGATACTAGACCGGGAGGAATGGTGTTAGAGATGATGGGCCTAGTTGGCGTTTGTTGTGGATACTGAGGAGGCATGCCTAACGTGCCTACTCCTGTGAGAAGATCTACTTGGCTAGGATGGTGTGGAGGATTGGAACCCCCTGTTTGCATGAATTACGAATTTTGACTTGCTTGGGCAAGTTCTAACCCTCTCACTTTTTCTACTAATGTTGAAATGACTTCATTTGGTGAAGTCACGATATTCTGCCTTGGTGGCATTTGTTGTATACCATGGTTTTGTATAGGCATGTGATATCCTGCTATGAACTGATCGTTGTCTTGCCAAGTTTCTCCGAGAGTATTTCCTATATGGAATGGTATAGAGGTATTTTCTTGAAAAGAGACCTCGGGTTGCATTTGTAAACCTCCTACAGGTGGGTACATACCCCGAGAGCGTTGTTCACTCCTAGGATAACGTATTGATTGTTCATCATCTAAGACCAGGTATGGGTCTGATTGTCTACTAATTTGTGGTCTAAATAGCATCTGAGGAGATGATCCAGATTCTCCGGTGAACATCATATTATTCGAGCCTGAAGGCTCTGTTTGTTGTTTTTGAGGGGGTTGATCTAACTCCTCAGTTTGAAAAGATGAATTATATCTAATTCTTGGAGTTTGTGTTGACAACTGATTAGTTGAGTAGTTGTCACCCCATACCGAGAGTGATGGTGATGATTGCCTATTCTGTTGGGCGTAGTAAGCCTCAAGACCCAAGAGGGGTCTGCCATATGCATCGAATCCTCGACATATTCGGGGGGTATATGAATACCCGTAGAATAATGGGAAGGAGTGAAGGTGGATGAGATAAGATGAAACAGATTGTTAGGATCACGTCGGGTTCACCAATTTTGTATGTGAGTGTGGGAATCTACAGGTAACTCTTCCATGTACCGACCTCCCGAGGTCATGCCGAGACACCAGTGGGGATGGAATATGGGTGGGATGCAGACAAACTAGTTAGGTAATCTAATGTCTTCAATACGCACTAGTGGAATTTGTGAATCTAAGGAAAAGAAGGCCCTTCTAACCTGAATCGCTGGTGTGATAGATCGATCAGCAAGGATGACTGCTCGAAGGCTCCAATCAATATTGAGCTCGGCGTGATTCAATCTATGGGTTGTGGAATACGTGGAAAATGACTGGGATAGTTTCGTGTATGTCACCGATAAGGTCATATGGTAAATGGTAAATGTAGTCAATTCTATGGATGGTTCTCTCGGCCTAGTCTAGAACTCTCTAGCTTTGTTAGCTGTTGTGTCTAGCAAGGATATTTGTTTGATGATGATAGGTAGAAGTGGGGTAGATTTGAATACTAATATACGTAGGCGGTGTCTATGTCGATTGACTTATGGATTCGTTAGGTTGCAGGATTTGTGGATCACAACCGTAGACTCTTGGTTGTTGCGGTCCTGCTATGGTCATGTACGAAATCAAGTCTTAATCCCTAGTATCTAATAATCATACTTTCTCACTTCTATATTTAGGATCAATAACTACGCGATCTTCTCAGAGTACCTCACAGGCGTTCTTGTAACCTGGATTCTTAGGCTAGTATCTATATCTAGAAGAGTGTCTTCTGCATCTGGCTGTGGGACCAAAGGATCACAACCAAAGGTTTGTTCTCTTTCGAACCCTTCTACAGTCATATGTATGTTTGCCTAGGGTAATCTGTAGTTCGGTTGATTTGACCAAAACGTGTGTGCTTGGTCATCTTCTATATTTAATCCCCTCAACTGAGAGCTGATTTGTCGTAAATCTGTTGTTGTTTGGAAGATTTGTATTCTAAGGTTTTGATCTATGTCAACTATTTCCGTGACGAGATTGGGTTGAGGCACAATTGGCTCAAATACGTATTCCCTGGGCTCCCTGGGTCCCGTGATTGTCATACAAAACGATAATGTAAATCTAACTGCAACAAAGTAAATTTTAACTACGTGGAATAAACCTAGAACATATATATAATTTCTATTTTTGTATTTTCTGAGAAACCTTAAGAATGCAAGAAAGCAACTATTTAAACGTATCTAGAATTTGACAACTAATATAAAACTTAAAACAAACAAAATAACCGAGTGTAGTTATTTGTCTATGCAATTTGTAGATCTATTCTAAATAATGAAATAACTTGCTTAATCTATTTTCCAGACTCTCGATCCTACCTCAGAAGTGAGGAATGAATCATAGTTTCTTAGAAACTATCAATCCCCATAGCTTCCTTGGCAATATCGAAAGTAAAATTAACTGAAAAGAAGTGATTATCTACTCTATTTGATATATTTCTAATTTTAGAACTTTGAAAGCTAGAACCTGGATTCTATAGAACAGTGGCGAATCCAATGGCGTGTATGATCTTGTCCCCTCAGTGTGATTTCCTCGTTCCTTCGTGTTCACGTGAATCTAGAAAAGCGTGTAATGCTAGCATCAATAGAAGTAGATATTGGGACAAAGGTAGCTCAGAATACAGACTGAATACAATGCGAGTAGGAGAGGGATAGTGCAAGAGTACAGAGCTTGGCTTATGTAATTCCTAGCGGGATTTATTGCGAGTCATGCAACATAAAGCATCCAGAACCTGAAACTATCCTGTTTTGAGGAGCAAAACCTGCAACTTTAATGGCTTCCTAAGCTATTTTACTCCAATGGATTGGGTGAAATAACAGTACTGCCTGCACAAGATGGGTATGTGGCTTACCAATAGCTGAACAATGCTAACTAAACATGTAAAGGATTGAAACTATGGCTTCTAAGAAAAATAATAAACTGAACTATTGAAAATGAGAGTATGAGAAGTGAATGAGGGGCCAGATCTTTTGTTTGTGCACAAACCATTTATTTATAGCTTTTCATTCACCCAAAGATCAAAACCAAACTAAACTCTAAAACTATAAACAATGGCCAAACACTATTCATAGGGACCAAAAACATAAATGCAAGCCCAAGTCGGTAAAAAAGCTAGTGAATCGTTGATTTTTACACGAGTCACGTTAAAACGCTTTCTGGAAAATGCGTAAATGATGACCGCCCGAGAAGGGTGGTAGTTACAGACCGCCGCCGCCCCGATCGTGGCATGGGCACTGGAGACCACCGCCCATGCAGGGCGGTGGTTTTGTCACCGACGAGTAAAAGGCCAAGGAAAGAGGAAAAAGGGAAAAAAAGGACATAGGGACTAAGCGGGGCATGTGGGATGTTAACGCATACTTGGAGATATTTTCTGGATCCTGAACACCTTGCGAGGAGACCTGTATCATCATTGGGGCACTTGTCATGTTGTTCCGGTAGTACAGTACCTTATAATTTTGGGTACGTACAAATACCTTTACGGGATCTTGGGGTGATTTATATGGTTGTTTAGATGTCTTGGATGAACTATATGGTTGTGTAAGTAAGATTCTTGTATAAAGTAAGTTGTAATAGCTCATTTAAGCTAGTAATGGAGAGAGAGGAATGATCGAGATAAAGGAGAGTGAAAGAGAGTTGTAAAGGGTCTACGGAAGATAAAACAAGAGGATTAGAATTTGATAATAAAATTTTATTAGAACTACAAGGTCACTTGACATAATCACCATATGAAGGTGTTAGTTTGAGTGAATAATAAGTTGGGTTTGAGAAGGGTTTTGAGTGCATGAAGCTGAACTAGTGGTCACAATCAATTCTCAGAGCAACAAGTCATTAAGTGATCTTAATATTTAGATGAATTAGTTGGTTATTCATCATCTTAGCAGTTTTTATCATCCTTATGGTGTTTGTGCTCCTTATAGGGTTTGTTCCTTACTAAACTAGGGATTAGTTCTCTTTGTGAAGTTGATGCTTCACTAAATTCCTTTGTGTTAAGTAATATATACGAAGGTTCAATGGGTTTTATTCCCCTTGAGTGTTTCTTACTCTATATGTTGTGTCATTATTTATTCTATTGGTTCATGTTTTTGTGACTAGTTGTTTCATGTTACTAAGACCGCATTTATGTTGATTAAGCTAAAATGTGATTTATATTACTAATATGAATGCAAGATTGCAATAGTAAATAAATTAATAATAAGGTATTGAAATATATCTAAGAAATTAAGCTATAAATAATGAAACCATAATTGCAAAAGAATAGGGTAGAAATCCTTAGCTAATTCACGAGTTATGGAAAGTTCGCAGAGCTAGAAAAAGAGAAATGAGAAGCAATGACCATCACATAGGAGCTAGTAAAATTACATATCCAGAGAAGGAGTCTGGAATGGGGTGGCTAGAGAGGGACAAGGGAACCCTACAAATTTTTATGGGTGTGTGGGTCTACTAAAATGCTCAAAAAATTGAATTCTTAGGGTCACAAGATGTTTGTTGATGCTCACCTTTTATCTCTATGAATTTGCACAATGATTTTCAAGGTCACGAGAAACCTATAATAACGAATAGACCTGTAAAACCCTTAAATAGACATCAAATCCTAAAAAGGAAAGATGAAAAATGAGGGGTCAAACTATCCTTAGCTATCATAATGATAGATTAAAACTAAGAATTTCACTACATCCCGGACCTAATGTAGATTTGTTTGTGTGTGAAATCATGTCCTAGGTTTCCCTTGTGCGTGTCACACTTAGAAAAGAGAGCAAGTAGCTATATGTAGAATGTAGTAAATGTGTGCATGGAATAGAATGAACTTCCCTTCTATGAAGTGTGCGCAGAAAACTAGCCCTTTTGTCCCTTGTAATGGAGTTGGATGGATGTAATTGAGCTCTTACCTTAATGGATGTAACCTTATGTGGAGATAAGTAGTGCTTAGTGTTTGGTCCCTTATTACGATCACATAAATTTATATTTATATGATTCCTTCACTTGAATTTTGTAATTAACCCTAAAAAGTCTGACTACCAAAAAGATAAGATGCTCAAACAGATAGAAAGGACCCAAAAAGTGAGAGTAAAGTAAAAGGGGGCGAAGCACCCGGAGGGAACAAGGGTGATTTGAGTTGTTGTTGTGGTGGACACTAGTGTCCAGGATGGTTAATGCAGAAGAGTAAAAAGACAAACTGAGTAAGGGTGCAATACTCAAAGTAACAAGATAAAGAAAAGAAAGGTGGCCAAAGACATGGGTTAATTAGTAATTTTCTTACTTAGGAATCATATTAAAGTAGTGTGTGATCAAGACTAGATAATTACCCAAAATTCTTGATTTTGTGTCTAAATAAAAATTAAACCTCACCTTATCACACTTACATCATTATATACTTTCATTTTCACAATCAATCAATCAACCCTTTTATCATACAATGCAACATTCCTAGCTAGTGCCTTTTTCACACATATCATGATATACCCTTTTAGGCTAAATCATCACTCCTTTCATCATCCCATCCATATATTTCATGATATACACTTTGAGATACATCATCAAATTTTCCACCATCATATTCATCTATTTTTTGATATACACCTTGTTCTACATCATCACTCATACTCACTTTTTTATAGTGATATATGCTTTAGGATAAATCATCACACATCCAAAATCATCATTTTTATGATGCATTTAATATCATCACTACATTAATCACCTCTTTGTACATACAACACATCTCTCAAACCATTTCCCAATGACACACTCTTGTTCATGATTCATTCTTGGTGATGAGTGGGCATAAATAAATGAACTTCATTTCATGCATACACATCCACTCGGGGCACACTCGCCCCTATCATCTACTTTGTATTCCATTCCACCTCATCCAAAATATACTACATATCTTAGTTGCATTTACTCTTTCTTACATTTACTTGTTACTTGTTCATTTTATTACACATGCTAGATAAATATCTTGTATGTCATACTTGTTCACTTTCCTTCTAGTTGTGATTACAAAATTTACAGATCTCTACATGCAACCCTGGATGCTTGGTGCGAGAACCTAATACCGGTCTCATAGTGGCTCCTGGGGCATCCACTTTTGTATGCTACAGGTTTTATTATTTCATTATGTAATTAGAACTTTACATTATCAAATTATGCATTCTTTGACATAATTTTGTCTTTCTAACATGCTAACGAGTGCTTCATGTGCATAATTTGTTTTACAAAAGTATTCCTTGCTTCAATGATTGTATAATAAATTGGTTTCCTTTTATTGTCATTATTTTTGGGATTCGCCCTATATCGTACTTATTCTCGACTGATTTTAGCCATTAGATCCTTGATTGTCTTGCAACATTGTGGGTGGTGTCCCATGTTTGCAACCCACTTTTATGGTCCACTTTTTCTTTGTTTGCGTCTTAGGTTACACATTATGTGCTTAGATTACATTTCATTTAGTACATGAGTGTTTTTATTTTCTTATACTAACATTTGTTTTCCTAGCCTCATGTTTGCGTGTGCCTTGCATTCTACCAAGCACATTCCCTTCCCCCTACAGGGCATAGTTTCATCATAGTGGTTGGTCCTCTTTTAGGCCACATACTCCTTCAATGATGTCACATGCACCCTAAATGAGGGGGCATCATATAAGATAATTTTTCACCTCATACAATATTATACACAACACAGTACCAGTACAACACAATTTCCAGTTTTGGATAGGGATCAAAATCAGACTTGGGTCCTTAGCATAACAACCTTTTTGAATGCTTGAGACTAGGAGTAATACGGATGACCTTTCTTAGATTACCTGAGACCAAGGGGAAGTTATACAATGATTTTTAGTTCATCACAGTCTACATAACTCCATACATAGTGGTTTTTACATGGAAGATATTCCTTACCACATGCACACCATATGTAGTAGTGTTTTACACAACGGGAATATGATAAAGGTTAGTGGATGACACCAAATAGTTCTCCCTACACTTATTCCATTACACTGGTGTGAGATCACCCGAAAAAATCATGCGTTAACATCATCTACATGATCCTTTTTACACCCTTTTCTTATCATAGATCAAGTGCACATTTTTTTTTCATTTTCTACATTTTAACACACTTTATTTACATAATTATTTACATGATTTGATCATATAAATGCATATTTGACTACTTACGAGCTTCTCTTTTGTAGTTTCATCCGTATGGGAAATAATAGTCAATAAAACCAACAACAACATCACACACATAGACATGACCAATAGGTACATCATGACATCTACAAATTTGTTTTCTCCCTAGGTTCATTTTCATCATCACTTTCTCCTCCTTATTATCCATGCTTCACATTTTTATCACTCCATGCTTTTGTCTAGTCCCTCGGAACACTATTCTCGCATCAATATACATGGTTTATCAGTACGCATCACTATCTATCTTATGTTACCAATATTTATGCTCACCAACATAAAGTGGGGAAAATTTAGACATATTATCACACATTTTGTGTAATTAGCTAGTCTCGATCACATACTACTATTCATATGATTCCTAAGTAAGAAAAGTACTAATCAACCCATGTCTTTGACCACCTTTCTTTTCTTTATCTTATTACTTTTAGTATTGCACCCTTACTTTCTCATTCTATATGTTTACTCTTTTACATTAACCATCCGGATACTAGCGCCCAAAGAAGCGTCAAGTGCCCTTGTCCCCTTTGGGTGCTCCTGTCCCCTTTGTACTTTACTCTCACTTTTTGGGTCCTTTCTATCCATTTGAGCATCTTATCTTTTTGGTAGTCAGTCTTTTTAGGGTTAATTATGAAATTCAAGTGAATGAATCATATAAATATAAAGTTATGTGATCATAATAAGTGACCAAGAACTAAACACTACTTATCTCCACCTAAGGTTGCATCCATCAAGGAATCTAAGAGATCAAGTATATCCATCCAAATCCATCATAAAGGACTCAAGGGATATTTTTCTGCATCACACTTCATAGGTGGGAAGTTCATTCTATTTCATGCACACATTTACTATATTATACATCTAGCTACTTGCTCGCTATTCCAAGTGTGACACATATAAGAGAAACCTGGGGCACAATTCTACAGTCACACAAAAAATTATATTGGTCCGAGATGTGGTACAGTTCTCAGTTGTAAGTCCATCATTGTGATAGATGAGGATAGTCGACCCCTTATTTTGTATCTTTCTTTTTAGGATTTGATGTTTATTTGAGGGTTTTACAGGTCTATTCTAAATTTCAAGTTTCTAGCAACATCAGAGATCATTATATGAATTTGTAGTTATAAAAGGTGAACATCAATGAACATCTTGTGACCATTATAATTCATGTTTCTAAGAATTTATGTAGACCTAGGAGCCTAGGAAAAGGCCTAGGGCATGCACAAGCACCCCAATCTAGCCACATTATCCAGATCTACAATGTTATGAGCTCCTGTGTGATGGTTAGTGCTTCTTGTTTCTTCATTTTTTAGCTTTGTGAACTTTCCAAAACTCTATGAGTCACTTAAGGATCTCTACCAATCTCATTTTCAATTAATGTTTCATGATTTATATCTTAATTGCTTAGATCTATTTCAATACCTTATTATTCATTTGTTTACTATTGCAATCTTGCATTCAGATTAGGCATATAAATCACATTTTAGCTTAATCAGATGCATGATGAATGGCTAATGGTTCACACAGGTTAAATATAATTGAATGAAATTTTTAATAGACTTATTCACCCCCCTCTTAGTCATTGTGCTTCTAACACTTGCAATAGTGGTAAACCCTATTTATTCATTACTAGGCTCAAGGATTTGAAAATGAACATACTAAATCTTACCAAGACTCATACCATTATTTATATAGATATCACAAAAACCATGATAACATCATCGGACACGCTTTATGTATAACTGGGATTAAAATTCATATTTAACCTACTTACAAGGCCATCTTAACAACATATTATAGACAAAAATCAAGCACTGTTTACACTTCTAGGTCCTAATCACATACTACTATTCATATTATTGCTAAGCGAGAAAACTAGTAATTGACATCTATCTTTGACCTCATTTCTATCTTTATTGTTTCTTCTTTAATGTTACACACCCCACTACCCATTTTAATCTTCATTACTTTACTTTTATTGAATTTGGACACTAGCACCCAAAGATCCTTCATCCCCTCTAGGTGCCCCCCGACCTCTTTGTATCTTACTCAACTCTTTTTGGTTTCTTTTATCTTTTGGGCATCTTGCTTTCTTACGGGTCTTCCTTTTATTTATCAATTAATAAATTCAAAAAAGTGAATCATATAAATATAAAGTTATGTGACCATAATAAAGGACCAAGCTCTAAGCATCTATTATCATCACCTAAAATTACATCCAAATTCATTATAAGGACATCAAGGAATCCACATATCACTCACTCAAGGGAAAATGGAATAAATTTTCTACATACTTGCATAGGAGGGCAATATCATTTTTCCATCCAAAGTCTATTTACATTGCTACATCTAGCTATTTCTTGCTATCAAGTACATCTTGCAAAAGAGATTCCTAGGGCATGATTTCCCAAACACTTCAAAAACAATACATGGATTCTAAAATGTGGTGCAACGCTTGGTTGTAAGCTCACTGAATCAAGTAAGGGTCATCAACTCCAAATTTACATATTTGGTTTTAATATTTGATGTAGTTTTGGGTTTTACAGATAGAATTTTTTTATCATCTAACAATATATAAGAGCCAATAACGAAGGATAATGACCACCTTACAACATAAGAAGAATCGGTTTTGACCATTTTCGTAGTCACGGGCACCCGTAAGAGTTCTCAAAGCACCCAAGAACTCATGACCTAGTCCAAGATTATTTGACAATTACAAAATCTTATGGGTGGGGTTGCAAAAATCTCCTCCTCATGTTTACCATTTTTTCAAAGTGTTGGTTTCCAAAATTGACTACGTACTCTAGGAGGAAGGCCGGCACACGGGGAAAAACACATGCAAGAGGAGTTTAGAAAACACACATAAGGGTGCACCTAAAAATAAATAGGGTTACATGTTGGACTACACATACATATGGATTGAGTGAGGATGACCAATTTTCCAAGATGGGCTAAAAATAGAAATAAAAATATGGGGTATTGAGAAACAAAAGTATAAAAGCAAGCTAGCTTGGAAAACAAGTAATGGTTATTTTTAGAGAAATAACATACATGGATTTGGCTATTAATAAGATTAAAGCAAGATATTATTAGGTAATCTATTATTAGTAAATTTCTTATAAAGCATGCATGTAAGTATGCATGGCTATTTTGATCACACCTATTATTAGGAAGTGCATGGATAGTGAAGGGCAAGTCCCCACCCCTATAAATACTTGGTTTAGGATTGGTGATGATAATTATGCTTGATATGTGTTAATGTTATGTTGCTCTGATATAGTTGTGTGCATGGATATGTGTTCACATAATTTGGTTATGATGTATTCAACTTTTGTAATGTAATACTTTGCTATAATGGATTATGGAGGATGAATTATGATCATTAATATGTCTTATTATGGAGAACTCATGGTGCAATTGATATTGGTTATTATCTTATCTGTTATATGTGTTTCCATGATAAGATGTATGTAATTTTTATACTTGAATGGCTAATGGTTATTATGATTATGCATGCTAACATCTTGACAAGAAAATACAAATGAGGGACCTGGTAGATGCTTGTTCTTCATGTGAGCATTGAGATATCTATGAATGAGGTCATAGCATGTATAATGCTTAAGGTGAAATAAGATACTACATTTTGGTTCCATTTCTAGGACCTATTTTCAAACTGTCTACCAGGATGTTGCATATAAATGGCATATCAATTAACTCTGGAGAGCATTAAAAGTTGGGTAGAAGACAAACAAGATAATTTTGCATAGAGGTATAATATTGGACATGATTTCAATGCATGTCATTGGGTGGAAGATAATATTTATCATGGTCTCTATGAGATTCTCCTAAGATTATTTCTAGTAGAATTGTATGAGTGGTTGGAAGCATATGCATTTAAAGAAGCATCGGGGTCTTAGGCCAAATATTTGGATGGATGATGATTACAGGAGACTTTTTTATGGAGATGAGTGTAATAGAGTTGTAGATAATTAGTGGGCTGGTATGTTACATAATTATACATTGGAGTACCTTATTTGTACTTATTTATGTCTAGAGGAGGTTGAGTTTTGGTTCTTGTGTGAGCTCAAGGGATATTATTAACACGTTATCCCTTTCGAAATTAAGATCTTGATAATAGAACTAGATTTCGAGAGATTACCTATGGTTATCTAAATCCTGTTGTGTACGGGGGTAGGAGAAGGTGTGGAAAAGGATGGCAGACCTAGTGGAAGATAGATAGAGAGGAAAGACGTCATAGGTTTAATACTAGATTGTGAAATATTCCATAAGGACCCCGATGTCTAGAATTGTCCTCTCTGCAACGCACGATTCAAAATAATGTGTCCCTATATTATAATATTTTTCATGCCCATACCCACGATATCGTTATTTTTAGACTAATTTATCACATCCATGAATCCATTGAGATAGGAGTGCGCTAGAATAGTTTGGAAAGCAGGTAAAAGGTGTTAGTGCTTGTATTTTGTCCTATTAAATCCAGGAACTTTTGAGTAATTTGTTTCGTTGATCTTGGTCCATGCCTGGTTTGAGTTCTTTTCTCATTCAGAATTTATTTTAATTTCAAACAAGAAGCCTTTGAGAGAATTTATGTTGTTTTTCTATCTTGTATTTTTGAGCTTGTTCAGAATATTATTTTCCTAACAAAATGGTAAAACAAAAAAATTGTATATCTGATATAACTTTGAAGCTTAGTGTCACTAGCAAATATGATGTTGTTTTCATGATTGAAGGACACATTTTGATCCCAAAATCCATAAGGAATATTCTAAGGATTAGATGCATGCACATAACGAGGGTAAAAGTATAACATGATGTCCAAGCCCATAGTCATTATGAAGGAATGTATGAAAATAATAGTTAGGTATTTGAACATAAAAGGAACAAAGTCCCATGCTTATTTAAAAATATTTCAATAATTAAAAAGAGGAAAAAGTGAGAATTACAAAAATACCTATGAATGCAATCTTCAAAGACATTAATGAAAGAATCCATGAGTAGTTCATGTGATAACTTGTTATAAATATCCTATAGGTACTAAAAATGTTTGATGTTCTAAAGGATATTCAAGCGGAATTGAAATAAATTTGAAGCAAGAGGTATCCTCAAAGATCAAAATTTGGTTGTAGCACTTTTTAATCAATTTTGAGCATCAACCGAAGTTTGAAGGTAAGTTCATCAGTTCCCATATTTTTTGTGATCTTTTGAAAAGAAGTATAAAATCTCTAGTTTTTAGTAGGAGGAGGTTTGATAAAAAAAAATCAGAATCATGAGGCTTCATATGTAACCCACAATTTTTTTTTCCAATCTTGGTTCCCCTCTAAAAGAATTATAGATTCGACATTGCTTATGTTGACCTAGAAGAATTTAGGAAAGCTTATATTCCATTTAAATAAGTAACATCATGGACCATGTAGCCAACAACTATATTCACCTCATTATTTCTTTCCCTCCCACCGCATCATACCTAGAGCTTATATGGTTTTCCGCTCAAAGCACTATAATACTTTAGCTAGAGAAGTTCGGGACAGGGAAGGGGATTTGGTCTTATCTTTCCCAACAACAACCGTTTGATATAATGTTGGGTTTTCCTCACACATGGGAACAAGGGGATATTAAAAAATATTCATCACAGGTGTATTGGAACTCACAAGAAAAGACAAGGACTAATTTTATGAATACTCATGGTTTACCAATCCGTGAACTTGCACTCCCAGAATGACAAAGAAGCTGAACAAAACTAAATTCATTAAGGAAGTTGGAGATGTGATTACTTTTTTGAAATGAGTAACGGGTATGGAATCTATTGTTTTTTCCAGAGTGGATGTTTCAGTTCATTCAAGTAATACTCACATACAAAAACCATCTCCCTTGGGCCAAGATAATAAGTAGCTGAATTTGTGAACAAATGATCAGAGTTGCTCAACTTGTGAGAGGAGAAAAGGCCGACACGTCAGAATTTTTCATGAATTCTTACTTGGTTTATAACATTACTTTTCATAGAGTTTTTCTAGAATTACTTTAATGGATGGTGATCTTAGTTGCTCCAAGGTGTATAATGTCTTCTATCAGCTAAAGTAGGAAAATAATGAAATATATTACATTAATATTGGTAATCATTTCGTACACCCACAATTTGTTTATACAACTGCAATTGGGAGACTGAAATATTTTACCAGGATGCAAAGATATTTATTGCTCAATATGGGTGTTATTTTATCTAATTCAGGATCTATGCATATATCGTGGTTATCGGTTTTAATGGGAGTCACTACATGTTCCCCGGTTTGTGAGTGAAAAGTGGGATTTGATGGAATTAGTCAGGAAATTATTATTAGTACATAAGAGCAAATCCAACAAACATCTAACATCCCTATCAAGTTTCCCATAATCATTGTGAATTACACTTTCCCAAATATAGAGAAAGCAAAAATAGTGGAAGGAGAGAAATGGGAAGATGCATGTGGGAGATATTTGAAGCAATAAAGCACTATGATATAAAGTAGATTATACATAGTATTGCGCCCACTCAAATGGAGCATAAACCTCATTATGAAGATTTTTGGATGAATTGTGAGGATGAGAAGGAAGTTAGAAAAAGAGAGTATTCAAGAATGAAATTGTCCCATATGATTGATTTTGGGGTTATTCAAGCCCCTGAAGAGTTAGAAGATGATGGTAACATGATTAGTGAAGATTACATCCAAGATGATGTTTCCTCTTAGCCTTTTCTACCAGTCAATTGGGAGGCTAATGAGAAAAAATATAATTAGGAAAGGACCGCAAATGTCATCAGATTTTCCTTAAAGTGGTTATTCTCAAAGGGAGTGGATGTAAGTTACCAAAATACCTCGGTATTAAGGAGTATACGACCAGTAATCTTATTGATGATTGTCTTGTCCCATACCGGAATATCTATGCTACTAAGGATGTTTCATGGAGGTAAAATATTAAGACTCCTTTTAATAATCGGTAGAATCGGTAGGGATGATGTAAGTACCTAGGTTAGAAAAACTAGAACCTCCCTTACTCAAATAAAAGAAGAAATACTTAAAGTATGGTTAAGGACCCTCTTGTTCATGTTACCCCTTTCAATGTTGTTCCAGCATATTTTTTTGGATCTAAAGGAAAGGATAAAGTGATGGAATCTAATCCTAAGAAGGATAAGAAAGGAATTTTATCTAAAACACCTTATACAATGTAAACATCAAGGACCTGGTCTGCAGTAAGACTCGAAGAAGAGGACGAAAGATATTCAAAAATAAAGTGAACTAAAGTATCCGAATGGGTTGATTTAGAGGAGGAAGAGACATTAAAACAAGAAGTAGTTCTTGATGTCCCTTTCCTTGCACTGTTATCACCCAGTATCCTGTAACTATGATCATTGAGGAACTGGTACCTATGAAATCAATCCTTGTTATTCCAATATCTACATTTTCTTCACCCACTAAGGAACAACACATTATGAATTCTCATGTGCCTAATTTATTTCCTTTTCCACATCAGCATATTGAGATGCCAATTACATGGTAGTGAGATGCAAATTAAAAGGAAACTTCCGAGAGGGACTAAAGGCATTCAAATTTAGGGTAGGAGCTGAGATAACCCTATGGAAATTTCAAAGTATTGTGGTGGTAGGAGAGGATTAAATTATTGAACATGAAGAACAACCTCACACATAGAGGATTCAAAGACAAGTATCACTAGGAGAAATTTCAGGTGTCATAGTTGCAAAGCAACACTTCGGGACATTAAAGTGATTGCAAAATTCTTAAGGCCAAGATCCCAACCACCTGAATCTATTTCCCGAAACCTCGGGAGATATTCATTTCTCCCAAGAAGAAAATTATTGAGGACTTGATATAGATAAAAGATGAATTTGGTGACCAACAGTCCCCAACGATTGATTAAGTAAGAGATGAATCTATGTCTATGGGTGGAATAAAGGATCAGGGTGGACTTATAAAATATGGAGCTCAAGAGGAAACAATGTAAAATACTCTTGAAGGTATTTATATGCCTTCTTCATCTTCCAAGGCCCTTGCATTCATTCTTGTGACTCCAATTTTACAATCACTCGATGAATATGAATCTCACATAAGGGATTGGATAGATAATGCTCTCCCAAGGAAGAAAAAGGTGGAGATACACTTGGATGATGATGATTTACATATCATGGCCCTCCTCAATCTTGTAAGACCACCCAAAATATAAAGATTTATTTCTAGGGAGGTCTTGAATAAGAAAGGAGAAATATTCATAGATGTTGTAACTCCCAAAGATGATGTGCCCTAAGGAGAAGCATCCCTATCTGATTTTTAGATCTCCAGGATCTCATTAGGTAAGCCTTCTACTAAGGAAATTAAACATGATTTCTCTATGGCAGTAGAAGGAGTTTTCTAAAATATCGATGAATTCAAAGAAACCAAGAAGGATTTAAAGGCTAAGAATGAAGCATTATCCAATTTGGTTAGAAAATTGACTAGAACTCACAAGGATGGGCAGGTTGAAATCCCACGAGATTACCAATGATGATATCGAGAGAGTGATCTCGAGAGAAAGAGGGGAAGCTACCATTTAGTGGGGAAATTATTTGGTCACAAGAGGTGAAGAAATAATCGGGGCATCTCGTGAAACGTTATTCCCATATCTTTGATAAAGTAGAAAAAACCAAGGAACTAACAGACAAGTGTGAGGCTAAGCAATCAATGTGGACTGATATGTTTCCAAAAATGGAATCCATCAAGGACCTAAGTGATGACTTGGTTGTTAATGAAGGAATTGTATCTCTCGAATATGTAGAAAATCAACAGAATACTATGAAGCTGTAGAAGTAAGAGTGGAGACTCGAAAAAATCTATTGAAATTCTTGTTGAGGTAAGAGACAAAGCATTAGAATACATTGATATCCTCCATTTTCTGATAGACAAATTAATTGGGACATGAGATAGTGGAGAGAGGATTAAATGGAGAATACAGAGAATTTAATTAGATTTTTCAGGATCATGTTCTTGGAAAACCTGGGGAGCCAAGGGTTTTCAGTTTATCTACCATGCAGAAATGGGCACAAATTGAATTGTAAATTGATAAACTATCAAGGAGGATAAATAAAGGAAGCATTATTTCTGCATAACTTAATGACACAAGTATGAAGCAAGAACTAGTTTTCCACTATTATTCGAGGGCTTGATACAGAAATTATCATGTAAATTTTCAGAAAGTTTGATGCTTACAAGGACAAGGTGAGTGGATGTTCGGTGAATCAACCCTTTGGGGTGTACCTAGCGAAATAAATGAGAGAGAAGAGAGAAATTAAAATAAACTTACCCTTAGGATAATAAATTCTGGAGAAAATATCTCTTCAAACAGAATGTAGTTTCCTAGAGGAAATTTTTTTGTTAAGAACAAAAAATATCCTTTTCATTCCTTCCATGTGTTGCAATGTTGTTCCTTCTTCACCCAGCCCAATCAGAAGGAGGAAGGAATTTTTAGGTTAAAATATATTTCCTTTACTTTGGAAATATTTTGAAATGCACAGAGCAAATTTCAAAGGATCCTTTAGGATGATTTTGGGGGTAAATTAAATGAAAGGAATTAATCAAAAGTTGTATAAGTATGAGGATTTTGTCCTCATACAAAGGGGGGTTTTTTCCTATTTTTGCTATAAATAAAATGTTTAAATATCTTGATGTGATCTTTGCATAATTTTCTTGAATAAATACATTATAAGTTTTTACTCTTTCAAATTCGATGTTAAGATGGTTACAATGTATAGCCATTAACAGGAATTGAGATCATTATTTTATGTTCCCTTATCAAGAATTTGGTAGATATTAATGAAATATGTCTGATTATGAGCTTGGATTACATATTTTGGGTTCTATATGTTGAACATATGGTTGATGAGTTACATTTTCTATCACAACTTTATATTTATTACTTCTTTGAATTACACTAGATATGTCCTTAGTGATTAAGCTTTGGTTATTTTTTCAATATTGTATTGTGAATACTTACTTTACAATATTGAATGCAATTATAAAACCCTTACTGAAATCCTTTTGTTGATGGATTTTGTAATCTTTTGAATGAATCTTAAGATTATGAGATCATAAGCAACAAATAATTCATTAAAATATTTACATAAGCCTTTGTGCCAAGTATTTTAAAGGTTTTGTGGGACCTTTGCACTAATTGAGCATCAATGAATGAAAATATTCCTTTAAGTTGAAGATGTGGTTAATTTAAGAATTTTTCTTCCTTATCTAGGATTTTATATTTTCTAACCGAGTCACTGTAAGTCATGTCATTAAGAGATCCATTATCATACAATCCCCCTCTACAAATACAAACATACATCTAGTTTTGTTATACAATATAAGTCCTTAGTTGGTCATTCTGTTGTTTTTCTTACAAACACCAGTAAAAGGAACCTTTAATTCTAGTTTCCTTTATTAAGAAAATGCAACAAAAATGCAACTTATCTATCTATAGTAACATGTGTCTAGTGAAATAAGTGTATACATCACTTTGTGTGACAACTTGTGAAATTAAAGTGTTGTGTTTATGGTCATGCTTATCCCAGATTGATCTATCATTCTAAATAAATTGAGGAGTAAAATATTTATCTCTTCCTCTACATTCAGGTTAACCCTTGGATTCTCTCACCTTGGTTAAAGGTAGGACCAAAAGTAGTAGGGACATGTCATTCCCTCTGTACGTGTCACTCAATTACCCCAAATCTTGGTCCCAAAGAGTTTGTTAAACATACCTTCAGATGCAAATGACTCACACCACAAATTATACCACACTCAAAGCATCCCAATCCCTTGGATATGCTATCGGGATCCAAGAGTGTGTAAGATTGAGTACCAACACACGTTTTGTGCTATTGTCAGGGAAGTATTTCCTAGATTTGAAGTATAATAAAAGGTGTCCATTAGTGTTATTGATATTAAGTAAAAATTTGTGTCCATATATTTGTCCTTTGTGAATTTTTATCAAAGGTGTAGTCTATTTTGTGAGTATTATCATTATATCCTCTTAGTACATGTTAGGGAAAAAGGGATAAAATATGGGAATAATCCCTCACGAGAATCACAACTGTGAGAAACTAATACGCAAAAATATTACATATCTCAAATTAAAGTGCGAATAATAATAACATAACACAAAGAGATAGTATTTAACGTGGTTCACCCAATTTGGGCTACGTCCACCAAGAATAGCTTGCTTAAATTATATTTCAAGCCACAACTCTCTCAATACAATACCTAGATCTGTTTGGAGCTATGCTCAACAAACAATATAGAATTCACACTGAATTCAAAACACATCCGAAATGTTACATAATTCCTACCATATGCACAAAAACACATAAGTAGACAATCTGGTTAAGTAGTTTGTAGGAACTGTGGGTATCAAAACCATGGCCCAAAACCATCTCATAAACATATAGGTCAAAAATCCTACCCATACAAGAAAAAATCACATTTCTTGATATATCGGGCACGTTTTTTTCGAGGCCCAAAAAAAAATTCGGGGTTTCCCCTAAACCCTAGTGAGATAAGCTGTGGAAAGTGTACGGTACTCTTCGTGTACAGTATTCAATACTTTCACACATGAAAACAAGCTCCACAACCTAATAAGTACAGACAAGATTTCCATTAAATATGATTCCACTAAGAAAAACATGAAATGAGTCACAAAGATATGTAAATATTTTTTTATTTAATGGTTGAAACATATTTGTAAGGGTTACTTGAATTGATCCACACATCTAAGGTGTAAGAAATTAGTTCCAACTCTTTCTTCTAAAAGAAAGTTTGGTATGCACCAGTGTTGATTATTTACATCCTAGTGGATTTATTTTTCACTCTTACAAATATGGAAGGAAGGAGATATTTCTTCAAATCTGATCCTACTAGAAGGCTACTCCTAGATTTAGAAAGCACAAAGCCAAGAAGGAAATAAATCTGGAAGCTAGTTGGTGGTCCCGGATCAAAAGAAAAGGTTGTTGTGAGTATTGAATTTGATCAAATTTTAGTGGAACATTCCCCTAGCATATTTGACACTCCGAGTCGATAGACCTCAAGTTTATTTACATGCTCTACTTTAAAAGGGTTTAACATCTACAAGTAACCAAGGTATTCATCATTTCCCTCCATTATTTATTCCTAACAATAAATTATTCTGTGAAACAAAATCTTTGAAGGATTCATATTTTTGGACCATACTCCCTTACCTCAAAGGCCCCTAGTTCCCCACCATTTCAATCCTGAAACACCTCTACCAAATAATATGGCACAACATCCACCTAGACCTCCTTTTGTGGTCAATGCTTATAGGAAAATTAATTTCCATGGGATGGTGGGTTACCCAAACAAATTCCCTCATGAAATCAAGAATAGATTATCTAAGTTTCAAGGGAACAATGTCATAAGTGGAGATCAACATCTTAGAGGCTTTCAAAATGTCATGGAATATTACGAGGTAGAGCATGAAGATGTATATGTCAAGTTGTTTATACATACTTTGGAAGAATATGCTAGGGAGTGGTATAATTCGCTGCCACTAAATTCCATTGATTCTTGGACAGAAATGAAGAATTCTTTCAAATTACATTATGGTTATAAAACTGATACTAGGTTTTTATTGACTGAGTTTGAAAACATAAAAAACAATCCAAATGAGCATGTGAAATATTTTAATAATAGGTTTAAGAAAACCTTGACCATATTTCCTATAAATTTGAGGCCTAGTGATGAATCTCTCCTGATTAAGTATTCATATGCTTTTGATAAAACTACAACCAACTACTTAAGGGATAAAAATCCTAGAAATTTGAGGTAGACCTTCTCTATGGCTGTCTAAATTAATAAAAACATAAAGGTAGCTACGAAGCCTCCAAATAGAGAGGGTGTTAATTTGATAAATCCTAATAAACCTTAAAAAACTAAGGGTGTGGATCTGGAAGAGGTGGTCAAAACCCTCTTGAGGGAAGTGAAGGAAATTTCATACAATCTTGCTAGAACGGAAAAGGTTCTTGGGTCAAATTATCAGGATCAACATCAAGCCTAAGGGAAAAGTAGATTTATAAACCATCCCTAAGGGGATCACAGAAATGATGACAGGAGAAAGGGGAATATGAATTCAGGAAACAAACAACCAACCCCTAGAGATAATAAGATAGTTCTTGATCCAATGATGTCAAAGTTTCATTGGTAGAAGAAAATAATGTCATTTAACAATGCTCCATATCATTGAGGATCATGTGAATTATTCTTATGAAGTATTGTTTGTTGATGTAGACTTGGGAAAATTCATAGCCTATGCAGATTTCAAAGATAATTGTATGGTCCAGGGATTATGTTATTTGATGGAGCATGCTATAGATTTGGAAATAGAGCTCAAGTGGTCTTGATTTCTACAAATCAATTCCTTTCTAACTTTTCTTTCAAAGTTAAATTTGAATGCACCAACAACATCGTTGAATATGAAGCATTGTTACTTGGCCTAAGAATTACTTGGAAGAATAGAGTCAAGGATATCATTGTTAAAGGAGACTCTGAGTTGGTTTTGAAACAAATCATAAAATTGTATGTAACTAAGACCGAGATGATAAAATAGTACAAGCATGCGATGCTGGGATTACATTGAACTATTTGATTCTTTTAATATATTATATCATGAAAGAATTCAAAATTTTGCATCTAAAAAACTATCTTTCCTTGCATCCCATTATGACTATGATGTAGTATCTCCTTATTGTAACTATGAGGTAGAAGTATTGGTCAGACCATCAGTTCCAGACAACATTCAACATTGGAAATTTTTTGAGGATGATGCTCAGATAAATAGGTTTTTAACTTGCAAAGAATAGTTTTCTAATCATCTCATTTATCTTGAGCCTATGGTAGAAATGTGTGAAGGTAGGGAGACTCTTTTTGGAAAATACATAATACAGTTAAAAACAAACACCATCCCTTGGGGATTGGTTATTCTGAGTCCAATTTTGATCATGTTGATGGGTTATTAACAAGGTTATCTCTACATCTAGGGATGTGGAGGAGTGCAATTTGAGAATCCCTGAGAATCCTTTGAAGGTTTGGTTAGGTTGTAACGTGAACAAAGAAGATAAATAAACCTACACCAAATTGTTGAAAAAGTACCAAGATTACCTGATATGTTCATACTTAGAATTGAAGGAATATAGAGAGGATCTATTTTAACACAAAATACCATTAGTACCTGATTCCAAGCCCTTAAGGAAGAAACAAGGGCCTATTAATCCCATACTTGCAATCAAAATGGAAGAAGAGATGAAAAAGTTGTGGGATGGAGGGATTATACAACCTACTAGATATTCTTAATGGGTGGCTAATATTTTTCCAGTAAGAAAAAATAATGGGGACATCTGAATTTGTGTATATTTTAGAAATATGAACAAGGCATCTCTTAAGGATAATTACCCACTCCCTAACATGGAAAATATGTTACAAAAGTCACATGATTAGAAATGCTATCTATGTTGGATGGTTTTTGGATATAACCAAGTAGTAGTAAAGAAATCAAAACAATTTACAACTACTTTTACTACCCCATGGGGAACATATGTTTATGTTAGGATGCATTTTGGATTGATGAATACATAAGAAAATTTTTAGAGAGCTATGGATGTAGATTTTTGCTAGTTTTATCAATGACTTTATAGTAGTATATCAGGATGATGTAACTATTTTTTTAGAAAAAGAGGTGATCACTTAGGGCACCTTGAGAAGATGTTTCATATGTGCAAATAATATGGGATTTCATTAAATCCTAAAAAGTTTCATTTTAGAGTCCAAAAGGTAAAGTTATTAGGGCATATTGTATCAAAATGGGTCATGATAGATCCTAAAAGAGTGGAGGCAATTGGTAAAGTTCCTATCCCCTTGTCTAAGAAAGGTATTCAATATTTATTTGGAAAAATAAACTTTTTTAGAGGTTTATGTCAAACTTTGTTGAGATTACTATTCCTATTACAAACATGTTGAAGAAAGACCAGGTTATCAAATGGGAGGAAGGAGTTTTTAGGCATTTGATGTCATTAATGAGGAACTTAAAACTGCCCCTATTTTACTAAGTCTTGATTATAAAAAGGATTTAAAAATGTTTTATTTTTCCTTCAAAAAACACAATCGCTTCCATGTTATTACAAAAGGATGATGAAGGGCATGAGAAGCTCATTGATTTATTTAGTAAATCCATGCAAGGGGTTGAACTAAAATATTCCATCATGGAGAAGCAATCCTTTACCTTAGTAAGAGCCACCAAAAATTTTAGACCTTATATCTTAAGTTCTAAGGTTGTGGCTTATGTTCCCCATGTAATGGTAAAGGATATCTTATCAGAAATGGAAGTGTCCAATAAAAGGTTTCATTGGGTCGATAAGCTACAAGAGTATGACATGGAGATCTAGACAAATAAATTGGTTAGAGGTTTGGGTTTGGAAAAGTTAATGGTTGAGAGTAATCTATGGGTGATGGAAATAAATGCAGTTGAGGAAGGTAGTTTGGACCCTCATTAAAAGGTGACCAACTCAATTTGGTATAAGGATATAGTCTACTATTTAAAGAATTTAAATTGTCTTGGGCACTTAAAAAGAACTGGAGAAGGAAACTCAAATTTAGTTTCAAAAAAGTGTATCTTGTGTGATCATGGGTTAGCTTGGAAGAACTTAGAGGGAGTTTTACTTAGGTGTATCATAGAAGAGGAAGCTCCTAGGATAATTACATAATTCCATGGGGGAGTATGTGGGGATCATTTCATCGGTAGTGTCACTGCTCATAAGATTTTAAGGGTAGGATATTGGTGGCCCTCACTATTCAAGGATCTTTCCATGATGGTTAGAAAGTTTGAAAGCTACAAAAATTTTCGGAATATCGAAAGCTTTGGGATCCTAACCTCTACAACCAATTTCAATAGAATCCTCCTTCAAACAATGGGGAATGAATTTTATTAGAGAAATATTAGGTTCTTTAAGTACTAGACACAAATGGATACTCATTGCTAGAAATTACTTTACCAAATGGGTTGAGGCTATCCCCACTAAGAAAGTAACTCATCAGTTAGTTATGTATTTCCTCCTCAACAACATACTTTGTTGATTTGGAGTTCTAGTAAAAATAGTTGTAGACAATGCCATAAGCTTTAGGGATAATCCATTGGCTATAATGTGTTAGGAATATGGGGTTAACTTGGCCTATGCATCAAAATATAACCCTTAGGTAAATAGAAAAGTTGAAGCAAGCAACAAAAATATACATAAAATCCTTAGAAGGACATTTGATACTAAAACGAAAAAGTGGGGAGAACAACTCAAGTTTGCACTTTGGGAAGACAGAGTTACCACTAAAAGATCTACTAGGAAAATCCCTTTTGAGTTAGTTTATGGGATCCAAGCCCTCTTACCTTTGAATTTTCATCTTTCAGCCTATCCATTTATGCAGCAACTAGAAGATGAGGAAGAATGGGAGCCCTATGAAATAAGAATTAACCAGATCATGAAGTTGGATGAAGAAAGAAGAGAGTCCCATCAGAAACATATCAAATTTAGAGAAAAGCTCAAAAATATATTTGATAAGAAAGTAACTCCAAGAGACTTTAGTATTGGAGATTTGGTTTTGTTGTGGGACAAAAACATGAGATACTTTCTTTTTGAAGGATCTAGAAGGGAATTTATTGGAGTTTCCTATCAACCACGAGCATCTTAAGAACTTCTTGGATTAAGTTAAAATGCTCAAGTATGACCTTGTATAGTGTATAGTTTTATATTATTTTTCTTTTATTTCACTTCCGTGTTTTGGTCTATAGTGACTAGGATTTGTTTTATTACATTATTTTGTTACGAAAATCATATGTTGTGTTCCCTCATGACTCCATAGCCCAAAGGATAGGCACATGTCATTTTATTTTCTTAAGTGTTTCTATGGTTCTTTGGAAACCCATTGGGGGAGTCCATCCCGAGTCAAATCCATTATTAGTGCCCATATTTAATCCTTCTAAATTCAGGAACCTTTGAGTAATCCATGTCATTGATCTAGGTTCGTGCTTAGTTTGAGTTATTTTCTCATTTGAGATTTATTTGAATACTGATAAGACCCATTTGAGATCATTTATGTTGTTTCTTCATCTTGTATTTATGAGCTAGGTCAGGAATATTATTGTTCCCAATAAAATGGTAAAACACAAAAATTGTTTATCTCGAGATAGCTTTAAAGCTTTATGTCACTAGAAATATGATGAAGTTTTCACAAGTTAAAGGATGCATTTTGATCCCAAAATCCATAAGTAAGGAATAATATAAGGATCGAGATGACATGGATAGGTATGCACATAACAAGGGTAAAAGTATTACATGACACCCAAGCCTGAAGTCCTTATGAAGGAATGTATTAAAATAATAGTTGGGGAGCCGGAAAGAAAAGTAAAAAAGTCTCATGCTTCTTTAAGAGTTGCGATTGGTAAATGAAAACACGAGGCCCAATGAATTTTGTATGTGTACCAAGTATATGGAATACACGAGAATGGAGAAAGAAATGCATCAATTATGTCACAAAGGCGGTATGGGGACTATTTTGTAAAATTCTTCCAAAGCCGTTGACCAGCCAAAAGGGATCATTAATGCACTAACCGTATGGGAGTAGGCCCATTAATGTAGATAACTCATGTAATAAAGATAAGTGGGTGATAGGATTTAAAAATATTGCAATGGTTAAAAGAGGAAAAAGATGAGAATTATGAAAATTTCCCACGAATGCAATCTTTGGCATTAATGCAAGAATCCACGAGCAGTTAATGTGATAACTTGTTATAAATATCATACCGGTACTCAAAAGGTTTGATGTTCTGAAGGATATTTAAGTGGAATTGAATGAAAGTTGAAGCAAGAGGTAGCCTCAAAGATCAAAATTTAGTTGCAGCACTTTTTAGTCAAGTTACAAGAAGTAACCAAAGTTTTGTTAAAGGTAAGTTCATCAGTTCCCATATTTTCTATGATCTTTTGAGGAGCAAGTTTAAAAGGTATTGTTTTTAGTAGGAGTAGGTTTGATAAAATTGTGTCAGAATCATAAGGCTCCATATGCAGCCCACAAAAACAAGTTCCAATCTTAATTCCCCTCTACATAGAATTACAGATGATGACATTGTTTATGTTGACCTAGAAGAATTTAGGAAAAGGTTATATTCCCCTTAAATAAGTAACACCATGGCCCATGTAGCCAACAATTGTATTGACCTCGCTGCTACTTTCCCTCCCTCTATGCCATGCCTGGAGATTTTATGGGTGTGTTCTCAACACTATAATCCTTTAACTAGAGAAGTTCGAGATGGGAAGGGGGATTTGGTCTTATCTTTCTAGGAGCAAGTGTTTGATAGAATGTTGGGTTTTCCTCCCACATGGGAAGAAGGGGATATTACCAAAGATTCAATGCAGGTTTATTGGAACTCATAGAAAATTATATGGAAAATGTTTATGAATACTCACTGGTTGAACAATCCACAAAAATCTACTCCCAAAATGACAAATAATTAGAAAAGAACTGAATTCATTGAGGAAGTTGGAGATGTGATTATATTGTTGAACCGAGTAATGGGTATGAAATCTACTATTTTTTCTAGGAATGGATGTTTCAGTTCATTTAGGTAATACTCATAAACAAAAACCCTCTCCCTTGGGCTGAGATAATAAGTAACCAAATTCATGAACAAATGATGGGAGTTTCTCAAACTTGCAAGAGGATAAAAGGCCAACATGACGAAAGTTTTCATGATTTCTTACTTGTTTTATAACATTGATTTTCATAAAGTTTTTCCAGAATTACTAATGGATGGTGATATTAGTCATGCCAAGTTGTATAATTTATTCTATCAGTTAAAAATGGAAAAAATGAAATACATTACATGAATATTGCTAATCACTTCTTTTCAACCAAAATTTGTTTATACAACCATGATTGGGAGACGAAAAATTTTCCCAGGACGTCAAGAGAGTTATTGCTCAATATCGGTGTTATTTTATCTAATTTAGGACCTATTCATATATCATGGTTATTAGTTTTGATGGGAGTCACTACGTGCTACCTGTGTGTGAATAACAAGTGGGCTTTGATGGAATTAGTCGGAAATCTTTATCGGTACATAAAATCATCTCAAACAAACATCTAACATCCCTAGAAAGACAAAACATTGGAAGGAGAAATGGGAAGGTGCATGTTGGATATATTTGAGGCAAGAAATAACTATGATATAATTTAGATTATACATAGTATTATTCCCTCTCAAATGGATCATAAACCTCATTATGAATATTTTTGTATGAATTGTGAGGATGAGAAGTAACCTAGGAAAAGGCAATGTGTGTGTGTCCCCATGAATCCTTATCCAATAGACATTGTGTTTTCTTTAATTTTTATTTAGTCTTCTCAAACCTTTTTAAATCTAGTGTTGCTCTTTTTTCATCCTTGTGTGGCTTAGATTGAACAGGCCACTTGAAATGGCTCCACTCATTAACTTTTCAGCACTATGTTGCTTTGGCAAAACACTTGGATGGACCACGTGTGATGCCAAACCTTTCCCCTTTTCCTAGAGTGGCACTGCAAAAGTAATGGGGGCATTCTCAATAGACATTAAAAGCATCTCTTCAGTATTTTGCATGAGAACTGACATATAATTTCCAGTTCTACTAGTGGCGATGTCCACTCATTAATGAATTCAGGAGTAGGCCTTTTGGATGGAAATTGAGAGGCCTTTCCTCCCAGTGGGTCCATTCTATCTGCGTACTCCCTCAGGGGTGGAATATCCTCACTCAGGTTTCCTAAACTTCTAAAGTTGTTTAGGATTTTTATATTCTTAAATAAGGATCATCAGATTCTACCACATTCCAGTTTAGAGGAGATATAAGCTGATCCCCCACCTTCTAATCAATATAGAATCTGATCACTATGTGTGGATCATCCACAATCCCCTCTGGGATAACCGTAATTTTGTATTCTATTATCTGTGACAGAGTCATTCTGGAAAAATCCCTTAATTTGACTTCTTCCTCATCCCTGTAGTTCATCCAGTAATCCTCGAAATGGGGCTCATGCTCAAAGGTATTTGCAATGTTGTTAAACACCCATCTAATGTCATAATTAGGCCTTGCCTCAAAATTTTCCATATCAAATTTCTACATTTCCTCTTCAATCAATCTAGCCTTTATGATGGAAGGGCATGAATACCTTCCAATTCAAATAGGAAATTTGATATTTGTTTTATGCCTCCCAAAATTATTTTATGCACAGGTGTCAACTACCTTGCTAGTTCACATAAAATCAATTTATCATCTACATACCTAGGCAACTTATATGGATTTCCCTCAAAACCACTAACTCTTATGTAAGTGAACTTTTTATATTGGATGAAGCAACATCCATATTCCAAAATTACTTGTCTAGCTTGTTCAGAAATCTTATATTGTCCCGCTCTGGCTTGAAACGAAAAATGATTGGAGCAAAGAAAGTGTCATTAACTAACCTTACGTTCCTGTAGACACCTAAAATTGAATATCCAATTTGGTGTCCCCCATGCGCATTTGTCTTCTTGAGTAACCTGGGGCACGTTTACATCACCACCTCTCCCTTAGGGTATTACTTAATATTTGATTTAAACATCTATCCTAATTTTATGTCACCCCATTATGTTTTACCCATAGATAATTAAATATTAACTATTTAATTATATTTTCTACATATATCCTAACCACTTATCTACCCCATATCAATTCCTAACCTCCCGTATCTATTCTATCCATCTATCCCCCCTATTTTTTCTCCTCCCAAACTAAGCAGTGGGATATTTCCCATATTTGAGGTGGAAGGATCACTTCATCTTCCCAAAAATCATCCCTTTTGGCCATTTCGGGAGACTGTTCCTTGATCGGCGCTGACCGATACTCGGTCGACACCAATTTTTCGAAGTGGCACCGATTTCATCTCGGTCGGTGCCGATTACAAATAGAAGGCCAGAATTCAGTTCTGGTTAGGACAGTGAGATAGTGAGACACCGAGACATAGAGAGGAAGAAAGAAAGAACGAGAGAGTTTTGAGCATTAAGTCTGAGCATTATCTATTAAGTGAGAGTGAATCCTGTCCAAACCAATCCTTGAAAGGAGTACCGTTACTATGCTCCTACCACATCGACATCACGAGTCTCTATTGATCTCTTGGTGACTCTGTTCCTACATTTAGCATAGGTGGAGGCTTGTCGGTACCCTACGGCTCTTACAGATCCAATGGAGATCGACGATCTAGCTTCCATTGTCTGTTTCTCAATATTCCTGTAATTTTCCTCAAGTTGACGCCTAAGCATTGTACCCGATCGACGCCGATTCTCTCTAGTCGACGCCGACGACCTATCTCGGTCGACGCCGATTCTTCTCGATCAGCGTCAATTTTCCTAATCGGTGCCGATTTACCTACGGACAGGTAAAATAATTCAGGGAACACAAATCCAGCATTGTTTTCACACTTTCTTGTTTGTTATTGGTTTTTGTCTATTGTTTACTTTTCTATCTGTCATTTTTAATCAAAATATAGACATTTAATTACATCTTTATCGGGTATGCTTCTTTCCTTAATTGAAAACGTGGTCGACATCCGCCGAGGGAGCTTATCGCTTCTGGACCCACTTTCAAGGCGATCCACCCAAATATCTTTTAACGTGGTCTTTTTCTATCAAGCATTTGTGTCTCACAATTTTCTTGGATCTACTTTTCCGGATCGCTTGTGTGCACTGTCTAGTCTACATCGGCTTTCTTTTCCATCTACATCTTCAGATCTTGTCTTTCAGGTATCGATTTCATTTGAGTTTTTCAAGGTTTTTGTGTTTAGTTTGGTACATTAACTTGGACAGGTAACAAGCGTGAAATTCTTGATCTACATTCTGGCACGCCCGGTGGGACCCAACCAAAGTCCCTTATTGGTAAGTTCATTTATTTTCCAGTTTTGAGCTTCTGTTCTATTTCTTCGTTGCTTTTTGTCAGTTCTCCGTAGCATTTCCTTCTTTCATTTTGGTCTTGCTTCTTTCACTTATAATTCACAAAGTTAAAGTTTCTTCTTTCTTGCAAAACTAAATTCCAATTCCTATTCCAAAGATCAATAAATCTTTCATTTGATTTCAAAATTGCATTCTTGATCCGTCTCTTTTTGCAAAATTGTTATTTTATTGAAAGTTTTCTAGTTCTTTAAATAGAAATTTTCATTCTACTATCATCTGGATATATCTTTTTGGATTTGTTGGGTGTTTTCTTAACCTTTTCTTACGGAGCACATTGCTTGTTCATGGGATTGTTTGAGGGGAAGAGCTCAACAACGTGCTTTTTGAAGTCCACACACCTTGGAGAGCTAAATCTACAGGTATTCCTCTTTTACGGTGTTTTCTCCTTTTTTAAGAACTTAAAAAGAACTTGTTTGTTTGTTTTCTATCACATTCAAACATTTCGATTTTGGTGCTTAAAAAGAATTTAATCACATCTGGGAAAGAATTTGTTTGACTTGTCTTCATCGAAATCCAACACTTTGTTCTTAGTGCTTAAAAAGAACTTTTCCTTTGTCATTTCTACTGTATGCTATTCATCTAGTTTTCTAAATAGGCTAGAAAAATTAATCAAAATCGGTAGTGACACTATTTGATTTTTATTTTTCACCCTTGCACACAAAGCCAAAATCACTAGGTATAAAGCATCAAAACAAAAATTCCTCCCCTGGCCTCACCTACTTGGAAGTGACATCCAAGAGGAAGAGCCTACGTGGTACTCGGCCGCGCTATAAATTCACGAAAGTTCTAGTATATATTGGCAAAGCACCCGAATCCCTTATCGCAGCGGTGTGTGAAGAGCGGGGTAGGCCCTATATCAAGCCACATCGGTATTTTCTTGAAGTGCCTTCGGGAATCCTCACCAAAACATTCCCCAAACCATCCTTAGTTTGGCTATCTGAGTAGTTCCTGTTCTAAAAAGCCTTCCCTAATATTTTCTTTCTTAAAAGTAAGAAAACTTAAAAGAGATAATCACCTACGCTGCTTGAATTGTCTGTGCATTAGTTAGGTCAATCTTCTTTTTCTATATTTTTACTTGTTTATGATGGTCATCACTCAGTTACAATCTAGAAGAATGGCTCAATTGGCCCCTTATTCCTCTGAGATCACCACTAGTGTGGATGCTTCGGCACCCCTCGGGTCTTCCTTGGGACCACTATTAGTTGGTTCCCCATCTTGGTCATTATGACGTACCCAAGATTCAGAAGGCATCGTACTACCGAAATAGTGTAACAAGTTCCCAATGATGATACAGTCTCCTCGCAAGGTGTTCGGGATCGGAAAAGCCCTCGGAGTATGTGTTAACATCCCGCATGCACCACTTAGCCCCGCGCCCTTTGTTTTCCCCTTTTCCCTCTTTCCTGCCTCTTGATCTTCATGGTGAAACTACCACCCTACAGGTGGCGGTCTCGTGACCGCCGCCCTAATCGGGCAGCTGTCCAGTAACCACCACCCTGCTCAGAGTGGCGGTCTTGCGCGTGTTTTCCAGAACATTCTTTTGACGCAACTCACGCGAAATATCATGATTCACTAGCTTTTCCTTGCCGACTTGAGCATGCATTTATGTTTTTGGTCCCCTGGAATAGTGTTTTTCCTTTGTTTATTGTTTAGGAGTTCAGTTTGGTTTTGATTTTTGGGTGATTGAATTCCTATAAATGCATGGCTTGTGCTCAAACAAATGGCCTGGATTTTGAAGACTGATCTTTGCTCTCATCTCCTCATTTTAGTATTTTAGTTTGTTATCTTGTTTAAGAAGCCATAGTTTCATTTCACTTGCATCTTTAGTTAGATTACTCAGCTGTTGGTAAGCCACATACCCATCTTGTGCAGGCAGTGCTGTCATTTCATCCAATCCGGTCTGAAGCTTGCCTCTGAATTTTCTCTTTGCTGTAGATTTAATTTTCATTGTTGCTTAGAGTTCTTAGTTCAGTTCATTATATGCCTGGTTAGCTTTATTCAGCTGTTGGTAAGCCACATATCCAGCTTGTGCAAACAGTGTCGTTATTTTATCCAATCCATTGGAACAGAATAGCTTAGGAAGCCATTAAAGTTGCAGGTTTTGCTCTTCGAATAAGATAGTTACAGGTTCTGGTCGCTTCATATTGCATGACTTGCAGTAAAATCCCACTAGGAATCGCATAAGCCAAGCTCTGTACTCTTGCGCTATCCCTCTCCTACTCACATTTTTGGTCTGCATTCTGAGTTGTCCTTGTCCCAATATCTACTCCTGTCGATGCTAGTATTACACGCTTTTCTGGATCCATGTGAACATGAAAGAACAAGGAGATCACACTGAGGGGACAAGATCACACACACCATCGGATTCGCCACTGTTCTGTGGAATCCAGGTTTTAACTTTCAAAGTTCTAGTTAGAATCATATCAAATAAAGTAGATAAATTGCTTCATTTCAGTAAATTCTATTCTCGATATTGCCAGGGAAGCTGTGAGGATTGATAGTTTCTGAGAAACTATGATTCACTCCTCACTTCTGAGGTAGGATCGAGAATCTTGCAGATAAATTAGACGAGCTATTTTATTTATTTAGAATAATTCTACAAATCGCACAGGAAAATAACTACACTCGGTTATCTTGTCTGTTTTAAAATATTGTTTGGTTATTATTCCTAGATACGCTTAAAATAGTTTGCTTTCCTTAAAATTGTTAAAAGATTTCTTAGAAGAATAAAAGTTATATATATGTTAGATTTAGTCCACGTAGTTAAAATTTTCTTCATTACAGTTAGATTTACATTTCGTTTCGTATGACAATCACGGGACCTCAGGAGCCTAGGGAATATATATTTGAGCCAATCGTGCCTCAAACAAACCTCGTCACAGCAATAGTTGACATAGACCAAAATATCAGAATACAAGTATTTCGAACAACCATAGATTTACAATTGATCAGTTCTCAATTAAGAGGGTTAAACATAGAAGACGACCAAGCACACACGTTTTGGTCGAACCAACCAAACTACAGATTGCCCTAGGTAAAGCACTCACATGACTGTAGAAGGGTTTGAAAGAGAACAAACCTTTGGTTGTGATCCTTTGGTCCCACAGCCGGGTGCAGGAGACACTCTCACAGACATAGACACCGGTTTAAGGATCCAAGTTGCACGAACGCCTATGAGATATTCTGAGAAAATCACACAGTTATTGGTCCTAAACATAGAAGCTGAGAAAGCATACGATTACTGGATACTAGGGATTAGAACTTGATTTCGCGTATGACCATAACAGGACCGCAACAACCAAGAGTCTATGGTTGTGATCCACAGATCCCACAGCCCAACGAGTCCACAAGTCAATCAGATATAGACACTACCCTACGCACCTTGGTATTTAGATCCACTCCACTTCCACCCATCATCATCGAACAATTGTCCTTATTAGATATAGCGGCTAACGAAGCTAGAGAATTCTGGACTAGGCCAGAGAATCATCCGTAGAGTCAATTATATTCACCATCCACTATATGACCTTATCAGGAGACATACACGAAACTATCCCAGGTCATTTTCCACGTATTCCACAACCCATAGATCGAATCACGCCAGAGCTCGATATTGATTGGAGCCTTCGAGCAGTCATCCTTGCCGATCGATCTATCACACCAGTCCAAGTTAGAAGGGCCTTCTTTGCCTTAGATTCACAAATTCCACTAGTGCGTGTCAAAGACATTAGACTGCCTAACTAGTTTGTCTGAATCCAACGCATATTCTACCCCCACCGGCTGTCTCGGCACGACCTCGAGAGGTCAGTGCGCGAAGTGTTACTCGTAGATTCTCACGCTCACTGTCGCTTTTAGGCGCATAGTCATATAATCCTTCTATCAGCCTAAAGCAATCCCATCATGTCTAGCTTCCCTAGTCATTCGAAATATCATCTACTTCGATATAGAGTATGTTCCTCACGGGGATCCTGAATTTCAAGCACTCCTTGATCGCAACTGTAGCCCTTATCGACTACCTAGTACATAAGTCCATTCAAATATCGATCAGGGACCACCAATCTAGTAAGTTTACGATTATCCTCATGAACCATCCCAGGCTTTTGTAGAACAGTTAGCATCCTTTTTCTCACCTCGAACCATGGAAGAGGGTGGCGCACATGTGCCTCCTTTTTCTCTTCCATCGACTATGTCAACTAGTTCTCAAATATTCTTGCCTATTCCTAACGCCGCAATTACCTCAACTATTCCACAACCTACTTCTGAGAAGTCCTATTCTCTAGCTATAATGGGCGTGTCTCCACACCCACAGATTGTTGTTAATTATTCTATGTCATCCATTGCATCCCAGGGTCAATACCTCTTTATGAGTCAACCCCCTTCAACGAGTCAGTTGGTTCCTGATTCTCTTCCTCTAGTTGGTCTTTCTTCCAATGTTCTAAAGAATAAAGTGATCTTCACCCATCCTCTAGCATCGGCACCCTTAATAACTAATCGGTAGTCAAAAGCCTCATTCGGACCTTGTTCCCCACAATGTCCAATCAAACCAATACTCATGTTCCTCAATCCATTCTGATTCAGTCAACAAGTGTAGGATCCCACCAATCATAGGCTCCGACTTTCATTCAACCACCATTTTCTCAACCACTTGTCATCTCACATCCTGTTTATACATAGGCTCCTTCACAGAAAATACCTCACCAGGCATCACCTAGAACACCTGGTTATTCCTCTTACCATCCTGTTAATCAATAGATGAATCCCCCATTGACACCTCAACAAAATCCACCATTCGCTTCTTATGTAGGACATACCAGTATGCCTCCTCCTCAATTTGACGTGGTCCAAATTCTTTTCAAGAAAATTGTAGACTTAGAAGCTTCCACCAAAGGGGCTCGGCCTTCATACTCTTTTGAAGAAGTGTGTAATGAACCCATTCATCCATCAGTGGATTTTAAGCCTTATCCCCCCCAATGGGAACTTCCTAAGTTCTCAAAATTTCATAGTTGGGAGGATCCTCAACAGCACCTACAAGCATTCAAACACGCTTGCTACCTGATAGTCCAGGATTAAGAGCTTATGCTCCATACTTTTCCTATGTCTCTAGTAGGGCCTGCTTTAGATTGGTACAATAACATTCCTCAACATTCCTTGTTTTCTTTCTCTCAATTGGCCCAGATGTTTGTTGAAAACTTTTCAATAAATATCACACATAAGATCTTGATTACAGACCTTTATAACATTCGTCAATTCAATGATGAGTCTATTGCAGACTTTCTCGCTCATTGGAGAGGGATAATAAACCAATTGTATTTCTTCCTTCCTCAATCTCAACGAGATCAAGTTGTTTACCCGATCTTGTGTTAATCATATTTCTTCCACTTTAAGGATCCAAACTTTTCATACATTTGAATAATCCTTTACGATGGCATGTAAACTTGAGTCCGTGCCATTGAACAAGGGAAGTTAAAACTTCGCTCTAAATCTAAACCAGATTTTTCTTTAGTTTACAAAATCAAACCCTTCCACTTATAAAGAAAAATCAAGGATGCACTTACGCTATCATATTAACAAAACCACGTGCCGATAATGATTCTAATCAAACACCATAGAGAGACTTCTCATCTTCTTGAAAAGGACCCTCATCGTCTCGATCTTTTACTTCATTGGGGGAATCATATGCTTCTATCTTAGAAAAAATGTTGGAAGTTCACATGATTGAACTTCCCCCCATTAGAAATTTCGATGAAATCCAAGAACATCCATTCTGGTATAGGGAAAATGACTTGTCATTATCATAGAACCAAAGGCCATGACATTGAGCGATGTCAAACCTTCAAAAATCTTGTCCAGAAATTCATTGATAAAGGTGAGCTCATTCTGGATAACCCAAATGCTCCCCCAAATCAGGCACTTGATGTTTTTAAACAACCTTTTCCTAATCATTCCCGAACCATGATGCTTTAGAGTCTCAAAAACCAAACACTCATACTATCAGCTTCATTTCTACTAAAGAATCTTCTTCTAAAACTAAGCCATCTACGAACACATCGACTGAATTAGAACCTCCTATTGCTCCACTAATCGTTGGGATTCCATCATCTTCAGACACCTCATCTTTGAATATTCCCACCTTGTTAGAGATGGATTCATCTCCCTCTGCCTCTTTATCTGATCTTCCGTCTATTCCTGAGACAGTGTCATCTTCATCTGTCTCATCATCAGATATTCTTTCGATGCTTGAGGCAATTACATCTCTTCGAGTTTCCACCGTGAATACATCTACTTCTGTTTCTCCCAT
The DNA here is from genome assembly GCA_018340775.1 of Taxus wallichiana var. yunnanensis. Classification (NCBI taxonomy): domain Eukaryota; kingdom Viridiplantae; phylum Streptophyta; class Pinopsida; order Cupressales; family Taxaceae; genus Taxus; species Taxus wallichiana. The sequence continues at coordinate 339,620,270 of CM031244.1, forward strand.
CTTTTCTGTGACTATGCCATTGGTAAACATACCTATAGTTGTACCAACTTCAATAGAAGCGTCTTCGATTTTGACTCTTCCCGTTTCCTTTCCCACAGTAGTTACACCCACAATTACTGTACCAGAAGTACCTCCCTCGCAAGGAACTACTCCTTCATCATCCACTTCTTCCATCACCGATACTATTTTTCCTATTAAGGGAAAATATAAAGAAATAGCATCAGCACCTACACTCTCGGTTCCTGGACTCAAACCAAGACAACTAAAGTCTAACGTTACATCATCAACACCCCCTCATCTCCTTCCCCCGAAAAGGCTACAATCACCTTATGCGGTTGAAGTTGTCACCATCCCTGAAAAAGGAAAACCCATATTTCGGACTATTAAGACTCTTGGTGCCTTCCCTCAAAAATCTCTTTCTACGCCTCATAAAAGATTGGATTTGTCAACTAGGAAGGCGTATTCTTCTACAATACCATCAGAACCATCATCCTCTTCTTCTACAACACCTTCTTCGTTGGTACCTTGTAAAGTGAATTCACAGACTAGAGAGGCATCACCTCTTTTATCAGGACCATCATCTTCATCACCAAAATCTAAGGTACCCTCTGTTCCTCCGATCAGACCTATTTTGGGAGCTCCTCCCTCATCTAAATCAACATTATCTAAATTGTCATCTGTTTTGATCAAGCAGCCTTCCCTATCTCTGAAGACCACAACACTTGTCACATCTTCATCTTCTTCAAAATCTATCTTAGGAGCTCCTCCTCCGCAGAAATCAATCATGCCTCACTTGCTTCCATCTCAAGTGTCCAATACTACTTCTTCGATGTCCAGAAAAGTAAAATGATCCCTAAAAAGACTATCAAACCAGATATGCAGGTTCTTTTACCTCAGTAGTCCATGGAAGTAAGAGAGTCACCTCCGTCATCTCTGTCCTCATCTTTGTCTACCGGGTTCTATACCGAGATTCTTCGCCAACTTATCCAGTCTTCATCCATATCCCTTCCTCCGATCAAACCCTATAATCCTAAAGGAGTAAAACCTTCCTGGTTCAACTTTGATTTGATTTGTGCTTACCATCACACCCTAGGACATGACACCGAGGGATGTAAGGCCCTTGATCATCCGCTAACAGTCTTTTGGAAGAAAGTGATCTTCTGCTGGAAGAAGAGGAGGAACAAGTATCTCCTATCATCTCAACCACATTTGAGCCTCAACAATCTACTCAGGCCTCTAGTTCTACTAATTCCATGCCAGATGGTCTTCCACCTTCCCAAATCGACATGATTCATATCACCACTAGAACACAACAATATGATAATCTATCATCATCTCGGCCATGGGTTGTCATTTCTGCAGCCCCTGAAGGCATTCCTCCTTCCACATTAGCCTCGAGACCTAAGATATCTATTCATGCTTCACCTCAGGCTCAAATCCCCGTGTCAGTAGAGGAGAGTGTTATGAAACAACTTACGTATGCTCTGGTCAAAATGTCTCATTTTAACCTCATTCAATCATCCCCACAACATCGCCAAGCTTTGATTGATAATCTGCACCATATCGTAGTGAATTTAGATGAGCCTGACCTTTTGAGATGATTGTTGGATTGAATAAACTGTCAACCACCATTACTTTTGAAGATTTGGAAATTCCTTCCTTTCTTTCGAGGATTTGGAGGTTCCCCTCTTTATCATAGTTCAAATCAACAACACTATGTTAAAACGCACTATGATTGATAAAGTGGTGTCTCACTTAACATCATTTCCTCACACACATTTGAGCATCTTAAGTTACCAAAGAATGTAGTGTCACCCCTGCCTTTCACCATTTGATCATTTAACGATCAGTTGGCAGTTACTTTAGGAATTGTGGTTCTGCCCATTCGAGTAGGTAAGAAGCTGCTTCACGAACTCTTTTACATTGTTGAAGGGAAATGCCACTACAATATGATCCTTGGACACTCCTGGATTCATGTAATGAATTGTGTCCCATAAACCCTCCATCGATGCTTAAAATATCAGTATGAGGGAAAAATCTATACTCATCTAGGAGATCCTTTTTCTTCACAGTGCGACATGACCACATGGTCTACCCCTCTAAAGGAGAATGCTTGTTCTCCTGACGAGGCTTCATCCTCTTCCATACCTGTAACAAAACTACCAGATTTACAAAATCTAGAAGAGACATTGCAGCGTTTCTCACTAGGAGAGCTTCCTCTTCTTTCTTTTGATGCCCATCTCAAACCTAATGAGTATGGTAGACTAGACAAACAACCTGAATATCAGCCAGGTCTTGGTCATGTCATCACCATTGGTCTGCCCAATCAACAAACTAACTTCATTTACGGTGGTCTTGATACACCTCACTATCACTGGATTCTCCTCCTAGGGCCAAACCCTATTCAGTAGGGTTTGATTGTCTACAAAATCCCACGTTTGCAAAAACTTATTTATATCGATGCACGTGGAAGGGTTTTGGCCTAGGAAAGTATGAACAGGGTGTGCATGACCTCGTGTCCATTCCAACTCTCAAACCACATCAAAAATTTGATGTGGATGATGCCATTTCCATCCCGTCTAACTTTTTTTTTTATTCAATACCATTTCCTTAGGGCCATTGACCTATAAAACTAATAACAAATCCACTTCCATACCATTAGCCTTCCCTGAAATAGTTGGAGATGACTCTCCTACTATCAACACTATCTACCATGTGTGCGGATGATGATTCTATCCTCACCTATCAAAGCAGAGGATTCCTATCTTCCTAAAACCATTCCTTCGACACATCTATGCTTCTTAATGAAGCCCTTTGTCGATCTTAATATAGGGAATTCTAAAGACTCTCGCATCGTTAAGGTCGGCCAATCTCTTAATCCATAGGAGTAGGAGACTTTACTACTTTTCTTTCTAACCATCGTCAAGCCTTTGTGTAAGAGATCATGGAAGATGTAGGTCATGGCTCGTTGATAGGTTGCTCCTACATTCTTAAGACCGAAAGGCATGACACGATAACAAAAATTCCCCCAAGGAGTTATAAAGGAAGTCTTATGTTGGTCCTCTAGTGCAATGAGAATTTGATTATACCCAGAGAAACCATCCATAAGAGAAAGCATCTCGTGACCTACCGTTAAATCCACGAGTTGGTTGATATTAGGTAGAGGAAAATCATCTTTTAGACAAGCAAGGTTAAGATCCTGGAAGTCGGTACAAATTTGAATCTTCCCAGTAGCTTTGGTTACTGGTACTACGTTTGAAACCCATTGTGGATAATCGATGGGTTGGATAAAGTTAGCAGAAAGAAAATGTTGTAACTCTTCTTTAACAAGAAGGGCTACTCAAGGGTGCATTTTATGTAATTTTTGTTTAACTGGTTTGATGTTGGGAAGAGTAACGATATTGTGGACCACGATATCAAGATCAACCTCCTTCCTTCTTCGAGCATTGAGTCCACCTCGCAACTCCCGCCTCTTCTCGAAGACATAGCCAAGAGTTGACCATATGTAATATTTGCAGGCCTTTTGGATAGATCTTCCAAGATGGAGTATGGTCCTTGCCCCTGTGAAATAAGAAAGTCCTGCACACCCAACTTTCTTCTCCTATGTTTCTTACTAGTTTCTCCTTTCATCTTCTTAGGATTAGTTCCATCTTGATTATATTTTTCTTTCTTTCTTTTTGTTACAAACACATATACTTCATTATTTCTACTCTTATCTACTACATCAAGAGAATTCACAGGTGCTTTTCCTTTATCATTATCTCTTGTACCAGATGTAGAAGCTCTATCTGGAAAATTATACTTATAATGACCCTTTTATAACAACCATAACAAACAACTTCAGAAATATTTCTTTCGGACCTCTATCTCCTCCCCGAGAACTAAATTCCTTTCCTTGAAGAAGATTAATAGTTAACTGGCCCATCTTCCTAAGCGAGATCTTCATACTCGGTAGATGTACTAGGAGAAATATTTGTGCTCATCGAGAGTGGTTGTGGATTCGGACCAAAGGTGCTTTGGTGTAGGCTCTACTTTAACAAAAATTTCTTTGGGCTCCTCTTCCATGCTTTCTTCTTGCCTTCTTGCAATCTCCTTTACTTGTTCAATGGTAGCTGGGCGGTCATACTTCACTTGTTGTCTGATGTCTAGCTTCTTCCCAAGAATGAAGTGCTTACAGAGGAGATTATCCACGCCATTCATCAACCCATCCGCTAGTCCTTCCTTCCGGATCTGGGCATCGAGCTTCCTCCTTAGCTCTAGAACACGAGCATGATAATCCCTTATCTTCTCCTTCTCTCCTTGGGATAGCTTTGTGATCTCGATCATGAGATCTGCATATTTCGTTGTTCACCAAATTCTTCAAGAAAACTTTCGTTAATAAATCCCATGAATTTTTCACATTATCACCTAGTGTTTCAAACCACCTAAGTCTTTGAACCATCCAAAAAGGTAGGAAAAATTTAGTCCATTGTTCCCTTCTTATGAGGCCATTACAAATACAAGATCGTTTAAACTCTTGAATGAAATAAGAAGCATCTTCATTAGATTGAGCTGAAAAACAGAATCTTTCCCATTTTCAAAAGTAACAACCATGAAATACCAACCCACAAGTACAATCAACAAGACTTATGTGCACAAATAATTGGAATTACTATAGAAATGACCACGGTAAACTATGGTAAAACTATTCACGGTAAAAAGTGAAGTTACTGTGGTAAATACTATTCACGGTAAAAAGTGACTTTACTGTGATAAATACTATTCATAGCAAAAATGACTTTATCATGGTAACTACTATTCATGGTAAAAATGAATTTACCATGGTAACTACTATGCACAGTAAAAATAAGGTTACCCTCCAATTGATTTTTGACTAAGTGGGAATATCTTTCCAGAAAATCCACCAACGAGGAATGGTCCCGGCAACGGAACCAAAATGTCATCACCAATCCGGTACTATGATAATTCTTCACTGGGAACTCCTCGTGCTATGATTATTTACTAATGCATAGCCTTTAGTTTGGTGGATGTAATCTGGAAACAAAACAACAACCGAACACAAGAATACCATCGACTATGATAAGACGGAATGATGACAAATCTGAAATATCAAAGTAAATTATAATATTAACATGAAATTGTTACAATCTCACCCATGAGGTACTTCAACAAGACTATGGGAGAAAATTTACAATTACACCTCTCGATGGCTTCTTTAACACACCTTTAAGCGATGGCTTCCTTTGCACACTTCCTACCATATTTCTCACTACTTATTTCTATGCTAAATGAGGGGGTGGCCTCTCTATTTATAGAACTTCTAGGCTTATCCATCTTATCTCTAAGATAGGATAAGAAATCCACTCTAACGAATCATATTCCATACCTTAACTCTTATCTGTACATGTAAGCTTATTTGTTAAGATAAGATAAACCTTATCATTTTACATGGGTTCCACATTTTTAGACTTTTTACAAATAAAATACACAAAATATTTATGACCTCACTCCTTGTCTTTATTACCAATATAATATTTCTAATTCCTAATCATGTAGACCCTACTTCTCTAATTACCCAAACTTTGACATTTTAACATTACCGGACCACTTACGAAAAATATTTACTTTTTACAACATTCCTATTGTACTTTGACTGTTACCATACTCCACATTATTGGCGGCACCGTACTGACGGCGCCGTTATCTTCTATCAGACGCTACTACTAATTATACTTAACAACATCCTATTCCTAATACATACATTAATGAAATAGAAATTACAGAGGAAAATTTTAGTGTCGATAGGGCCTCCCTCAATGGATCTGCTGGGATCAAAATCGGCAGATCAGTCTCTCTGTTGTCTCACTGTATGGCCTGTAGGTGGTCGGCACTGTCTGCACTAGGCCAAACTATCTCAATACCCATATAAACGGGACGTGCTCCCACATATCAGGCCTGTGGCCCCTAACCACCCTGCTCCATCTCAACCCCACCAGGTGAGCCTCCTGACCAGGCCCATGTCGGGTAGACCCGATATGGTCTCCAAATGACCTGCTCTGGTGTCGGTCTGAAGCGCTCGGCATACCAATCTGTAGATCTCCCTATATCTCCCGGGGCCATGTCGGCCCGCCATCACCGGAATCCATAATCAATGGCCCCCACTGCTACTAGCATCCATGGAAGCCCGGATGGCCTAATCACTACTATGTGCTCATATGCCCAACAATGGAGCACAAAACTAACATCAATGCATGTCCTCCTACCGGTGGTATACATCCATAACTCATAATATATCTGAGCTATCAGGGCGTCGAGAAAACATGAACACCTATCTAAACTATAGGATGTCACAAACACAATCTAGTAATAGTAATGGGAATCTCCCACCTCCTGAATCTGGTAGAGAAAAATAGGAGACAGCCATATGAATCAACACTATCTATCTGCTCCTGGCATCATCCTGTCTATACTGAGAGGCTATCCTCACCACCCCAGACACTATCTCTAAATCATCCACCCTGTCTCCATATAATCGTCCTAGGGCCCTCTGCTACTACTCTCGTGGAGTAATCTCTATCGGGTCCCTAGTGATCGGCAGCCTCAGGATCCTGTATATGTCCTCATGGGTGATGGTCATCTCACCCGTCTTGAACCAAAACGTGCAAGTCCGGCTGTCCCATCGTCGTACTAGTGCTTGCAGCAACTCTACATCTCGTGGCACTCGTCGGTAGTACCGGAAACCCCCGAGCCTCGGCTAACTCTAGGTGGCGCCAATCTACGTTAGTCACATTAGGGAGAATGGTCTCCAGAAGCTCAAGAATAGCATCCCGCATGTGTAACGCCTCTCATGCCTACATCCACGACGTCAAGAGCAATGTTAGCTTCCCATTTATCCAAATCAGAACATTAAAAAAACACATTCTATCATCTTATTAGTCTATTCGGTCCAATCGGCGTCGATTTACTTAAATCAGCGTCGATCCAAAATAGTCGACGTCGATTGAAGATAATTGGCACCGATTTCATCTAATCGGCATCGATTTTTCCAATCGATGCCGACTGGGAGGACGAGTGTCAAAAACACTCTTACTTCCCACTTATTCCCTTTTTCTCTAAAATTTGGCATCCTAATATGCTATTTCATGATAAAAGTATATAAGGAAGTTCGGGTAGATTCACTTACCCCGGTCGTGTCCTCTTCCACTTCTGACTGCTCCCAGAGGCTTCCATGGTGCTCAAATCCAATTTTTGACTCTCTCTAAATCAATCATCACGGTCTAAATAAATCGTTCACGTTTTCCTTTTACATATTTATATGCGCTTGGTATAGTCGGCACCGATTTGTTTCGTCAGGCGCCGATTAATCTAGATCGACGCCGATTTAAGCCTATTGTTGCCGATTGGTTGCACTTTTGCTTCTTCACCTTCCTTTCTTTTCTTTTCTTCCATCTCCTAATCTTCTTGCCATAGTGTTGATGCTTGGCTTATTTATCTGGTCATTATTGTGCCCTGAATGTTTCCTTTTGGCACATACTTTCGATATTATCATCCATTTTGAGCCTGTCCCCTATACATGGGGCACTCACATTTTTGGTAGCTTAGAGTTAACGGGTCTGTAGGCACTAATGTCGTCTACTTTGCAGACCATCTGGTTGTCCCTACCAATGTGTCTCTCTTTAGGTGTTGACTATTTTTCCACCCTCCTTACACTCATGGGTCTGTAGGTACTAACGTCGTCTCATGTGGAGACCGTCTAGTCTGCCCTACCAATGTGAGTTCCTTAGGTAGCTGCCTTAATGTTTATTTTTGTGTGTCATTAATGATCAGATCTACTCCAGGCATCTAGCTGGGGCATCCTGTGTTTTCATCTACCATTTTTCAAACTTGGGATCGGTTGCTCTTTTGGGGCCCATCCCATCCCTAGTTTGAGGGGGATCACATCATCACTTTTTCTTCCTTTCTTCCAACTCCTTTTTTTTTCTTGTAACTTTGCTTATCGCAAGTTACTTGACAAAAAGGGGCAAAATGTAGACACCTAAAATTGATTATCAATATGGTGTCCCCATGCGCATTTGTCTTCTCGAGTAAGCTTAGGGCGCACGTTTACATCACCACCTCTCCCTTAGGGTATTACTTAATATTTGATTTAAACATCTATCCTAAGTTTATGTCACCCCATTGTGTTTTACCCATAGATAATTAAATATCAACTATTTAATTATATTTTCTACATATATCCTAACCACTTATCTACCCCATATCAATTCCTAACCTCCCGTATCTATTCTATCCATATATCCCCCTATTTTTCTCCTCCCAAACTAAGCAACGGTATATTTCCCGTATTTGAGGTGGAAGGATCACTTCATCTTCCCAAAAATCATCCCTTTTGGCCATTTCGGGAGACTGTTCCTTGATCGGTGTCGACCGATACTCTTCGTCGCGCCGATTTTTGAAGCGGCACCAATTTCATCTCGGTCGGTGCTGATTACAAATAGAAGGCCAAAATTCAGTTCTAGTTAGACAGTGAGACAGTGAGACAGTGAGATAGAAAGAGAGAGATAGAAAGAATGAGATAGTTTTGAGCATTAAGTCTGAGCATTATCTATCAAGTGAGAGTGAATCCTATCCAAACCAATCCCTGAGAGGAGTACCATTACTCTACTCCTACCACATCGACATTGTGAGTCTCTATCGATCTCTTGGTGACTTTGTTCCTACATCCAGCATAGGTGGAGCCTTGTCAGTATCCCTACGGCTTTGCGAGATCCAGCAAAGATTGGCGATCTAGCTTCCATCTTTCTCAATCTTCCTGCAATTTTCCTCAAGTCGACGTCGACTATACCCATTCGACGCCGATTCTCTCTAGTCGACATTGACCTATCTCAGTCGATGCCGATTATTCTCAATCGACGTCAATTTTCCTAATCGGCACCGATCTACCTGTAGACAGGTAAAATAATTCAGGGAACACAAATCTAGCATTGTTTTCACACTTTCCTATTTTTATTGGTTTATATCTGCTGTTTACTTTTCTGTCTATCATTTTTAATCAAAATATAGACATTTACTTACATATTTTATCATGTATGCTTCTTTCCTTAATTGAAAACGTGGACTGACATCCACCGAGGGAGCTTATCGCTTCTGGACCCACTTTTCGAGTAGTCCACCCAAATATCTTTTAACGTCGTTTTTTCCGTCAAGCATCTATGTCTCACGGGTTTCTTGGATCTACTTTTCCGGATCGCTCGTGTGTACACTGTCTAGTCTACATCGGCCTTCTTTTCCATCTACATCTTCAAATCTTGTCTTTCGGTATCAATTTCATTTGAGTTTTCAAGGTTTTTGTGTTTAGTTTGGTACATTAACTTGGACGGAGTAACAAGAGCGAAATTATTGATCTACAATTATCACTCCAGTTGATCAATTACAGTTGGGGAAATATCTCATGCATTTGGAATTTCTTGAAATCTGCACATGGTGACAAACCCAAGAAGTGTCTATGCCTAACAAAATTGTAGATTAGGTAAGTCATAATGTAAAATTATAGCTCTAAATTCTCACACATTTCAATTCTCATTGCTAAGGTGACCATGTGATCATGGAGTGCATCTGCAATGAAAGTTTCCCAGAAGATACTCCCTTTTCTCTCCAGAATAATCCATATATATGTAGTCATCCATTCTTTGAATTCATTTATAGTTTCTAAACCTGTCATTCAACTTAGCAACACAATGACATCTTCAACCTCCTCAAAATACTATGCCCTAATGACCTTTTTAAGGGATTTTAGCCATTTTCTTCTTTGTAATAAACCATTTTGTATTTATCACCTTGATATGGTCCTTATTTGTTTCATAATCTTGTAGAGCTAATTTGATGGCAATGGTGATTAGGCTAGTGATTACAGGCAACTTTATCATTATTCTAATGGTTGCGGGTGTCAAATTCAAAAATACATCCTGCTCCCATCTAACACTTCCCTCTTTTCAAGATCATAGTTCATAACACAATTCCATACCAATTATGGGCAATAAAGCTGCTGGGGAGCAGACTTTGGCTAAATAAATATGTGTCTTGAATTGCCTTAAGGGATTCACTCTTATGGGGACTATTAAGCCTCTGAAGAAAATCATCTAAATCAGCACACATCAAGTCTGTGTCTGTAATCTTTTCCAAATCACTAGTGACCCTAGGCCTTGACCAAAACGAAGACATTATAGTTTTCATTGTTCAAAAACCTTAACTTTTCTTTAAACCAACCTGGAAATGAAAGAGAAATACAAGAGTTTTGAAGCTCTTACCAGTCAATCCATGAGTGCCTGAGCAATTTAAGCCCAAATCAACAACTTATTAAGTCCTTCAAGTTCACAATTTGATCTCCATAGCTAATGACATAATAATTCTTTGCGAAAATCACAAAGGTAGCAACAAAAATCAAGCCAATTGGTAAATAAAGATGAAAGCATTAAAAATATTTAAAACATCCTTGATTTGTGTGGCAAAATTAATGGTGGAAGAAATAAATGCTATGTATCATGACTTATTCAATTTGTTGTTCACAATTTAAAAAAATCATCCACGTGGAATGAATTTTTTTCGCTATCACCGGCATCGGGACACCTTTTGTAATTTTGTAGCATTAGAGAATTTACAAACTTTTAGCAAACTTGACCTGCCCATATGACTTTTGGTTTTTAATACTAGCTTGACACATGGTTGCACTTGAGTGATACTTGGGCTACAACACTTTTTTTACAATTTTATCCCACCTTATTTTTAAACAAAAATTCTTGAGTTCCCAAATACCCACATCTATGCCTTTTGCAACTAAATAGCCACGTGTCCCTTGCAAGTTTTTCGAAATTTTTACACTTTTATTCCTTTCTTCATTAATGCACAAAGCTACAAATATGTTCTTCCTCCCCATATCCATTATAATTGTGACACATGTACACTTCTTGACACCAATTGGGGAAGTATTTGCATTACCTTTTGATTGTGAATATTTGGAGCACATTTATCGGATGACAGGTCGATTTCACATTTTGTGAATGCAAGAGAAAAATAAAAGTTTACAAACTTAACTTGCCACACCAAAATCAATTGGGAACTGCCACGTATCAGTGGGCACTAGGAGAGAAAATGCAAATAAAATACAAGACCCAGAAGCAATTTACAACAAGTGATCCCTCAAACTCCATAACTTAAAACATAACGGATTCCCCGTAAGAAAATACTAGATAATGCACATTTAGACATGATCGTCGACCAAAAAGATGAAAGACTAAACCATACACAGAAAAACCACAAAGTTGACTTTCGCCTAAACAAGGAAAGCGGAAAAATATAGCACACAATGATGGAAAATCTTAACTGAAAAAGGGCGAGATAAATTCGAGCACCAACATATTGTTTACATAAATTGACCCTTAATGTCCTTATTTGACTTCAAAACACCCAATTCACTTTCCTGAGGTTATTGCATACTAAATATTCTTTCCTGAGCTACTTTCTAACTCTGATGTTTTCTCTGCGGTGACCCTACCAATCAATTCCCAATTTACTTTACCAATTAATCCTTTTTGCCATCAATTCCACTACTTCCATATTCTACAGCGTTGACATCAATGACAACACATACCATAATGAAAAAGGTTCAATAATCTCCCCCTTTTTCATTGATGGAAACACACCCAGAAACCTATAACCGTTGATGGTAAAAACACTGGCAATCATGGTTTCTGTTCTCCCCTTTGACATATGATTAGTTGGTTTCGACTTTAGTTTCTCTCCCCTTTGACAACAATGACAAAGGACCAACTATGTCATGTAAGGTTGAATATATTGGTAAGATAGATTCATCATGTTATTACCTTAAGAGGCTCCCCTTGGTTCATGCTTTTGATCCACTTGATTTGGTATGTTTGTGGAAACGCTTCTTACAAGTGATGATACAAATTTTATTAATAAGATAGTAAAATAGCTCCCCCTTGTATAAATATTCTCGGTTCTATTTTGAATCTTAAATTTTGTGAGAATGCTCCCCCTAGGACTGTGTTCCATCTTTTCTATCTCCCATTAGTAGCAAAACAGATCCACTTGATCACTAGTAACTCCCCCTTGGATAATGTTGTACTTTTAATTGTTAAAACACTCTCTTTATTGCATGTTGTGCTTCACTCCATTTTATTTGAACTGGAACTAAGCTCTCTTTGTCCATATGCTCTTCTTTGAGGCTGTATTTCATCTTGTATGTTGTATATTTTTGTCTCAAACACTTTCCTCATAGTATGAATGTCCTCTTCTCATTTCTTGGTCTTTAGCTTCCTGACACTTATTCATTATTTGGTGTCTGTTTCCACTTGTGGATTGCATTAATTTGCTCAGTCTTGTAACCTATCTAATTTCTCCAATATCATCCATGGATAGTCATTTAATCCTACCTGAATCTATTTCAAAACATATTTCGAGCATGCTTTATGTAAGGACTCCCAACTTTGAATAATTTTCTAGACCAATTCAGTTTAGAGATACCAATTGTTACACCATCTAGATCATCGCACACATTCTGTCACTTTTTCTCAACTCACAGATTATTAAGATCTTGCATTACATTATTCATATCAATAGGCTATTTAATGATTCAATTCTAGAACATGCAGTTATACCAAGGATACACATGTGTACTGTACACATTCTACATTGAGGAATTATGACAATAGGATTTTCACTTGACATATTTCCAATCATGACCAGATGTTGCTGATGTAAAATATCCAATCTATGACCTAAACACTCTCATTCGTACATACACAAATACTACCAGAATAGTTTTGATTTACATTTCATCATACAACCATCTTGTTCATTGATTCAATATTTTTCTCATGCAATCATTTCTTAATTGACTATACCAATGATAAGGTTAAGGAGACAAATACATTATTGGAAGGTAATTGAAAACATTCTCTTCCTATGTAGGCTTATGTGGATACACAAGGCCTTATATACATACAACACTATACATCATGGAGAAAATCACATATGACATACCTTGACATTTTGCTCAATTAAACTACGATTGTAACCACCAACCAACATATTTTGTTGTTCTTGTCCAATATCGCCATGATGGACTCTATAATATGCTTCATCTAGTTTTCATATACCTTATAGAAGCTTAGAGAAGGTCTATCATGTCTTCTTAGGTCTGTCAAAACAACATAAAGTCATTAAAACAACATAAAGTCATCAAAACAACATGATGACTTGGTTTCATCCTTTCGGTCCTTTTTCTCTTTTCGGTCTCTCTAGATGTATTATTTTGTATTTTTGTTTCATTACCTAAGTTCTCATTTCTGATTGTATTCTGTGAGACACATATTGCATATTATCTATCACCTCTTGAGGAAGAAACTTTTCATTGGTTGTACTCGGTTTGCCTTCCTTCTTCTTGCCTTTGTCATCATTTGTTGCTTCCTGGTCTATGTTGGATTTCTGATTTTCTACCTCATATACCCATGATAATTTCTTGTCCTTATTTTCTTCTTTGACTTCTAGTTTTGCTTCCTTGATCTTGTATACCCATCTCATCTTCTTCTTTTTAGGAGCTATTTGAGTCTTGGCAGTTTTTGTATGATTCTTAGGAATCATTTTCATGGTAGAAGCTTTCTTTTCTTGCCATCTGAAGGTATGAAGTCTACTGCTATGTTTAGGTTGTTCATTTTGATAGTAGTGCTTTGAATAATGCCCAAATTCATGACATGTATAACACATTACATTATTTATGCTTTTATCTGTATGTGAGTGATCATTGCTAAACTATCTTAAGGATTTTTCTAAGCAATACCTAGCAATGTGTCCTTTTTCATGAAAATTGAAACACATCCTACTCTTCTCAGACTTAGATCTACTATCCCTCCATGGATGTTCTTTGTCTATCTTGAGCCTTTTATACTCGTGGCCTTGTGACCAAAACCATAACATGAATAAAAATATCCACTAAATTTTCTTTCATACTGGATGTCCTTGGGTTGTCTAATTAACTTAGATCATCTAGTGCTAGTCACCTTGGTCCACTTATTGTTTGATTGCACTTTGGAGAGAGAATTTTTATCCTCCTTATTCTATGAGAATCTTTGACAACATACTTGTCTTGACTTGGCTTCAACCTCCCTTTGCCTTGCTTATTTAAGTTCCTCTCTCGAGAGTATTCGAGATCAGCATTCATTCTATTGCATTCCTTCTCTTGGAACAAATTGATGTCTTACATTCCTCATGCTCTAATATGCCAGTCTACATTTTTTCCATTTTTGTCTTGATTCTTGATTCAACTTCAAGATTCGACATGCATCTTATTTATCAATATTGGTCTTCATATTTACTTATTTTACCTAGTCTAGATCTTTTCGAATGTCTTCATAGTCGTGCTAAATTTTTCATAGTCTTCAATTTTATTTCGAAGAGCTTTAGAGATCATATTTACTTATTCCTATAGTTCATTTACCTCTTCTTCATGTTCTTTCTCCATTGGATAACTTTCGCTTTGTGATGTTTGATTTGATATTCTTGATCCCTCACCATGCTTTTCAACTTGTTAATCTCTTCTTCCTTGAGTTTGAGAGAGTCCATTACTTTATCTGATTTTGTGCATTCTTGAGCATCCTCTTGTTATTGCTTGCTCAACTTATTCTCGAGGAGAGTGATGTGCTTCTCATAGGCACTAATGTAGGCTTTCTAGTTTCTTTTTTTTCTTCCTTGATTTATCTAATTCTTCTAGAGAACATTCCAACTCAACTTCTAGATTGACCTCTGCTTCTTCATCATCTGAATCACATCTAGAGTTGTTACAACTTTCCATTTCCATCATCAACCTTTCTTTGTGTGCTTCATCATGATATTTTGAATTTTCCATGCTTATGCCTTCAAGATCACCTCCAAGTTGTTAGGCTTAATCACAAGAGAACCACTACTCTGATACTAATTGTTAGAGATTTAAGGCACTGAGAGGGGGTGAATCAGTGCTGATAAAACTTACAATCAATTTCTTCTTTTATGTATATATTGTTGTTAACTATTATTGATTGTCACAAGCATGCAATATTAACCATGAGATTATAGAAATAAGAAGCATACTCACACATTCACATGAGGAGACTAGATATAATGTGGGAAACCCTTTCGAAACAAAAACCCACTAAAATTGTTGCTTATATTACTCAAAGCAAGGACTTGCAAGAATATTACACATCCTACAAGATTTGTTTAGTGAGGCTCCAACCCCACAAGGAGCTCCAACCCCTTACACCTTTACGATATTACACACAATAAATAAATCAATTAAATATAACGCACAACAAGATATTTGTTGAGTGATGCAACAACCTCACAAGGAGCACTAACCCATAATTTAATCATCTACAATTGATCTTATACAAGCACAAAACCACAAAGAGGTTGAAACCCCTTGAAATTCTAAGCTATAACTTAGACTTGTTGTTTACAAAAATTTTGATCATCTAGTTTCCATGTTGCACATATAATGATTATGATCACTTTACTTTTTCATTCATTTACAATCACTCTTCACAGTTAGATGTGCAATGTTTTATTTACCTCTTTCTGGTCTCTCTTCTCATTTGACTTATCAGACTTTCTAATTTTATTTGCACATTAGTTCTTCATTTGATAATTTTGTCTCTTTCTACACACAACTCTTTTCTTCTTTTTTTTCTTCTTCATCTTAAATGCATAATTTTTCTCTTGATCCTCTTCTCTCCTATTTTTCCTTTAGTTATGGTGCACTATTTTCCCACTCAAGCAACTCTTGTCAAATGCATCCAATTTTCTCTATATAAACAATCGACCCAATCTGTAACTTCATCTTGCATGTCATACAATCTCTCCTACTCTATCACCTGAAAATCTAGACTATTAAATGCATGTTGCTCACTCCATATTTTTCTCCTTCTATATTTGGCTTGATTACACCTTCTTCTATGCATCTACCAAAAATTATTTATGACCCGAGTCCTAAAAACAAATTTATTGTGGTTTTTGGATTTCCTCGTGATTAGGAATCAATGAGATCCTTTCTTCTCCAATATTTAATTTGCGCCTTGGAATCAAGAATATTCAAGGAGATCAGAATCGAATTACTTTGAAGTCAACAAACATTAAATTCTGGTAGCTAGAACAGTGGAATTCATCGTTCTTTGTGGAGTTCTAGTTGTACATGCACCCATTATTATCTAAAAATCAAATTACCAATGATTTTGAAGAAAAAATCCTCACTTGTCCATGTTTAAATCAATTTGATTGAACTTGAGCCCTATCCAGTTCATATTTTCTCAATCCATGGCTTCCCTTGGCTTTTGTGAAATTTTCCTTTGTATCACAACACTATTCATTGTTCTTTGGATTTTCACTTTTCTCGGCAACATTTTAGTTATATGTGGTTCTTATATGCTTCTCATGGATTCTTCAATGTCTTGAGGCTATACTACTTGTCCTTTATCTTTCTATGGATTATTCTTTGTACGTGGCTCTCTCTTCTTATATGTGTTTCCTTCTTGCAACTTTGTTTCATGCCCATGACTCCATTCTTTTATCTGCGGCTATATTATTTTCATGGCTTTCTTCCTTAATGACATTTCTTGTTTTGCATGGATTTTCCAGTTCTTGGTGGAATTTTTGCTCGTTCATGGAATTACTCCTGACTTCCTTTTCTCTGCGGCTTCTCCTTAAAACTTCCTAGTTCTCACGGATTTTCCTTTAAGCTATTCTTACTTCTGTGGATTTTCCTTCACATATGCGGCCTTACCTTTCTCTCATACGAATTTTCCTTTGGCTCATTTTGCTTCAGTGGCTTCATTCCTTTTCATGCGGTGCTTACTAAGCTTTCGCATCTTTTCTTTTTATTCTTAAATCTTTTCCTTGACTCCTTTTATTTTGGCAACATGATTCCTTTACCCTCAACTTCTCCTAAGCCTTAACAGGTCTTCTTTGAGTTTCATGGCTTCATGTAGACTTCTGAGGCTATCTTTGAGCTTTAGCAGCTTTCTCTTGGCTTCGGTGGATATCTCCTTGTCTCTGTAGCTTTCCTAAAACCCAAGTCCCTTAGAACTTATCCTTGATCATCCTGAAGCTTGTTTTACATCTAACTGACCCTTAATGTCCTTATTTGAATTTGAAATTCCCAATTCACTTTCCTGAGGCTATTACATGTTACATATACTTTCCCGAGCTACTTTATAACTTTGATGTTTTCTCTATGAGCTGACACTACCAATCAATTCCCAATTCACTTTCATTACTTACTAACTTTACCAATTAACCCTTTTTTCCATCAATGCCACTTCTTCCATCTTCTGTAGATTTGACATCAATAAAAACACATACAATAATGAAAAATGTTCAACAATATGATGATGGATTAGATTCATAAGATTCTAAGTGGGTGGAGGACATAGAGTTTCGATGGTTTTATGATGACATGAGGTGATTCAATGAGTTTAAATTGATCTAGAAGGCCCTATCGGGTGACCTAGCTAGCCTATGTGAGCGAGCATGGTGATTTTAGTTATTTGGTGGCTTTAGGTGCATGGTATAAGCATGTAGAACATGTTTATGGGGTATTTAGGCACTCATATGAGTTGCGAGGTGAATGTATGGGTTGAAGAACAAGATTCGGTGCTCATCTAGACTAGGTCTAGGTGCTTGGAAGAATGAGGTTGAGTTGTGGTGCCAAGTGAGATTATGTATGCATGTAGTGGTTTCATATCTATTGTTATAGATATATTAGGACCCTTTAGATATGTTTCATGTTGAGTTACGATGTGGTTCAATTTACCCTATCATAACCCATGTAAAACTCCAAGGGATACTCATGAAAATGAGATGGTATGAGAATATGGATACCTATTTGAGCTATTATGATTATTCTAGATGATTATCAAAGGTGTCATAGAGGTGTGATAAAATTTTAGAGTCATTCTAAAGAATATTTTGCAAGATAAGTTGTTTTTGGTGAAACATGGTCAAGAAGAAGGTCATTTCTAGCTCAAATGACACCTTACGATGCTCACCATGAACTATGTGATTTTCATTGGACCTTACCAATTTCAAATATGTTTCTACATTGAGTCTATAAGGTTTCACAAAAATTATAAGGTCATTTCATTGTCACATTTTTATGAACGAATGTTAAGAAGGTAAAGAGATTCTTATGGGCTTGAAACCCTACTTTGAAAGCGATAGGAGAGATATTTCTCATAAGTTTATAGAATTTATTTATAGTGACAGTATGATTATTTTATGGTGCATAAGACTCATCCAGGTTTCTTTAAGTGTATGGCATAGCATGTGGTGATGAGTGGACCCCATCGAAATAGGTCTTCTTCTAAAGAAGTTCAATTTGGGAAAAGGTTTTCCAAAGGAGGTACAAAATAAAAGGAAATTTTTAACATGGTAATTTTAATTTATGTTAATGATATTTTCAGTTCATGTAGGTGCTTTTAAATGGAAAAGTGTGCCCTATTTATGAAGACTAATCAAATGGCTATTTTTGGGCGGTTTAAGCAGTTTTTAGAGTTGGTCTTGGTTAAAGGAATTCCACTTGGAGTTGGAAGGAGTTATAATATGTTATGGAAATAGGATTTATAGGAATTTAAAAATGGTATATATTTTTTCTCATGATGATGATATTTGATTGGTCATCCAAACCAATTTGTGAAGAAGAAGGATTATTTGTTTGTAGGATAAGATTGCTTAGGTTGAAAGATTGAGTTAGAAGTGGCATGAGATTGATGATTTGATGATTGATATCAGTTGGAAAGTGAATAGGGATGAATTTTGTTTCTATTGAAGGAATTTTAATGTCTTGAAAGTGGTATAAAGTATGAAAACTAGTTGATTTTGTGAAACTAATTTCGAGCATCTTGATTTGGTAAAGAGGAAAGTAGGTGTGGTTTGAAAATATAGATGTTTAATGGGATGTAACATGTATTGATGTGATATAAAGGTCATGAGGATTCCATATAGTGTATAAATTACATAATTTAGTTTATATTGGGTGTCTTTATGCCCAAAGATGAAGACAAGGTGTTCAAAACAACTATTTTGAGAAGGATATAAGCCTTTTGAGTTGTGTTATGAATTTTTGATTGGTGAAAGATAATTAATGATTATGGTTGATGTTTTTATGTCATATTACACATGTATGGTGATTTTAGTAGCTTTAATAATCATGGTTTAAGTTTTAGTTGTATTATCCCATCCAGGTGATGGGGTTTTGAGCTTGTTTTGTGCAAGTTTGATGGTTTTGGCATGGCCGACCTATATGGGTAAAATGTGAATGTTTTAATGATTGAATTGGGATTTTTAAATTTATTTTTTAAACCAAATTAGGTGAACCTACCTTATGTATGTTTGAATAAAGAGAAGGGTATAAAAGTAAAGTTTAAGTTAAAATTTGAATTAGTTATTTGATGGCAAAAAGTGTGACCCATGTGTGTGCTTGTAATAGGTTTGAAGGAATTTTTTGAGATATGAGAGATTGTGTGATAGGGTGAAAAATTATTGATAGATTAGGTGTAAGTGTTTGAGGAAAAGAAAAAGTGAAGAAGGAAAGAGAGAGTGAGCTATATATGCGAGGGTTTGAAGGTTGTGAGTTGAATAAGTGATCTTAATCAATTATGGCAGAAAAAGACACCAGAGATATTCTTAAAATGTGGTTAAGTGGGTGTTTAATCATATTAGGGGTTGTAGCCTCTTTTTGGAGTTAGTGCTTAAATAAAGTAGGGGTTGGTGCTTCTTGTAGGGTTAGTGCTCCTTGTGATTGGTGCTTCACTAAATAATTTTGATTTAAATAATATAATCAAAATTTTCGGTGTGTTTTATTCCCCTTGAGGGTTTGCACTTATATCTTTTGTTATGGTGTTGTTTCTCTTTTTCATGGTTAATTGAATGTATGTAATATGATGTTGTACACACATGAATGAATGGTTGATTGGTTTATGGTTTAAGTAAGAAATATGAAATTTAATGTTGGGCCCGTAATTTATTGGATGAGTATAGAGAAGCACATGGGCATGTAGGACCTAATTAAAGAAGGGCACACAAGACGAAAGCGCGTATGACAAGGTTCTAGGAGGGTTTAGTAGAACAAGTGGTGCACATGAAAGATAGAGAAAAGGTTTTGGGAATTTGCCATATTTGGTGTAACGAGACAGAACATGAGAAAAGTGTGACCTGACTCCACATATAGAGTGGATAAGGTGCCATATTGACAACATGGGGGCTTAGGAAGGAATATACCTTGCTGACGGAATATTCTAGAAGGCCATCATTGCAAAGAGTGGAGAGCTCGAGCCTAAAAACCATGCTCCCATGGAGTGCCACCTTGGATAGTTAGAAATGGGTCTACAACTCCCATGTTGGCTTGAAGGTGTGGAGAAATGCTATAAATACAATTTCCTAGTAAAGGAAAAGGAGATATTAGAGAGAGAAGATGAGAGGTGAAGCTCTGTAGAAATACATGGAGAGCTTTATGGGTTGGGCTAGGAGATCTGTACAAAGAATGATGTATCAAGGGATAGGTACATGTTTTTCTTTTGCATTGTAAGGGATGTAAGTCTAGTCTTGCTACATGGTTCTAATCGCACTATCATTTTTGTATCAGTAGTGACCCTAATATATGTAATGTGATTCTTGAACATGTTCAAATATGAATATATGTGGTTCTGAGATCATACATATCTCTTTTGTTATGTTCACTGTGTTTCATATGAATAAGTATAATCATTATGCATCCTTTTTCCCCTCATGGTTCGAGATCTATCATGTGTCAATGTGCTTCTTGTCTGAATGAATATATTAGTGTAGCATTTACTCAAAGTTCTCAGTTGAATAAGGAGTTTCTTCTATCTTTCTATTACGCATCTATGATACATTCTTTCACAACTCACATAGAAGAGGAGATCAGAGCCCGCGTGTGCCTTTAGTGAGTGCCCAACGCCCATTGGGTGATAGGCCGACACGCATGGGATTGTCCTTATTTGTTAAGGGGTATAAAAATTGACTACATCTTGGTTCCATTGCCAGGACCTCTTTTTGAAGTTGTTGTAAGAAATGACATGCATCTTTGTATCTATATTGTGCGATGACATAGCGTTTAACCTTGGAAAGTGTTGAAACATGGTTCAAGAGCATAAAGGATGAATTTTCTCAGAGATTCAACACTGGACCTAAGTTTGATGCATGTAGATGGGTAGAAGAGAACCTCTACCATGAGTTATATGAAAATTTCTTTTGTTTCTTCCCAGTAGAGTTGTACGAATGGCTCTCAAAGCATATGCATCCAAATCAAGATGGTACTATAGAGCATGCATATGGACCCAAGATGATTACCAGAGGTTGTAAGATGTATATCTGACATGGAATCATGTTGTGGATCATTGGTGGAAGGGAGTGTTGGCTAGCTACACTTTGGAATACACCATTTCTATGTACTCTTGTCTAGAAGTTATTGAGTTCAAGTTTCTAAGGGAGCCTAGAGGATCATTTTTATGTGTTATTCCTTTTGCGATGAAGATCTTGATCGTTACCTTGAGTTTAGAGGAATTTCCAATGACCGGATAAACCCTTCTGACCATTGGGTGAGGAAGCTAGGGTGGAGGAGGATGGCAGACATTGCAACTAATAAGGAAAGGGAGGAGAGACGACTCAAGTATACTGAATCACGTGAAAGGGAGATTGGTAGAAAACGTGAGGTTGCAAGTGTGATGGATCTATGGAGGCATACATTACAGGAAGGAGTTGAGGTTCACGCAGAGGATGTGGAACACGAACAAGTATATGCTACCCCATCTTAGCAAGAAAAGGATAGAGACTCCTTTGACTTATGATGAGAGTTCATTATATGGAGAAATAAGAGTCATTGGCTCGCATTTGAACCCACCTAGTGACCAGACCTTGGCACTTGGTTTTCTAGATCAAGGGAGAAGTATTGTTAACCTAGTTTGTATCGGTGGAAGTGACCGATCTGTGCCCGGAGATATAATTTCTCATTTGGGACTTCTATGGCTGCACATACCATTCCAGTGTTCGGAGGAATTTTGAGCAAGGGGAAAATACATAATGTTTTGGCAATGCATCGAGCAATGGCATGGGACACACATCTAGCAGTGGAACGATCTCATAAACCATTGGTGTGTAGTTTAGTGGAACATTGGGGACACTAGAGTCACGACCACTTCGAGGCCCATTACTAGCCACATGAGGATGCGGGGACACAGGACTTGGTGGATCTCGGTGGGTCCAGCAGAGGAGGAAATACCAAAGGAAAGAAAGGATCTGGATCAGGAAGACAGGGGCATCAACCCCCTCCTTAGGTATTTTGTGAAATGTCAATACACTTTCCAAACTACCAGATTAGAGAGGATGCTATAGAGCATGTTCAAAAGTGTGAGTTGCTATGGCATGCGAAGGGGATCACAACCCCCCGAATGAAAGGTCGAGTCAATTTGAAATGACATTACAAGGGCACGCACATAGCTGGTATAGGAATTATGACCCCCATCATATAGTGGTAGATTACACCATGTTGAAAAACACCTTCCTAGAAAAATTCCACATCCCTGAGTTTGAGTAGAAGAGAATCAACACTCTAAAGGAGATTCAACAGGGAATGGCAGAGAGTGTGCAAGAGTATGATGCACGGTTTAAAACTCTCCTGTCAAAGTTTTCATATGACATTCACCCTTCACAACATGCTCAATGGTTTTTTGGAGGGTTGATAACACCATTTAGAAGGGCATTATCACATAAGACTTTCACAAATGTGAGCGTTGGAAGATGCTCTACTACGGTGAAGCTATTGGCAGCATTGATACTAGTGTTAATCCATTTCTGGAAGCTCAAATCACTTTGTTATGGCTAACTTGGTTGGAAAATTTATCTTCAAACTCAGCCCATGAGACTCACAAAGTGGAATGTGGTGTATAGATTGTGAAGTGGAGGGGCATGCAAAGGATAGCTTCCCTTGAAATTCGGTACGCGCTATAGCGATGGACTATGAAATTTGTCATGGGGACCATGATGTAAGTAGGTGCCCCTCTACTGCAATGTGTAATCCATAAGAATGTATCTTGCTATTACAAGATCTATACATCTACATCACATGACACTAAATACTATAGGTTGATTGATCAAATTCATGACACTATTGATCTTGGTGTGTGCCAGACTAGCCTTGTAAGTAGTTCAAAGGATGATGACCAATGCTATGAGGGGCACACAGATGGAAGCATGCATGGAAAGAGTTTTCATGGAGGATTTCATGGTCATGGTAGCTGTAGAGGAGGAATAAGTGAGTTCCCACAAGGAACCTATTTCAATTGTGGATCTATAGAACACTACAAGTGTGTGTGCCCAAATTTACTACAGTGCTCGTAGTGTAGAAAGAGGCACAAGTATGAGGAGTGCCTTGAGTTGTTTGAGTACATGAGCCAACAACACTAGAAAGAAAAGGGCACTGTGATGGTGAGCATAAAGAAGGATGACACACATTGGATTCCATGGGTGATGCGTGAGTTGAGATTAGAACTTGTTTTGGTGATAACATGAGTAGAAGCAACATGAGGAGAAGCAACACACGCAGAAACAACACTCGCTAAGGAAATACCAAGGTAGAGGACCCTGGTTTCAAGGAAAGAAGTGGTACATGGGAAGTACCAGACCCTTCTCATCAGAAGGAGGTGTATCAAGAGACAATGGATGTCATTTGAAGTTTGTAGGGAGAAATCTAGTGTCTAAAAGAGTAGTCTAGGCAGCATGATCAAAGAAGGAATGTTGAGGATCCGTAGAAGGACCTGGATAAGGTCAAGGAAGTATGCAAAATGTTAAGGAAAGACAATATAATTCCCTTTCTAGGAGAATGGCTACGGGAGAATATGCCATGTTTCGGAGTGGAGCACGAAAGGTAGGTGTTGCATGCAAATCTCCCTCCCCATAGACTTGATTATGATGAATAAATCACATTGAATGCAGTTGTTGATGGTTGGATTCAAAGCAACATATTGATTGACACTTGAGCAAAAGTTAATGTTATTACATTGGATACTTGACATCAAATGGGAAGGCCCACATTACATCCATCTTTAAATGTGTTGTATATGGAAAAAAAACTAAGGTAATGCCCATTGGAGTATTAAAGGATGTAGTGATTACCATTCAGGGGGCCAAGTTTACTAGAGACTTTGAAGTCTTGGTACTTGCCGAGGTAGAAAATTTTCCAACATTACTCGGGTGCCCATGGTGCTATAAGAACAATGTTGACCTTTGGTTCAACAAGGGATACATAAGTTTTGAGAATAAGGAGGAGTGGGTCATTATACCCTTGGCTGATGGAAATTCAATGCCCTATACTGAACCCTTGGGAGAAGAAGTCCTTGATAGAATATATGTGCACTCAATCAGGGATCCTAAGATAATTCATCCCATGGGAGGAGTTATCTAGTTTAAGGATTCTCAATCCATTAGCGACACCACTAGTATAGCATGCAACAATTGGGTGCATGGGACATATGAGTTGATTGGACAAAAATTAAGAGGGTCAGTAACTAGGGTAACTAAGGCACACTCACTCAAGCACCTAGGAGGGAAGAAGTTACCAAGTTACTCTAGAGGGGAATACCCTAAAATTTTCTTACGGGACATGGAAGCTTAGTGGAAAAATGAGGATGAAAGAATAGGGATGCTCGATACAACCTACTCGGGACCACAACGCACCTGGTGGGCTACATATCAAGAAACCCTCCTAGGGTGGCACGAGGTAAGAATCACGTTCTCTGGAAGGTTATGTAGAGAGCAACATGCCCATATATATAAACAATTGCCATGGTAGAGAGATCGATTCATTCCATATCCAAGCATGGGAGATGACCTGGATGGGAAGCAAAGGATAATTACCACCTTCATTATGGGTTCACAAGTTGTATTCCACCATGCAAGGTTGTGCGCGTGCATGGTATATACACTCGGAGATGCATCATAAAACTAGTAATTGGCAAGAATTGATGGCTGATCTCATTCAATTGTTTGAGTATCAAAGTACAAAGCCATCATTGGATAATGCGTTAGAAGTTGTCAAATGCCTTACAATAGGGGATAGTGCTATGGTGGAGGATAGAATACAAGATTTACTAGGAGAACCTAGCTTGGAGGCGTGCTTTGAGGAAGAAGAATTAGAAGAGATACAACTTGAGCACATGTGTATGGAAAAAGAAAAAGGGAAGATGGTGTATGTAATTGATGGGGAGGAAGTAGAAATCTTAGATGTTAACCATTCTATAGGGATGCGTGAAGTGATAGATAGTGTTGATGAATGGGTGTGTGCCTACCATGAAGTGTTAAAGGCAAAAAAGGTTAACATTCATACATAAGAGGAACCTAAGGAGGCCATCATCAATGATTTTTGGTCTAAGAATGAGGTCTCTAAGATCATTGATCTATTACGTGAGTTCTAGGATTTATTCCCTCGCAGGTATCATGAACTCAAAGGCATTCACCATTCCTTGGGGGAAATGAGGATCAAGTTGAAGGAGGGTGCGCACCCGGTTCGGAAGAGACCATACCAAATGAATCCTAACCTACATGGGAAGTTCAAGGAAGAAATAGATAAGATGATAGCATCAGGCATCATGAAAGTTTTTGAAGAGCCAGAATGGGTAAGTCTAATGGTCACTTGTATCAAAAAGTATGGAAGGATAAGGATTTATGTAGACTATAGGGAATTGAATGTAGTTTATGTCATCAATCCTTTTCTAACCCCCTTCACTGAAGAAATTTTGGAAGAAGTAGCCAGATGTGAAGTCTATTCCTTTATGGATGGACAGGTACCACCAGAGTTTGGATCGTAAAGGAGCACCAGGAGAAGACAAATTTTGCCACTAAGTGGGGAAGTTTTGCCTATATGGTCATGCCATTTGTGTTGAAAAACACACCTGTTGTATTCTCACACATTTTGGTATAAGAATTTTAGGACTTTATCCACATATTTCTTCAAGTCTATCGGATGATTATAAAGTACATAGGCTAGTGAAGGACCAAGTGTGATAACTTAAGATTAATGTTTGAGAGATGTCGGCGATTAAGGATATCTTTCAACATTAAGAAATGTGTCTTTGCTACACCATTTAGAAGATTGTTGGGGCACATCATATGTATGGAGGGCTTACTAGTAGATCCCTCCAAATTTTATGTCATTGTGGGGTTGGGGAAGCCTACTAGCCAAAGTGTAGTGCATGGATTCCTTGGGCATACAAGGTATTACAGGAAGTTCATCAAGGGATATGCTAGGATAGCCGCACCCTTAGAAGAGTTGCTTAAACACAAGAGTTCCTTCCTTTAGGGAGAGGTGCAAAGAGAAGGAATTTAATACTTTAAAGGATAAGCTTGTCACCGTGCCCATACTACAATTCCCTTCTTGGGATAAGCCTTTCCATGTTCATGTTGATGCCTCAGGCACAACCATTGGAGCAGTATTGGCACAACCTAGTGAAGGGATTGTTGATCATCCCTTGTGTTTTGCCAACAAAAAGTTAACACCAGTAGAGAAAAATTACACAACTACTGAGCGTGAAGCATTATCCATGATCTACATGTTGCATAAGTTTAGGAAGTATCTATTGGAAACACCCTTTATATTCTACATGGACCACATGGCATTAAAATACTTAGTCAATAAGCATGTTCTTCAAGGGCGCATATGTTGGTGGGTCCTGTTATTTCAAGAATTCGAGTTCATTGTGGTTGTGAAGCCGGAAAGAGTAATTTTGGACCCGATCATCTGTCTAGGATTGACTCAGGGAGGACACACAGAGCATTGAGGATACTATGTTAGACACATAACTATTTAGGTTGTGGCGTGCACCCTCGGATTTGGAGGACATTGCAGTATTTCTTAAGATAGGTGTGGTGCTAGAAGGAATGAAGGCCTTGGAGAGGAAAAAATTGGCCATATGCACCGTGCCTTACATGCTGATTAGTGGAGATCTATACAAATTGGGTCGTGATGAGGTTTTGCACCGATGCATGCTAGAACATGAGTGCATTGCAATTATGGAAGAAGTGCATGGTGGGATCGCAGGAGGACACTATGTAGGAAATACAACCGCATGAAAGATTCTACTCATAGGGCTTTGGTGGGAAACCATTTACCAAGATTGTATTGAGTTTTGCAAGGCCTATGACCATTTCCAGCGCCTTGGAAAACCTGGAAAGAGGGATGAAATTCCCTTACGACCAATAGCTAGCACGGAACCATTTGAGAAATGGGCTATCAACTTTGTAGGACCAATCTTTCCGGTGATACGAAGGAGTGGTTTGCAATATATCATCACTTGCACTGATTATTTGACATAGTGGGTAGAGGAAGCACCTACAAAGGATTGTACAATGGCTACAACTGCTATATTTTTATGGGAAAATATAATTAGCAGGTATGGATTCCCATTGAGTTTGACAAGTGATAGAGGTATGCACTTTCTCAATGAAATGGTCAGGATTTTATTATCATAATTTATGGTGGCCCATCACAGACTACCCCCTATCACCCTCAAGAAAATGGAACTGCTGAGGCATTTAACAAAATACTTAGTCACACGTTAACTAAGATTTGTGATGTTGGTAGACAAGATTGGGATGAAAAAGTATCAGCTATTCTTTAGGAATACAAGACAACCTACAAGAGCTAAAATAAGGTGACACCGTTTTAATTGGTATTTGTCATGGAGATTGTCCTACCAGTTGAATTCATGTTACCTTCACTATGTATAGCACGTGCAGGAGGATTAGCCGATGAGAAAGCGTTGGAAGAAAGGATTGAAAAATTAATGCAGTTAGATGAAAGACAGTCACTCACCAGGTGGAGCCAAAAGATTGAAAAATCAAAACAAAAGGCATGGCATGATCATCACATCAAGAACAAGAATTTTGAGGTTGGGAAGATGGTTTTGCTATATGATTCCAAGTTTTTGTGCCATCCTGGGAAGCTAAAATTCCATTGGTTGGGCCCTTACATCATCTCGTACATCCTTGATTCAAGCGCGTGCCAATTACAAGCGCTGGATGGGATGAGATTACCAGAAACTTAAATGGGAGTAGGCTAAAGCCCTACTATAAATAAGTCTTCTTGGTGTTTGTAAATAAGGCAGTGTTGCTAGTTAGAATAGACTTTCCTTTAATGCATTTTCTTTTCTTGTGTTTCCCTTTCTCATTGTTCGTTCCTTTCTGTTGTTTTGTTTTGCACCAGTAACCACATTATGTTTGGGAGGTTGTGTATGTGTAGAGGACCATACATCAGTTTAGTGTGGGATGGAGTGAAAGGAAGTATAGGCCTGTAATACAAGTGTGCGTTGGCAATAGAAGTTGTGGTGAATGGCCCGGTTAAAGGACTAAAGGCACGTAAGGTTAATAAGCACGATAGAGAAGAGATGGACGTGAATGGTTAGTGTCAAGAAATCCTTGAAGAAACCATGTACAAGAGAAAGAAAGATCTCAGAACAACATGAGGTAGGCAAGAGCAATGAACGCGCATGTAAGAGTCTTGATGAGGTTGGAGTTTTGCGACACCATAAATTTTTTAAGTGGTTTTTGTGTAAGATGTGGTGTGTGGGAAAAGGCACATAAGGCGGCTTAGTGGAAAAAGTCACATTTAAGGTCAAAGTATGGTGGTAGGTGAGAGAGAATTTAATGCTAGGAAAAGGGAAAAACTATAAATAAGAGGTCGAGCATTTCATTATTTTCATTATGATTACGAAGGGAAGAAAGCTCTTGTGAATGAGGGCATCCAAAGTAAGATATTTTCAATGAAGGAAACATTTGAGAGATCTGAAGTGCATAGCTAGGGAAAATTTGCAAACTAGTAGGAAAGGAGTACACGAGCATGGAGAAGTTAAGTAAGCAAGCGCCGTCTTGTGGAAGGGTTTTTCCAGTTAGGGTTTGGTAACTAGGACAAAAAGTTAGAAGGTTTTTTCCACAAAGATAAATATTGGGGATAGATAGAGTGGTAAATTAGAGCAAGAGGGAGAAGTTATAAGTACTAAAACCAATTAGAAAGATGGCACCCAGAAAACCAGCCATCTCACTAAAGAAGCATAAACAAAAGGGTAAGTGATCGGGGATCAATTTTAGTGTTAAATGTTCCTAAAAATTCTCTAAACCATGCCAGTGCAGTAGATCCTTCATAGAGATTTTTGATGACTATAAGAACGTGAAAAACGGACACTTTGAGCTCAAGATATGTCCAGTCAAAGTTTGGTCAACCGGAAGGTCAACATTGGTCAACAGGTCCATGGTGACATGGACGCATGCAAAATTGGCCAAGTGGCTCAGTCAGCCAAGTGGGCAAGTGGAAAAAGGAGGAAAATACCACCACAAGTTTGATTTTCCTATCGAGGATCAATAAGTGGTCTCTATTTCTATTTTTCATTAGTGGAATATCATATTATGGTATGGTCGAATTTTATATTACCTTGTAATTATTCACCATGTTATTTGATCACAATTTCCTTATTGGGGTCAGATTTCTATATTGGTGTAATATATTAATTTCCATGCAATGGTATTATCCACACCATATACTCCAACCGCTTTTGCCATGCATTATTCTAACTCCACTGCTTTTATCTCCATACTCCACGCATACCAACCAATACACATTCACCTATTAAAGTGCTCACCATTTTAAAATATGCGCCCAAATCATGGGGGAGTGAAAATATAGCGAAGCTTATCAACAACCCAATAAAACAGCTCAAAACCAATTAAAAACTCAACCGCCCTATCTTTTAGGGATCTCCTCCACCCTTTATGCAAATTGGATGTGAGACTATTCCCACGGTCCACACAAACCGCCTCCGCCAAAAATGATGCCATGGGTTTTGAACCCAAGACCTCGCTACCCAAACACATCCTACCAACCAACTTTCCGCCCATCTCGGATGGGATAGAAATGAGTTCACGGGTATATAAAGAGCTCTTATCTTTGTGTTGAGGGGGCAGTGTAAAGCCATAAGGAGGCAGTTTTCAGAAAACACCATTTTTGAAGGCCTTGCACTCAGAATGAGAACTCGGAGTGAAAAGATGAAATGAAGCAAATTATGAGACGTTTCCAAAAATGTAAGATTTTATATTTTTTTGAGTTTTAACCTATTTTTGGAAGCTACGATACAAAATTGATCTCAAAACATGTGTTGTATTTTTTCTTTTTTTCCTTTTTTTTGAAAAAAATACAACACACGCCGAGATCAAGTTTGGTATTAGAGCTTCCGAAAATAGGATAAAACTCAACAAAATATATCAAATCTTACATTGTTGGAATTTTCTCATAATTTCCTTCATTTCATCTTTTCACTCTAAGTTCTCATTCTGAGTACAGGGCCTTCAAAAATGGTGTTTTCTAAAAACTTCCTCCTTTGGCTTTACACTGCCCCCTCAACACAGAGATAAGAGCTCTTTATATACCCGTGAACTCATTTATATCCCATCCGAGATGGGCGGAGTGAGTTGGTTGGTGGGATGTGTTTGGGTAGTGGAGGTCTTGGGTTCAAAACCCAACGGCATCATTTTTGGTGGAGGCGGTTTGTGGGGACCGTGGGAATAACCTCACATCCAATTTGCATAAAGGGTGGAGGAGATCCCTAAAAGATAGGGCGGTTGAGTTTTTAATTGGTTTTTGAGCCGTTTTATTGGGTTTTGATAAGCTTCGGCTATATTTGCATTCCCCCATGATTTGGGTGCATATTTTAAAACGGTGAGCACTTTAATAGGTGAATGTGTATTGGTTGGTATGCGTGGAGTATGGAGATAAAAGCGGTGGAGTTAGAATAATGCATGGCAAAAGTGGTTGGAGTATATGGTGTGGATAATACCATTGCATGGAAAGTAATATATTACACCAATATAGAAATCCGACCCCAATAAGGAAATTGTGATCAAATAACATGGTGAATAATTACAAGGTAATATAAAATTCGACCATACCATAATATGATATTCCACTAATGAAATATGGCAATAGAGACCACTTGTTGATCCTCGATAGGCAAATCAAACTCGTGGTGGCATTTTCCTCCTTTTTCCACTTTCCCGCTTGACTGAGCCACTTGGCCAATTGTGCATGCGTCCACGTCACCATGGACCTGTTGACCAATGTTGACCTTCCGGTTGACCAAACTTTGACTGGACATATCTTGAGCTCAGAGTGTCCGTTTTTCACGTTCTTACAGTCATCGGAAATATCTCTGAAGGCTCTACTGTACTAGCATGGTTTAGGGAAGTTTTAGGAATATTTAACACTAAAATTGATCCCCTGATCACTCCTCCCTACTGAGAAGGCTTTTTGTCCACAAAAGTTGTTTATCAACCCACAAATAATGCTATCTCTTCCTGCATTGCACAAACACATACAAGAACCTAAAATAACATTATAGGTTAATAAAAATGCAAATAGTTGATTAGCTAATTACATAACCGATCAGATAATAACACCCAATTAAGCTAGTGTTCAACTAAAATGTTGTAACCTTGTCAACTCTGCACACAACTGTGATATTTCATACCCCACTGTAATGCCATCACAATTAACTAACCAGATAATAACACCCATTATATTATGGAAAGATAGTGTTCAACCTGTCACTTTGTGATACGACCGATTACCAAAACTTGATCTAAAACGTGTTTTGTAATTTTTTCACTTTTAAAAGTTTCCAAAGATCATGATTTTCTTAACCAATTTTAAGTATTCTAAACTCCACAAATTCGTTAAATTCTGATTATTATGCATCCATAGAAGTGCGGAAAACTTGGGTAACAAAAACAAAATTCATAATCGAGAACACTTAGATAACAAACAAGATTGTTTACGGGGTTCAGAAATTCCTACGTCCCCGGGTTCGGATTGAACCGATCCATTAATAATATTGAAATTTAAGTACAATAACTCTTACAAAAAACCAAAAATGAATCACAACCTGAAAATGAGCTGATCAATGTCCCAAGAACTCTGAAAAATAGCTAAAACTGTCCCAAGAACGATCTGTGGCTCCTACAGTGTTTTCACAATGTGATCTCCCTACAACTGTGTTATAAAAACACCTACAAATAGAGATTTAAAAACATTCTATGAAAAAAATCATATATATGAGATCATCTCTGAATTTTGAACACTTTTCATGTTTACACCAAGTCACAATTCAGACCAGAAGTGCATTGAAATTCGTGTTTTCCAACTAGCTGTCTTGTAGATCCCTGTTAAAAACTGCATTCAAAGCTTCCAAAAACAGGTTAAAACTCAACAAAAAATATCAAATCTTACATCGTTGGAATTGTCTCAGAATTTCCTTCATTTCATCTTTTTACTCTGAGTTCTCATTCTGAGTGTAAGGCCTTCAAAAATGGTGTTTTCTAAAAACTGCCTCCTCCTCCTCCCCACAGTCACTGCCTGAGTGTTGTTTAAATAACACTGAGCGTTGTCTCATCTCATCCGAGCTTGTAGCCGAATTGGTTGGGTGGATAAGTCTTTGGGAGTAGAGGTTGTGGGTTCAAAACCCGGTGGTCTTCATTTTGATGCGGCCTTTGTTATCTCTTATGTGGGAAGATCCCACATCTTCGGCGTGAAAGGTGAGTTTATGGTTTAAATATACAAGGGGCCGCCTTTTAAATCATGGCTTTGGCCACATAATAGTGGCGAGCTGGCTGTTTGTTTACCCACGTTGCAAAGGTTATGGGTTTGCTTGTATTGCCCACAATGTGGGCCGAATAATGTGCATTCTAATCCCAACCGAGTTGGGTGGTTTGTTGGATAAGTCACCGAATACATGGGCCGAGCTGTTGGATATTTAAATGACCCAAACAATATGAAGCTGACCCAATAAATGTGGGTAATCCTCCGAGTTCTTAGGTCTATCCTGGTTTGTGTGGAAATAACACCGAGCAAAGATAGTAATGAACTCGGTCAATCCAAAACGTATGACTTGGAACCATATGGCAATACATGATGAATAATTACCAAAGCACTATGAAATTCGACCACACAATAATATGATATTTCAATAATGAAATATGGCAATAAATACCACTTGTCGACCCTCGAAAGGAAAATCAAACTTGTGGTGGCAAGCCACGTGGTGGTTTGAGGACCCACCACGTCGGCGATGATATAATCGTCCTCACGGCGGTTGGGCTCCCTTCCGTTATAAAAGTTGAGCCTCTTGTTCTGGACCACTTTTACATGTGTCAAAGACCGGAGGTTGAAAACAACTTGAACAACCTTAATTTTGTGCTTTTTCTCCTTTTTCCACGTGTCGTAGTGCTATTGGTCCATTATTGACATGTTGACCAAAGTTGACTTCCCTGTTGACTAAACTTTGACTGAACATATCTTGAGCTCAGAGTGTTCATTTTTCACGTTCTTAGAGTTGTTGGAAAGCTCTCTGAAGGATCTATTACACTATAATGATTTAGGGAAGTTTAGAGATATTATGACACTAAAAAAGTTTCCCTTTATCACTCCTCCCTACTGAGAAGGCTTTTTGTCCACAAAAAGTTGTGTATCAACCCACCAAAACATGCTTTCTCTTCCTGCATTGCACAAACACATACAAGAACCCAAAATAACATTATGGGTTAAATAAATGCAAATAGTTGATTAGCTAGTCACATAATCGATTAAATATTAACACCTAATTAAGCTAGTGTTTAACCGAAATGCCGTAACCCTATCAACTTTGCATACAATCGTGTGAACTATCATACCCCACTGTAATGCCATCACAAATAATTGACTAGATAATATCACCTGTTCTATTACGGAAAGCTAGTGTTTAATCTGTCATTTTTTGATACTGACCGATTACCAAAAATTACAATTCCATTACAAAATGTGCAAGGGAAAGTGTATTTCGCCTACTAAAGCTATATTGTTCCAACTGAAAGAGTGTATTAGAAGTTTTAGGATTTTATTTTCCCTTAGTGCTATTTTTAGTGTAAGTGGAAGGAGGTGGAATCGATTACCTCTTTTATCTATTTTCTTACATCTTTCATTGTTCCTCCCGATGGCGAGAATCCTTCAATTCTAGTGGCATAGATCCTTGGTCTGTTGGAAGCTTTTCTTCCTTCAAATTGCTTTGGAACTTTCTCCAATTTCCATTTTCCCACTAGAATAACCCAAACCCTGCAAAACCGAGGCTAATTCTCTACTGTATTGGGTTAGCATCACCTTGCTCATTTTTACCAAGGCCCTTTCCATTAAATCCCATCTTAACCATTAGCTTAGACCCAATTCCCTTAGTGTGTTTTTCAAATTGACCCAAAGGAATATCCTGAAACCGAATGAGAGAAATAATTAAAATGTGAACAACTTACGGTCACGATCTTTCTTGTCATAGTACCTACATCTACTTTAGAAGGAATTTCCTTCTTGTGTTCACCTTGTTACAAATTTTCCAAGAGGGCATCCTTGTTCCATATTTCTTCCTACAACTATTTAACAAATCCCATCAACTTCTTTCTCTCTTCAAGCATCTTGTTAACATACTCCTCTTTCTTGGTTATAGAGGATTGTGGCTCAGATTTTAACCGCATTATTTCCTCTTCCAAGGAATAAAAATTATCTCCCAAGAAAGAGTTTTATTCTTGGAGTTGGTGGTTTATGGATTTAAGCTCATCCAATTGCTCGTGTTTGGAGGACTTGCCCATGATTCCCGATTCCTACAAACACAACCTATACTTCCAAAATCGCACACTGTAAAAGAAGATTAACAAGCCTCAAAATGTCTACACACATCGAAGTCTGAAATCAATATTGAAAGCTGAAGCCAAATTTCCAAACATAATTAGAAGCTAATCTGGAAATCCAAGTGCTCTAATACCTGATCCGAAAACGTGTGTTGTATTTTTCTTTCACTTTTAAAAGCAAAAATGAAGAATGGTACGAGAGATGTAGTACCCAAACAGGATTTTTTGGGAAAATAATGGGAATCAAACCTAAGGAAGATGGTGGTGAGAAATTATAACCATTGCACAACTACAATAGAGAAGGAGATGGCCTTGGAGTTGGTGCACCCAACCAACAAGAGAACGCCAGAAGGCATGCCCATTTACAGTGATGAGGTAAAGGTTAAGATGGAGAAGGTAGGGTTGTTGCAACTTTATGAACTGCCATACTTCGGAAAAGCTTGAGTGCCTCTACCAGTGGCTGATGTCATGCGTGCATAAGGATCATTTATATTTCATAGGATGCAAGATGCACATAACTCCCTAGTTAATTTCAAAGTTCATAGGCCTTACCTGTGAGGGAGAGAGTCTAGATGATGACTTGAGCAACAAAGAGGCCATCAAGGAGATAGTAGCCACATACACCTACAAGAAAGGGTCATGATACTTTGACATCACTGAGATCCTAGACCCCATGATGAGGATGAGTGCATGCACTGGTTATGAATTTTAATGATCAAGAGAGATGGACACAGGTGAAAAAGGCATGGATTAATGTATACCGAGAAAATAGTTGAGGGGACCATCTATAATTTGTCCACTTTCATTGTGGATGAAATCATAAGTAGTATACAGGAGGGTGAAAAAATATTATTTGGCAACATCCTCCTCACTATTGTCTTCTCAGAAATTAGAGTGCCCGATGGACTAGATAAGTCTATTTGGGAATATCCAGGGGAAGACCCGCCGCTGCTAAAAGGTTTACAAAATATACTTGTGATAACATGATGACCACTCACAAGGTGTGTCTAGAGAAGTGGTACAAGCACATGTGGGATGTGTTCAGGGAAGATTCAAGAGTTCTAGAGTGACTACCAGCGCTCTTGGATGAAGAAGTAGAGTTTACTAGTATACCAACACTTATGCATTGGAAGATTCAAATTGGTAGATGAAACTATGAGCCCCTAGTGAAAAATCCCCTTCTCCTTCACCACATAATATTTTCAAGTAGGGGTGAATAGGTTTAAAGAGGCCAAGAGACTAAGGTTCAACCTTAGTGAAGTAGATCAAGACCACAGAGAGCTATGCAGAAAACTTGTCTACCCTAAGAAGCATGCATACATGGAGAAGTATGTCTCCCACAAGGTCCAAATGAAAAAGTACCTGACTTTACCAATTACAGGAAGGACCGCAGTGAGGGTGTATCTGTGCATAAGGCTGAAGTTTGAAAAGGGTGCATACCTGGAATGTGATGTCTCCATTCCTGAAGACCCTATGGGAAGAAGGAATCCCATGCCAACGAAGAGAGAAAGAGAAGAGGTGCAAGGGAAAAAGGCACCAAGTGTCCAAAGTGTACCAACAAGTGGGCACTCCAGAGACAAGAAGTAAGCATAACCCTTATGCGCATAGGAAGAAGTCTTAGGTTAGAGAAAAGATGTCAAAATAGGAAAATCCTATCATAAAGGAGAAGTCACTATACAAGGAAGAAGAGAGAGCAGCATCTCCCATACTAGAGTCCCCAGTTAGGAAGAAACAAAAGGTGATGGAGAAAGTTGATTCGAGAGGATACAAAGAGCTTGGAGGCCTACAAAGGTGAAAGGGATGATGATGAAGATGATGAACCTGAGGGAGCTCAAGGCCCAATAGTTTTTGAGGTGCATGATTCAAAGGAAGAGGGAGAGGAAGAGAATAATGACTACCTCTTTGTTCAGAGGAAGGGTAGCTAGGAGGAGGAAGGCGCTCAAGAAAAAGGAGGGAGTGAGGAAGTAAGTACAAGGAATCAGAGGACCCCAAGCCTAAAAAAGGAGCAGATAAATGAGGCTACTAGAAAAGGAAGTGGAAAATATAATTGAAACCTTGGTAGAACAAGAGTTGGAGTGAAGCACGGAGATAGTGCTGAAGGAGGATGAAGAAGAAAGTGTTAGAAAAGATCACGACAACACAGTAGGAGGCCCCAGTTTGATGATGATATTTCCTAAGGCCACGCGCATATGGAGAAAAATTGTAGAGGCATCATAGGTTCAGAGGATGGGCTATATTGATGACCCAAACAAGGTTTTGCATGCACACTTTCAAAGCACCATACCAACGGAGAAACTCTTAGCTATGACATCATTTGATGAGGAAGGTGCATACCCTCGGACAAGGAAAATGATTTCTTGGGAATTTGAGTCCCACATTAATGAACCAAAATTTGAAGTGAGCCAAGGGGAAATAATGAAGGTACCAAAGTCAAAAGGTGATAACCCTCATGGTAAACACTCAACAACTATCAGATGAACAAATCTGCAATGCATTGAATAAAGTTTCATTAGAAGTAGAGGACATAATCTTTGGGAGGAACGATAGGGTGAAGTTCCTAGAGGTAGAACTAGAGAAAAGGGAAGAGAAGCTAGAGAAAATAACTAAGGACTTAAAGCATGAGGAACTAGTCAGCGCTCAGCTAAGGTGTGAATTAAAGGAAGAGAAGGCAAGGGTATGTGAAGTCTCTAAGAAGGTGGAGATGATCATAAGCACCATTATCTAAAAGCATCTAGACTTGACACCACCCACGCAAAAATATGAATCAAGCTTGCAATGTCTAGAAGACTTAACTCATGTTCTCACCATGGAGAGGAAACCACTGGTATTAGAGTTTGCGGAAGAAGTGTTGGTGTGCCAGGAAAAGGAGGATAAAATTAAGGTGGTGGAGATTGTTTCTCAGTACAACAAGATCCTCAACGATGTAAAGGCTGTCATGTTGATAGAAGAGGTTACCTATGAAAATTGTATGGATAGGGATAAAGTGGTGCGTATCCTAGTCACCACCCATGAGGTGGAGCTCAAGGAGTTTTAAGAAAAGAATAAGGGGAATAGGGCTGAAAGAGACAAAATTATAGCCAAGGTTGAGAAGAAATCAGAGGCTATTGAGACCTTGCGGGGCTCAATCAAAACCGCTAAAATAATTGTATCCTCAAATCACTCGAAGGATGGACATGCTCAAGGATTTGGGAAAATAGTTGGAGGGAATCATGGAGACAATGAATACCCAAGGATAAGGGATAAGCTTTGAGGATGTGAGTGCCCTAGTTGGTGACCTTTGTCAACAAGCACAGAGCAAATTTGATACCTATTATAAGTTGGAGGTTGACTTAATGAAATATTTCCCTCTCCTCTTGAAGAAATAACCATAGTTCCCCATTCTTTCATTTTTCCCCAAAATTCTTCATTCATTTATTATTTCTCCAAACTATTCAAGGAAGGTCATTCTTTATTCTTTGATAAGGTATTCCTGATGGAGGAGAACAGGTGTAGTGTGGGGTTATGTTGGGCCCCTAATTTATTTTTAAGTACAGAGAAATGTTCAAGTGTGCAGGACCTCATTAAAGATGGGCACACAAGGAGAAAGCATGTAGGAAAGGGTTCTAGGAGGTTTTATGAGGACAAGTGGCGTGCGCGCAAGTAGAGAAAAGGTTTTGGGACTTATCCATATTTGGTGTAATAGACAGAACATGAGAAAAGTGTGACCCGACTGTGCATGCAGAGTGGATAAGGTGTCAGCCTAGTAATAGGGGGCCTAGGAAGGAATATACCTTGTGATGGAATATTTTAGAAGGCCATCATTGCAAAGAGTGGAGAGCACAAGCTTGAAGTATAATGCTCCCATGGAGGACCACCTTGGACACTTAGAAATGGATTTGCAACTCCCATGATGGTTTGAAGGTGTTGAGAAAGGCTATAAATACAAGCGCCTGGTAAAGGAAAAGGAGAGATTAGAGAGAGAAGATGAGAGGTGAAGCTCTACAAAAATACATGGAGAGATTTATGGGTTGGGCTAGGAGATATGTAGGAAGAATGATGTATCAAGGGATGGGTACATGTTTTTCTTTTGCATTGTAAGGGATGTAAGTCCAGTCTTGCTACATGGTTCTAATCTGCACTATCATTTTGGTCTATAATGACCCTGATAGATGTAATGTGATTACTAGACATGTTCAAATATGAATATATGTGGTTCACATCTCATACATATCTCTTTTTGTTATGTTCATTGTGTTTCATATGAATGAGTATAATCATTATGCATCCTTTTTCCCCTCATGGTTCAGATCTATCTTTTGTTAATATGCTTCTTTTCTAAATGAATATATTAGTGTAGCATTTACTCGAAGTTCTCAGTTGAATAAGGAGTTTCTTCCATCTTTATATTATGCATCTATGCTACATTCTTTCAAAACACACACAAAAGAGGGCTTGATACTGCGGGTGCCTCGGGTGAGCTCCCGAGTGCTCGATGGGTGATAGGTCGGCGCGCATGGGATTGTCCTTATTTGTTAAGGGGTATAAAAATTGACTACATTGAATTATGTTTATAAAGACTTATTCACCCCCAATCCATTTTTCTTCCAAAAATTGGTATCCGAGCAATTACTTTTGGATAAGTTTGATCACTTAAAATGAGACCCTTTGAAGCAAAAATGGTGAGTCACTAGAGTGGTTCTTCTACCATCAAGGAACATTTGTTTGATGGATTAAACTATGATTTTTGGAGTTTGAGGATGAAGATTCATATCATGTCCCTAGGGTTTGATATTTGGCAAGTTATGGAGAAAGGTTATACTATTCTTGCTACTCCACTAACTAGTAATGCAGATAAGAAGCCATGAAGTGAAAATTGAAAATATATGAATGTTTTTTTGTGTAGTCTAGGAGAATATTATATGGTAAAGGTGATGCATTATCAATCATCCAAGTCTATGTGGGAGAAATTTTTAGAAATTAGTTTGAAGGATTAAAAATTAATGATGATGAGCCTATTGTTGTATATCTACTTAGGGTTCACAAGATTGTCAATACCATGAAAGGGTTAAGAGAAGACATGAAGGAAGTAGTTGTTCAAAATGTTTTGAGATATCTAACTTCTAAGTTTGATTCCAAAGTATCTTATATATAAGAAGAAAAGGATTTGACTACCTTGAATATGAATGAGTTGCATGGGAATTTGAATTCCTATGAAATGAGGATTGTTGATTCTAAACCAGCCAAGAAAGAGATTTCTTTCAAATGTGAAATGAAGGCCATATTTAAGAAGGACATGTGTGATGACACTACTCTTGAAATTGATGATGAACAACTCTTTACAGTGGTGGATAGAAGATTGAATGTTGGATATGGTAATGTTAAAGGTAAACTTCCATTTAAGTGTTTCAATTATGGTGAAGTAGGTCACTTTGTTGCTAAGTTTCCACATAGACATGAAAATTAA
This sequence comes from Taxus wallichiana var. yunnanensis, assembly GCA_018340775.1. NCBI lineage: Eukaryota > Viridiplantae > Streptophyta > Pinopsida > Cupressales > Taxaceae > Taxus > Taxus wallichiana. The sequence continues at coordinate 339,660,519 of CM031244.1, forward strand.
GGTGATGAAGAGCAGGAGGATGATCATAACAAGAAGAATCATAATTTTAGCAAAGGTAAGAAGAACTTTAAGAGGTTTAACTATAAGAATAAGGGAAAAAGAAGCTTTTACACAAAGGAAGATGATTTCTTGTCTGATGCTAGTAGTGGTGTTTCAGATTTTGAGTATGAATCTAATCATGAAGATATTGGAAATGAGGTGTTGTTCATGACTAAATATGTCATGAGATATTCTAGTGATGGTTCTTCATTATTAGGTGATTTCATATCAGGTTATTATAGTTATTCTAAGGAATATGAAGAGGATGTTAAAGATGATCTAGAGTGTATTAAAACTGAATCAAGGAATGCTAAAAAGAAGAACAAGAAGCTGAGTTCTTAGGTAAAAGAGTATGAAGATAAGATTCATGATCTAGAAGAAAAGTACATGTATGAAACAAGAAAGCTCAATGATTCAATCATGTTATTAGAAGAAATGATAAAGTTTATTTTTATATGTTTGCACGATATATATAACATGTGCAAAAAGATTGAAGAAGATGTAGAATTTATAAGGGAAGAACCGAATGAATTTGGTAAGAAAATCATGAATTTTCAGAAATTTGAGAAAATTTCCAAAGATCTTAATGATCTTCTTGGAAAATAGAGATCGACAGGTTATAGAGAAGGTTGGGGGTTTGATGGTTACCTTGAAGGAAAGGAGAAGATGCAAGAATATGATGTTATAATAAATAAGGATTGAGAACTAAGTTTCAAGTATGGAAAGAAGGATATATTCACCAAAGACAATGTGAAGAAAAAATCAGTAAGGTAGCCAAATGCTTCAAGGTATGAGAGATCATTTAATGGTTATTATTTTACTTGTAATGGCTTTGGTCATAGGGAAAAGGAGTTTAGGAGGTATGTTAGATATGATCATCCATGGAGAGATAGTAGGAGTGAGTAAGCTAAGAGTGTGGTATGCTATAATTGCAATGAGAGAGGTCATGTTGATAGATTTTGTTTGTATGATCAACCTAGTCAAGTTGAAGGTTACAAAGGAAAAAATCTATTTGTGTATTTTAGTTACAATGGAGTTGGTCAAGTTTCTAGAAACTGTTACCATGGATACTCAAGGAAAGCTCAGATTTTTCAAGGTCTTAAGGTACAAGAAAGATAATTTTAGAGGTCTAGGATGCATGATAATAGTCAAGGACAAATATAGGAGAGTAGAAGGGATCATGGTGTCTCATCAAGAGCATGTGTTGATATAAATCAAAGTATGACTCAAATTTTGGATCAGAAGCAAGGAGAAGGGGTATTTTAGGAATCGAAGAGGGATTTTGAGCTCTTCAAGACCTTCTTTCAGGTGCTCATGATGATCTATACCTCTACTAGGATTCTTAGAGGTATATTGATCCAAATGAAGAATTGAAGAAAGGGGGAGTTGTCTAGGCTTGTGCCTTTCTCCTTGAATGTTTCAAGGTATGTTGTTATAATCTTATAAGCATGTTTGAGGTCCTATTTGGTTATTTAAGATGTGAAAATGATTAAGTAATTGTTTTTAGTATTTGTGTGTGTATGGTTATGTTATCAAGTATGTATCTGCCCTATCATGATGTGTTGTCAGTTTTTAATGACTCATTTTGTGTAAGGTCATGTTTTTGTCTCAAAAGAAGTCTAATAAGCCATGACATTTAATTGTAGAGTCATTTCTTGGTCTGAGTCAGTGATTAGAGTTGATGATAGGTATAAAGGTCTTTGTTACCTCATGAAGTTATTTATGATTCAAAATGATGTGTCATAGGATTGTCCACAAGATTTAATGCCTATATATAACATGAAAAAATTATATGAAGTGTGTAAAGTTTTGAAATGGTATCAAAAGGTTGATTTAAGTGATCAAAGTCTCTTAGGGCATGCATGTTCTTCAAGAATTTTGTATTGTCTTCTAGAGTTGTCTATGTCCTTGTATTCTCGAGCTAGGTATTTTTATACCATAGTATTTATGGTGTCAAAATTTCCATGCTTCATGAAGAATAATTGAAAATGAAATAATTCATAAAATATGATGACTTGATCAAGCCATCATGTCAAGGATAATTGTTGTAGAGTTCTTGAAGGGTGATTAAAGACAAGGTAAGAGGGTTTCAAGTAAGTGATGTGGCTTCTTTAATTCAAAATCAAAGTAAGTGTGCTCACAATCTTATAGGGGCCTATTATAGGGATTTTGGAAAAATTTGAGAGCTTGACTTAAAAATTTGTCTTTGGTAAGTGCAAAAAGTTGGGGGACCAAAAAGGGGTCATAAATGGACGTCATTTTGCAAAAACAACAAAATATTAACTTGTAGGGATTATAGCAATATGCACACTCAAAATTGGAAAACATTGTATAAATATGAATCATAGCATCTGGAATCTAGTTTCTAAACTACTAATGTTTTTTTAAAAATAGACAAGTTTAGGTATATTAAACACTATGAATTTTATGACTTAGTTTTTGTTTTTGAAAACACCTATAAGATTATAGTCCGTTTTCCCATGATTTAGATGACCAAAACTAGTTTTTTTTTCCCTTTGGTGAAAAGTTCTATACCGCTATCTATCTTGGGATGGATTTTATTTTATATTTTTTTGAGCAATAATTTTTTTAATGGTTTTTCCATGATAGTGGTCTAAATTTTTTTAGAAAATGAAGCACTTTCCATTTTCCCATCATAACTATATCAAAATATACGGAAATCAAATAATGTTTTTGAACGTGTATAGAATTTTTCCACGCTTAGCATGGTATAGGTTTTATCACATTTTGAAAAGCAAAACATAATTGCAGTCTTAAACGTAGACATGAATGTTCATGGGAAAAATTGTCTAAAAGACCTACTATTAGTAAAAATTATAAAATGATATTTATCTTATTCTATTCACTTTAAAATCAATATTTATACGAAAGCTAACTTGAGTCTCTCATACGTGATGGTACCATTTTTGTGACATGTTTTTGATTTTTCAGCATGGTTCAAGTCTGTGGAAGAGAAAATTTGAAGTTTTTGGCCTTTCACATGCCATAATGACCTCCCAAAGCTCTAGTTTAGGAAAAATAGAGATTTCCCGAGCCTTGAGGGTCGGATTTGATGATACTGATAAAAATTGCGATTGCAGTTCTAAAATGGTGGTAAGTATGAGGGTCATAGATGTGTTTTAGTATTATAGAACCACAATCATAGTTTTTATAAAGCACAAGCACACTTTATAAAGCGCGAGAACAATTTTTATAAAGTGCAAGTGTGCTTTATAAAGCATGAGCATACTTTATAAAGCATGAGTGTGGTTTATAAAGCGGGATCATGCTTTTAGGTTTGGAATTTCCCAAGTTTAGAAAAACAAACCGCGATCATGATTTTTAATACTTTGTGATGGTTGTTTATAAACCATGATCACGGTTTGTAAAATTCAGTATTTTATGTCCACTTTTTTCCCCAGTTTTCGCACTTACCCTACTCACCGAGCTATCTCTACTCTAATTAGTCTTTAGGTGATCATAAAAAGCGGTATGAAGTAAAACTTGTACTTGAAGGTGTAAATGGTTAAATTAAAAGCTAAAATTTGTTGCAAATAATTTCAAAAAGGTGTTATTGATGATTCAAGTGGTCTTATTCTATGATGTAGTAGAAATTATTCGTAATCTTTGACAATTATTATATTCCTTTGTAAAATCCTCTAGGATACCGATTGGCAAATAATGACTTACAAATTGGGAAGATTTGTTTTAGGTCATGCTTCAAGGTTCATGGTGGTGATAAATTGGCCAAATGGGTATACATAATTGGTAAGGTTTCTCTATAAAAGTGAAAGCATCAAAATTTAGCCATGAATACCTTATGAAGTAGGGCTAAGTATTTTGTGTGTTCTATATGAAGAAGTGAAAATGGTATACAAATTATCATGATGCCTTGACTAGCCTCTTAAGTATGAATATGGTCATAAATATTTGAAAGGATCCTAAGAAATTAGAAAAGGTCACAAATTTGTGTTAATTTGTATTTTTACACCCATAAAGTAACAATGTACAATGTTTGAGATTGAATGATTAACCAAAGGCTTGTATGTGATCTTGTGCATTTGTAATGAACTCTTTGACAAAGATAGGTAATCAAGGAATGCTTTTGAAATTGTTGAAGTTTTTAATCATGTTCTAGGTGATGTTATTTGTATTAATGATGAGATAAGAGGTGGTTTATTTGTACATGTTGTTTAGGTGTAATTAGTGACCAAGAAGGATAGAAGTGAACTCTTTGAGTTTGTGCATGATTATCCAAGGTATGAGATATTGAATTTATCAATATTATGGGAAGATAGAGCTTAATTTTATCACTACATCAATTTAAAGGTGTCTCAATATGTTTACAAGTGTAAGAAACAATGACAATGACTAATGAAAAGACAAGAGGTGAATGAGACATATGGTAGTAAGGTACAAAACTTTGTAGGAGGTAATATTACTCCAAATATTATGTATCAAATTCTATATTGACTAATCAAGCAGGGGGAGTTTTCTATGTATATCTTCAAGGTGATCCAAGTGGTCAAGAAGTATGCAAGTAAGTGCACAATCTCATTTAACCGAATCAAGACTATGAAAAGAGAAAATGTATGCTACAAGTGTAAAGGTGTGTGCCATGTTAATGAGTCGGGGGGCCATTTATTCCTTGATTAAGGACATGCAATAGTCACCAAGAGTCCTTGATGCTATGAAAGTGTGAAGATAATATAATGAACTATGTATGAATTTAAAACTCAAATGCAAGCCAAGGATTTCATCATTAGAATGATGTTACGAGTGACTAATATAGAATAAAAGAGTAAGATAAAAGTCTAAGTAAGTCTAATAAGATAGGGGAAACCTTTTATCACACATTTTGGTGTGAAATATGGTTAAAAAGTTTTTTGGAACAAAATATAGTGATTGCAGAGGTGTTTGGTCAGTTGCTTACAAGAATTAATGCTTCTTGACCCTAGAACTATAAATTTTGCATGTTACAGGTTGAAATGAGCACCATAGCAGGGTATTTGGTTTACTCAAGCTTATAAACATCCTCAAAGTCAAAGGTAAGAATTTATCTACATCAAGATAATATTGTATGGTGACTGATGTTATGAATATGTGTTTTATAAGAGATAAATTTCTTCTTGATTTAATAAGTTCAAGATTGCATTTAAAGAAGATATAAAACACTAAGATAGAGTTTCAGAGTAGTAATAAATTAGTTGAGCTATCATAATGGAAAATGAACAAAGTAAGGAGCTTCATAGTTGATCTTTCGCTAGAGTGGTATGGTATGAGTCTAGAGGAGTGATGATAAGTTATTTTAAGGAATTTATGGTCTCATAAAATAAGCTAAATTTGGTCCTAAATGCACTAAAGGTTCGGATTCAGGATTTCAGTCCTCAAAGTGATATGAAGCCCAGATATGGTAGAAGACAAGTCAAGTTTGAGAATTGAGAAATAAATAAAGGACAAGAAATGTTGTAAGTTTATGTTATTTCCTTGAATTCCTCATTTTTTCATGTTCATAAGGTTTATGCATCTATTCTAGGACTGCTACAATGCTATCCAAGATGAAGAAGATCAAAACAAGGTATAAGGTGATGAAAACATGCTCTTGATCCCAAATGAGGATGTTGTGTAATGATTTCACTCAAATATAGAGGTAATAAATATGTTTCTAGCCATTTATCATCATATTTGGCATGATTAGGTGTTATTTGTGCTTTTTCCTAGGGGGTGAAGCCATAAATGCTTTGAAAATGGTCAAAATAAATTTTTTTTGAGAACTTACTAGTTTGTGAGCTAGTGTGAAGATTTTGGTTGATGTCTCTAACCAAGAGACGACCCTATGAATCTGATAAAGGTGTATAACATACATGTATAGGTATTATTTGTAATTAATGCAAAAAGGGGGAGATGTTCAAGAGGTTTCCCATCAATGACAAAGGGGATATTGTTAGAATGTTGTTTTCTAGGTGTTGTGATTGATGTGAAATCCCATTAATGACAAAGAGGATGATGTAGTAGAAAAAAATGAGGCTCGGTGCATGGAGGACATAGATTTTAAGGTGGTTTCATGATGGCATGAGGTGGTTCAAGGATATTGGCTTGATCTAGCAAGCCTTTTCAGGTGACCTACCTAGCCTAGATGATGGAGCATGGTTCTTTTAGTTGATTGGTGGTTTCGGGTGCATTGTACTAGCATGGAGAGTATGTTTGGGAGCTTTTAAGAACTCATAAGAGTTTGACAGTGTAGGTACGGGTTGAAGAACAAGATTTAGATGCTCATCTAGACAAACTCTAGGTACTGGAGTCATGATGTTGAATTGTGGAGCCAAGTGAGCTCATGGATGCATGTAGGGGTATTATATATGTTTTTAAGGTATTTTAGGACCTTTTGCATATGTTTCTTGTTGAGTGTGATGTTGATTAAGTTGAACCTAACCTAAACCATACAAAAACCTAAGGGATAGTCATACAAATGAGATGGAATCAGAAGTTGGAGACCTATTTGAGATATGTTAATGAATGTAGGTTTCATAGAGGTTTGAGACATTTTTTGAGTCATTCTGAAGAATATTTTGTAATAAAGGTTGTTTTGGTGAAACATGGTCAAGAAGAAGGTCATTTCGTCTCGAATTGCACCTTCTGATGTTCACCTTGAATTATGTGATTTACATGGGACCTTTTGTCTTTCAACAACGTTTCTACATTTATTATAGAAGGTTTCATAACAATAACGAGGTAATATCATCATCACATTTTTATGAATGAATGTTAAGAAGGTAAATAACTTCTTATGGGCTTGAGACCCTAGTTTGAAAGTAGTAGGAGATGTATTTCTCATAAGTGTCCAAAATTGATTGCTTGTGATATTATGATGATTTTATGATGTATAAGACTCCTCCAAGATTCCAAAATGTATGGTAGAGCATGTGGTGATGAGTGGAACACACTCAAATAAGCATGTTTATGAATAAGTTCAGTTTTCTACAAGGATGTCCAAAAGATTTGTAAAATAAATAGAATTTTTAGCATGGGACTTTTAGTTTACATTCATGAAAAATGATGGTTGGTGGCATCAAACTCTATGTATTTATGAGGAAATAAACTCCATGTTGTAGAAAAATTTGGTGAATGCATGAAAGATAATATAAGGTTAAGTTGGCACCTCTGATAAAGTGTTAGTTGCATGAAATTTTAAATTTGGTAATGGCTAAATACAAGTTGGCGGTGGTGGGAGATATGGAAGGACTATTAATCATATTTGGCATTTATTATTCTTGGAAATTGTAAAAAACACCTAGGAAGTAGGGGAAGTTGGAAGGAAGAAGGGTTTTTGGTTTTGCATTGTTCATTTGGTTTTTGTGAGCTTTTAGCTCTGCATGTGGTTTTCATTTCAAACCTTCAGTTTGAATCCTTACATGCTTATTTCACCTTGCATGGTGGTGATGGTAACTGAAATATTATTGAGAAGCTATAAGAAGAAGGAGAAGAAGGTTTGAAGTGGTTGTTGGAGTTTTTATGGAAAATAATTGTTGTTGAGGCTCTTCTTGAATATTTACAGCAAGAAATAGAATACATGAGCTCTATTAGGCATGATAGGCCCTATCTCTTTAAGTCTTCTACTTTTATTTAAATGTCTTCATTAAAATAACTCTACTCTTTTTGAAAACCTTCTGGTTCTAATTTTGTGTTTTCTTATTCCTTACTTCAATGGTGTTTGGTTCATTTATTTTAGATGCATGATAATTTTTGTGTTGTTGTATGGAATACAAATTTTGGGCAATTGTGATTAACTTATTTGCAGTAGAACCTTCTTTGGAAAAATTATGGATCTGGGTTGTTCTTTGTTGAGTGATTATCTAGACTGCAGATTGTTTATGCATTTATAAGTATCTTAGTTTTGATGGAATCTGAAGAGTCTTGCTTCAAATTTTCTCCTTATTATTGTTGTTTGGAAGACTAACTTGTAGGAAACTTCATTTGGTATTGATACCTATGTTTGTGACTCTAGATAATCTTATGCTTTGTGTTTAATCTACTTACGATGATGGATTTGAAGACCCATTGTTTGCTCGATTGGTTTCATGACTGTAATTTTAAGGAGTATACAATTTTTAGTTTTGTGATATAATTATTTTGGGTTTTACCCCTAATGGAAAATTGTTTGGAATATTTGAATTCTGCGTGTTGGGTTAGTTTTCTTGTTGATAATAATGGAACCCAACATTTTTGTTGACAAACATTCATGTTTGTAATTCCTTGAATATTCTATTTTTACCATTCGAGTTGGAGTATAAGAATACTCACCTTGAGCTTGAAACTACATCATCTTGAGATTTGGTTTTGTTGCGTATATTTCATATTTTTATAACCCACTCTGGGCTTGTGGTTTCCTTGGCAGATCTCTTTTTGATCTTGGAAATTTTGTTGGGATTGATAACTGTTGATGATATCTCTCTGTTCTTCTTGTTGGAAGACTGTAGTAACTTCTTTGGTGATCAGTTCTTGAACTTTGACTATTATTTGTTTTGTGATGGTCGTTGAGTCTTCTTAGAGCTCAAACCCATTCTAGGTTACCCTACAAAATGAGGAAACATTGGTTGTTTGTTTTGAGTTTTATTTCAACTAAAACGAAAGGTTTAGTGTTGAATGTGTGATCTGGACAAACTATGACTTCTTCCTAAGGGAAGTATTGATCATCTTAGTGATTCTCTTTAAGAATTGTTCCAAATTTTGAGTTTTGGGGTAATTAGAACTAGGTGGGTGTTTATCAACATTCATTCCTTATTTGCAGTTTATATTTGTCTTGAACTTTAAGTTGTCATGACATCTTCATGACCAAGATACTGTAGAATCTGGAGTATGACTTCCTTGGGATGGTTAGTGTTTTGTGTTATCTGTTATTTGTTGTTTCATTCATATTTGGATCCTTCTTTATGATGAGTCCCATCATTCGGTTAATATTGTGATCTATTGTTAAGTTCGGAATGGACTAGTATGTCCTGACATTATCATTAGAATATATTATACTATTAATAATATATAAGGGACTACTTAGTGTACTTGAAATAGTAGTATTGAGTTCTGTTTGGATTGGAGTAAAGGTATTTAAGAAACTTTTATGATGTAGATGTTTTTGGAAAGCCTGAATATTTTTTTGTATTGATCACTTAGGATCCAACTCTGAAATAAGTTCAGGTTGCAAGAAAATTTGCTATGAGTTATGTTGGACTTGTTTTAATCCTTAGTGGATAAACCTTCCTTACCTAGAATGTTGCGTCTTATTCTTGACTAATCTAATTTTAGACTCTTTGTTGAGCCTAATTATAGTCATGATTGCTTGATGGAATGTATTTAGATTTTTGGTTGATATTTTTAGTTTCTATTAAGGTGTTAACTTGAAATAACAAAATAGTATACTTACTTTGAAAGGTAGTTTGTATATATTTGTTTTACTTCTTGAAAATTTAGAATAGATTGAGTTAAGGAACTTAATTTGGAACTTGACTAGAAGATAAGATTTAGATTGGAAATATGATTTTCTCCCTTCTTTACTTGTTGTTTTGATTTCTAGCATGTTGTAATAAGTTCATAAGAATGTGGAGTTAGGATTAACTATGTTGATTTAATTAGTCCTTTCTTATACATTACTTATTGAATCTTTAATCTTCTCTCTCCTTTTTGGTTTTAATATTTTAGGGAAAAGTCTTTCTGTTTATCTTATTGTGTTTTTTCGGAACTGTTTCATAAACAACAAGGTTCCTTTTATGAAATAGTTAAATAAAATCAAAACGTTTTAATGTTATAGTTCTTATCATGCTCAGTTCAAATGAATTGAATTGTGCCAACAATTTTGCAGATGGATTTCATAAAAGATGAGAGGAGAAAGACATATAGAAAGTTACATCTTTTTTACTAAACAAATTGTCTCTTTATTTAGATGATTATGTAGTGTCATTACTTGAGATGTAATTTTGTTAGAAAAGGAAAATGTAATAAAACTAATTTATATTGTTGTTATGTCATTTTGTAATCCCTGAATTATTTCTATATTCAGTGAATGGATCACTTTTTTATAAATAAATGGTTTGATGATTGTTGATTTCAACTTTATTGTGATACCTTCATTGGCATAAATTGGGATGTATTATTATTTAATATCTTTAATGAAGGGGCAGATAGGTATTTAAGTGCTATGGGATTTGGAAACTTAATAGTTCTTATATTTATAAGACTTTTGGTTTAAGGATCTGTAATATTAGTTGGTTCATTACTCATAAAAGAGATGCAACTAATAGTTGATACTCTTGAATAGATCCTTAAATAATGGAAAGGGAATATGAATGAATTATATAGATATATATGTATGAATTCTTGATTGTATTTAAAACATATGTAATCTATTTTCATAATTGGACATTAGTCCTTGATAAAGGAAAAAGGATATTTTCCTTGAATCAATCATAGAAACTTATTTGAAGATCTTGTTAAAGTGTTATGAATTTATTATGATAATGGTTAATTTAGTTCTTTCTTAGGAATATTTCTTAAATCAAATGCAAATGCTTAAAAGGGAAGTAAAGGGGATTTAGAATTCATCTTTATGAAGTATAAAATAAAGATATTTAATAAACTTGTTTTAAGCTAAGGCTGAAATAAGAAAAGGTTTAATGAACACACCTTCATAGCATTGAGATTAATCTTATCATTATATGATATAAGTTATTTCATTTAAAAACAAACTTAAACATGTATACGGAATGGTTAGGAGAGAAGGTTATATCTGCATACCTACTTCTCGTGTAATTTCAACTTGTAACCTTATAGGCTAAATGATGCTTAGTTGAATCTTAAAGTGTTGTTATCATTAATATTTAAGATAAATATTGAATTGAGTAATAAAACTATATTCTTATGTATGTTAGTATAGTTGAGGAAAATCATTTGGATGTTGGAACACATCAACTGCAACATAGTACCTTTGTAATGACAGGAGTCATTACGAGGATACTATGATGCAATTATTATGTCTCAACACCCCACTTAGTTTGTTTAACTTGATTGACATAAGTGTAAGACTGGATCATGGTTCCATCCTAAATAGGGATAGAAACATGATCTAGTGTTGAGGTCAACTCATGTGTACCTACGGTAACTAGACACACCCAATAGATAAAATTTTATTGATTATGTCTATGTATCCTTAGTCAGCATGAGTAGTCTTCCACACTAGTGCATGTCATTGCCCTTGTCTAGTGTGAAACCTTTAATTAGATTAAACTGACAAAAGTCAAGAAAGACCACTATAGGTAAAAAAACAAGTGTGGTGAGGAACATATTATGTTTGACGAGAATGTCGTTCTAGGAATGTAAACATGTTAAACATGTTTAGAAACTTTGGTCAAAGTATCGCAACCGTTGTTGATTGCATTGTTCTATGTCACCTAGTCTAACATGTGAGATTTCAAATGAATATTAGTAACAAATATTCAGATAGTCCTCTTAGACAAAACACTTAGGTACCCCTAATAGGTAATGGAACAAAGTATACCTAGTATACAAATTATCACATTAACATGAGAGATTGGTTTAATACCGAGTCATGGAATGAGAGATCAATGTTTCACCGAGTCATTTACAATTGCATATGGTTTTTTGTTATGATATGGATTGGCATTGGAATGTGTGTTCTAAATTGTATTAATTTAGAACAAAGAACATTATGTAAGATAAAAATAAAAATTTCCCTTGTTTCTAAAGTCTTAAAATGGGAATGTTACATCTTGGTTTAATGGTTGAAGGTTTGGAACTCTTGGACCTATTGAGTACATATCTCGACAAAAATTAATTTTCTTGTTAACGAGAAAATGGTTAGAGCAAGGGAGGTGTTGAAAATAACCCAACTCCAAGTTGAGAGGCATTCATGACACAAAAACTTGACGAAATTCTTGTTGCCATGAAATTCTTGTTGCCATGTTGGACACAAGAGATTGTCTGGCTGTACTTGAACAAAAAGTTATGTGTAATGAGGAGGAGGAAGAAGATGTTAGTAATAACAATCAACCACCTCCTGGGGACAACACCAATATTTGAAATTTGGGTGTTGACAATAACAATACTGCGAATGCAAATGCAAATGTACCCAAACGTCTTGAAAATAAAAAGGCAAGATTAGAAGTTGAACTCACAAATGACATGAAAAGGATAAATCCATCTAAATTTGATGGAACTACACTAGGGGATGGAGCTGAGAACTAGCTCAGCAAAATGGAGTACTTTGCAATAAAGAACTTCTCAGAGGAAACTAAAGTAGTATGGGGAGCTTATCAACTTTCCCATGAGGCATCCTCCTGGTGGGACAACCGTAAGGCTGAACTGAACATTAATGAATCAAGCATCACTTGGGATCAGTTTAAGAGTTATTTAGGAAACACTAGCCGCCACAACTCTATTATTATCAGAAGATGACTGAATTTTAGAATTTAATTCGGGGAAAATTAACTGTAACAAAGTACTAAGAGAGGTTTACTTAAACTTATTAAGTATGTACTCAATATCAAACATATGAGAAGTTTAGAATATGTAAGTTTATTATGTGATTGAAACCTATCATAGGGTGTGAAGTAGATGTTCAAAACCTAACCACCATGGAAGGGGTTGTAGAAAAAGCCATTCGGCAAGAACAGAAATTAAAAACAATTTTTGCCCATAAGGAAGAGAATAGAAAGAAAATTCCTAATTCTTCTTCATCTCTTACACCCAAAAAGGGGGCATGGAAAAATTTTGGTACTAAAAATAAATTTGTAGTTGATAACAATAAGAAAACAACAAATAAACCTACTACAAATGTTTGAAACAACTTTGTTAAGAACAATAACAATGGACATAAGTCCTATGAAGGATAGAATAGTAATTTTGGGATGGAAATAAATTCAAACCTGAAAAGAGGACCTATAGGGGCTATTAAAAATATGGCAAAGATCACTATGCAAATCACTTCTACTTAAGGAAAGATGACAACAATCAAGCAACATAAGATACATGCTGCAGTAGCTAATAAACAAGATGAAAAGAAAGTTACACCTATAAAAGTGCTAGGTAAACTATTTGGTTATACTTTTTGATATTGGAGCTCTTTTGAATGCTTTATTTCTAGTAAATTAGTTGCAAAAATAAAAATAAAAGCTGAAATAATGGAAATTTTTGGACTATTCATTATGGAAATAAGGTTGTCCATCTTTGTTAGTAAATGACTTTTTGGAGCATTCTTTGAATTACCTAGTTTTTCCACTTTGAATTTGATCTTTAGTTTCTCCTCTAGGGTCTTATGATGTAATAATAGGTGTTAATTGGCTTGCTAACCATAAAGAAAAAGTTGATTGTTTTGAAAAACACATTAGTTGTCTTGATGATCTATAGAAAACATCAGACATCCAAGGGGTAAAACGAGAAATTTCAATTAGAAAATTGTCAGCTATGCAACTTAAAAGGCCAAAAACAAAGGTTGTACTTTGTATGTAGTTAAATTTTTGAAACAACTGAAAAGGATAGTGATTTCTTGGAAAAATTTCCATTGTTAAGAGATTTTAGCAATGTGTTTCTAGAAGAACTACCTAGTCTTCTACCCAAATGAGAGTTTGACTTCACGATTGAAATCAAACTGGGAAATGAGCCTATTTCCAAGGCACCTTATTGAATGAATACCATTGAATTGGTAGATCTTAAGGCACAATTTACAAGAACTATTGTCTAAGGGTTTGATAAGACCGAGTGTCTCACCTTGGGGAGCACTAGTAATTTTTGTGAAAAATAAATATGGAACACTTAGACTGTGTATTGATTATAGGATGTTAGACAAAACAACAATAAAAAACAGATATCCACTTCCTAGAATTGATGATCTATTTGATCAGTTGCATGGTGCATCAGTATATTCTAAGATAGATCTTCATTCTAGGTATCATTAGTTAAGAATCAAAGATGAATATATTCATAAAACAACCTATAGAACAAGGTATGGACATTATGAATTCACAGTTCTACCTTTCTCTTTGAAAAATTCACTGCAGCTTTTTATGAATTTAATGAATAATATCTTGTAAGAATACATAAAAAATTTTGTACTTTTATTCCTAGATGATATTCTTATCTATTCTAAAATCATTGATGAGCATCATGAGCATTTGAAAATAGTACTTGAAATCTTAAGAAAAAGAAGATTATATGGTAAGTTGTCCAAATGTTCTTTTTATGAAACAGAAGTGCACTATTTAGGACATGTCATAAGTAAGGATGGAATAATAGTTGATCCATCAAATATTGTTTCCATAATTGAGTGGCCTGCACCTAAGAATGTACATGAAGTCAGAAGCTTCACGGGGCTTGCTGGTTACTATAGAAAATTTGTTAAAGACTTTTCAAAATTTTCTTCCCCAATAATTTCATTACAAAAGAAATACAAGAAGTTTGTGTGGAGTGATAAATGTGAATCAACATTTAAAAATCTAAAGGATCAAATAAAATCTACACCTATTTTGGTTGTACTTGATCTAAATGGAAACTTTACGATAGTTACAAATGCTTCGGTGAAGGAATTGGGGGTATTCATTCTACAAAATGATCATGTTATAGTATATGAGAGCAGAAAGCTCAAGTTACATGAGCTGAATTATGCTCCCCATGACCTAGAGCTTGCTGTTATAGTTCATGCACTTCAAGTATGGAGACATTATCTTATAGGAAGAATTTTTTTAATTAAAGAATGATCATCTTGGGCTATAGTATATTTTCACTCAGCCAAATCTAAATGGAAGACAATGAAGATGGTTAGCTTTTTTTTCACAATATGATTTCTACATAAGTTACATAAAGGGAAAAGAAAACAAAGTGTCGATGCACTAAGTTATATGACACATATTTCTGCACGTATAAGTTTGAGAACTCAGTTTAAGGATGAGGTAAAAAGTATCATGGAATCTGATTTTTACTTTCAACAGGTAAAAACAACACTTGTTGCAGATCCAAATGATGTAAGATATAAAGGTTTTCACTTCAATAATGAAGGAATTTTGAGATATGAAAAGTGGGTGTATGTACCTTTGGGAAATGAGTTAAGGAAAAATTTAATGATGGAATTTCATAATTCACCTTACTCAGGACATCCCAAGTATTACAAAAATGTTTGCTGATGTAAAACAACAATATTTTTGGAAAGGGATGAAGAAAGACATAACTGATTTTGTTTCTCACTGCTTGGAATGTCAACGTGTTAAGGCTGAGCATATGCACCCAGATGGTTTATTGTATCCTCATAGCATACCACAATATAAGTGGTAGGTAATTAACATGGATTTTGTTTAGGGGCTGCCTATGTCAAGAAATAAACATGATGTTATTTTAGTTGTTGATAAATTGACAAAAGTAGCACATTTTATTTCCTATAATCTTAAGGATGATTCACCTATTTTAGTGAAAAGATTTGTGCATGAATTTTTTAGATTATATGGAGTACCTGAATTGATTATATCTGATAGGGATCCTAGAATAACATCTCAATTTTGGAAAACATTAAATGCATCCTTAGGAACAAAACTGAATTTTAGTTCCGCATACCATTCAGAAACATATGGTCAAATTGAGAGAGTTAATTAGGTTTTGGAAGATATGTTACGAATGTACTGGATGGATCTATAGTACAAATGGGATAAATACCTTCCTTTAGTTGAATTTTCTTACAATAATACATACCATGCCTCTTTGAAAATGGAACCTTTCGAATCATTTTACGGAAGAAAATGCAGAACTCCAGTTAGTTGGGATAACATTGAAGAAAAAGAGGTAATTGGAGCTGAAATCCTTACTGAAATGGAACAACAATTTAAAATGATTTGTGAATGATTAAAAGAAGCTGCAAATAGGAAGAAAATTTATGTAGATTTGAAAAGGGTTGATAAGAAATTTGAAGTTGGTGAAAACATCTTCTTACATGTTAATCCCAAAAAGATCTCTATAACCTTTGGAAAAGTAGCCAAACTATCACCTCGTTATGTGGGACCTTTCGAGATTGTTGAAGTAATCAACCTTGTAGATTATTGTTTATCATTATCCCCTGTTTTTTCACGAGTGCATGATGTTTTCCATATTTCTTTTCTTAAGAAATACATTTTAGATTTATCATATGTGTTAAATTGAGATTCCTTCCAGGTCCAAGACCCAGGAATAATCATGGTTAAACCCATAAGAGTGTTGGAATCTCACTAGTTGTACTTGTGAAATCATGAAATTAGTCAATGCAAGGTTCAGTGGGACTAGTTTAATGAAGAAAGTGTAACATGGGAAAACCTTGAGGACATGAAAATTGTTTTTCCTCATTTATTTGAATAGAATTAGTTCTAATGATTGATAACAATTAAATAATTTGTTTTTAAGCTATCTATAATTCTTCCGATTTTGGGCGGGGACTATATTTATTAGTACTAGAACAAAAATTTAAATGTTTGTAGTAAAATATGAAAAATTAAATTTCTCAAATCTGGTTTCTGATTGTGAACTTATGGATAAAAGAACTATAAATATGATTATTCTTCTTGTTTAAAATGAGGACTAAGTTAATCATCAGGACGATGATGATTTTTAGGGGAGGTATGTAATAACCCTAACATGGTTGATATCTATGATGACTTCGTATTGAAAGTTACAAATGTTGATATGTGATTCTTGTCTAAAGATGGTGTACTCTTGTGAACTAAGAAATCATGTTTGTTGTAGATAATATGTTATCTGCTGAAATAGATACCATTCTGCCATGTTTATGCTGAATTGAAAATGAAGTATTTCATTCCTTCTTATGTTGAATAATGCACTGCATGTGGAAATAAGAAATTGATTTAGTTTAAACTAGTTCATAAGTATTTGTTGCACTTGAACTTGTGCTTCAGTCTTCATAATATCGGATGTAGGATAGCTATACCTTGGATCAATTTTAGTGATCCAAGGCATGCTTTCAATTTCATGACATTGTGGTCATCTTGACCAAGCTAGACAAATTATGGGATCTCTAAACTCTAGTTGTCTTGGAGTCATGAGTGAATACTCTTGATCATGTGCTTCGTATGTGATATTCAAATGAAATTCTGATTCTTATTTTGGTAAGTTTTAAGTTACCATTCTTAGCTATTTCTAAAGGAACCTAATTAATCTATGTTCCTAAGTTGTAAGCCTATCCTAAGTTACTAGGTTCTTTTATTAATAAGGATGGTTTATTAAAAGGGGAAAACCTAGACTAAACTAATAAACTAACCTAAGGACCTAAGTTAGTTCCTAAACTAATGTTATGAACCTAACCTAAAACTTGGGCTAACCTAAGGGGTTGGATTGGATGACATGCAAAGGATGGTCGGTGACACCAACCTCTATGTATTTATGAGGAAATAAATGTGGTTTTAAACTCCCGTTGTAGCCAAATTTGGTGAATGCATGAAAGATAATATGAGGTCGAGTTGGCACCTCTGCTAAAGTGTTAGTTGCATGAAATTTTAAATTTGGTAATGGATAAATACAAGTTGGTAGTGGTGGGAGATATGGAAGGAATATCAATCTTGTTTGGCATTTATTATTCTTGGAAATTGTGAAAAACCACCTAGGAAGTAGGGAAGTTAGAAGGAAGAAGGGTTTTTAGTTTTACATTGTTCATTTAATTTTTGTGATCTTTTAGCTCTGCATGTGGTTTTCATTTTAAACCTTCAGTTTGAATCCTCACATGCTTATTTCACCTTGTATGGCAGTGATGGTAACTAAAATATTATTGAAAAACTATAAGAAGAAGTAGAAGAAGGTTTCTGAGCTGGTTATTGGAGTTGTCGTGGAAAATAATTGTTGTCGAGGACCTGTTTGAAGATTTACAACAAGAAATAGGAAGAAAAGAGCTCTATCAAACATGATAGGCCCTATCTCTTTAAGTCTTCTACTTTTATTTAATTGTCTTCATTAAAATAACTCGATATTTTTGAAAACCTTCGGTTTTGATTTCGTGTTTGCTTATTCCTTGCTTCAATGGTGTTTTGACTTCTTTCCTTTAGATGCATCATAATTTTTGTGTTGTTGTATGAAATACGAATTTTGGGAAGTTATAATTATCTTATTTGTAGTAGAACCTTCTTTGGAAAAAGTATGAATCTGGGTTGTTCTCTGTTGAGTGATTATCTAGACTGCATATTGTTTATGCATTTATAAGTATCTTGGTTTTGATGGAATCTGAAGATTCTTGCTTTGAATGTTCTCCTTATTGTTGTTGTTTGGAAGACTAACTTGTAGGAAATTGGTATTGAGACCTATGTCTTTGACTTAGATAATCTTGTGTTTTGTGTTTGATCTGCTTGTTGATGATGGCTTTGAAGACCCATTGTTTGTTTGATTGGTTTTGTGATTGTAATTTTAAGGAGTATACATTTTTTTAGCTCGATGATATAATTATTTTGGGTTTTACCCCTAATGGAAAACTATTTGGAATCTTTGTATTCTATGTGTTGGGTTAGTTTTCTTGTTGATAATAATAGAACCCAATAGTTTTGTCAACAAACATTCATGTCTGTACTTCCTTGAATCTTCTGTTGTTACCATTCAAGTTGGAGTATAAGAATACTCACCTTGAGCTTGAAACTACATCATCTTGAGCTTCAGTTTTGTTGCATATATTTCATATTTTTATAACCCACTCTGGGCTTGTGGTTTCCTTGGTAGATCTCTTTTTAATCTTGGAAATTTTGCTAGGATTGATAATTATTGATGATCTATCTCTATTCCTCTTGTTGGATGACTATAATAACTTCTTTGGTGATCAGTTCTTGAAATTTGACTGTTATTTATTTTGTGATGTTCGTTGAGTATTCTTAGAGCTCAAACCCATTCCGGGTTACCCTATGAAAGGTTTAACATTGAATGTGTGATCGGAAAACTACGACTTCTTCCTATGAGGGAAGTATTGATCATCTTAGTAATTCTCTTTAAAAATGTTCCAAGTTCGAGTTTTGGGGTAATTGGAACTAGGTGGGTGTTTATCAACATTAATTCCTTGTTTGCAGTTTATATTGTCTTGAGCTTTGAGTTGTCACAACATCTTCGTGACTGTGATATCTTGTAGAATCTAAAGTATGAATTCCTTGGGATGGTTGATACTTTGTGTTATCTATTATTTGATGTTTCATTCATATTTGGATCCTTCTGTATGATGAGTCCCATTATTTGGTTAAGATTGTGATGTGTAGTTAAGTTTAGAATGGACAATATTAATCGACATTATGATTATAATATATATTATACTGTTAATAATATATAAGGGACTACTTAGTGTACCTGAAACAGTAGTATTGAATTCTATTTGGGTTGGAGTAAAGGCCTTTAAGAAACCTTTCTGATGTAGATGTTTTTGGGAAGCCTGAATATTTGTTTTGTATTGATCACTTAGGATCCAACTCTGAAATAAGTTCAGGGTTGTAGGAAACTTTGCTATGAGTTATGTTAGACTTGTTTTAATCCTTAGTGGATAAACCTTCCTTACCTGGAATGTTACGCCTTATTCTTGACTAATCTAATTTTATACTTTTTTATCCCGATTATAGTCATGATTTCTTGATGGAATGCATTTAGATTTTGGTTGATCTTTTAGTTTTTATTAAGGTGTTAACTAGAAATAACAAAACAATATATGTACTACGAAATTTAGTTTTTATATCTTTGTTTTAATTTTTGAAAATTTAGAATAGATCAAGTTAAGGAACTTAATTTGAAACTTGAATAGAAGATAATATTTATATCGGGAAATATGATTTTCTCCTTCTTCACTTCGTTGTTTCGATTTCTAGCATGTTTTGATTTAATTAGTCCTTGCTTATACATTACTTATTGAATATTTTATCTTCTCTCTCCTTTTTGGTTTGTAATCTTTTAGGGAAAAGTCTTTCTATTTATCTTGTTGTGTTTTTCGGAACTGTTTCATAAACAATAGGGTTCCTTTTATGAAATAGTTAGATAAAAGCACAACTTTTAATGTTATAGTGCTTATCATGCTTAGTTCAAATGAACTGACTCGTGCTAACAATTTTGCAGATGGATTTCATAGATGAAAGGAGAAATACATATAGAAAGTTACATCTGTTTTACTAAAGAAATTGTCTCTTTATTTTGATGATTATGTAGCGTCATTACTTGAGATGTAATTTTGTTAGAAAAGGAAAATGTAATAAAAATAGTTTATATTGTTGTTATGAAACTTTGTAATCCTAAATTATTTCTATATATAGTGAATGTATCACTTCCTTTTGATAAATAAATGGTTTGATGATTGTTGATTTCAACTTTATTGTGATACCTTCATTGGCATAAATTGGGATGTATTATTATGTAATATATTTAATGAAGGGGCATATAGGTATTTAAGTGTTATGGGATTTGGAAACTTAATAGTTCTTATATTTATAAGACTTTTGGTTTAAGGATCTGTAATATTAGTTGGTTCATTACTCATAAAAGAGATGCAACTAATAGTTGATACTCTTGAATAGATCCTTAAATAATGGAAAGGGAATATGAATGAATTATATAGATATGTATGTATGAATTCTTGATTGTATTTAAAACATATGTAATCTATTTTCATAATTGGACATTAGTCCTTGATAAAGGAAAAAGGATATTTTCCTTAAATCAATCATAGAAACTTATTTGAAGATATTGTTAAAGTGTTATGAATATATTATGATAATGGTTGATTTAGTTCTTTCTTAGGAAGATTTATTTAATCAAATGCAAATGCTTAAAAGGGAACTAAAGGGGATTTAGACTTCATCTTTATGAAGTCTAAAATAAAGATATTTAATAAGCTTGTTTTAAGCTAAGGCTGAAATAAGAAAAGGTTTAATGAACACACCTTCATAACATTGAGATTAATCTTATCGTTATATGATATAAGCTATTTCATTAAAAAAACTTAAATATGTATATGGAATGGTTAGGAGAGTAGGTTATATCTGCATACCTACTTCTCATGTAATTTCAACTTGTAACCTTATAGGCTAAATGATGCTTAGTTGAATCTTAAAGTGTTGTTATCATTAATATTTAAGACAAAGAATGTTAGTCCAGTTGAGGAAACTCAGTTGGATGTTAGAACACATCAACTACAACATAGTACCTTCATAATGACATGAGTCATTACAAGGATACTATGATGTAGTTGCTATGTCTCAACACCCCACTTAGTTTGTTTAACTCGATTGACATAAGTGTAAGACTAGATCATGGTTCCATCCTAAACAAGGATAGAAACATGATCTAGTGTTGAGGTCAACTCATGTTGACTTAGGGTAACTAGACACACCAAATGATGAAATTCGATTGAGTATGTCTATGTATCCTTAGTCACCACGAGTAGTCTTCCACACTAGTGCATGTTACTACCCTTGTCTAGTGTGAAACCTTGAATCATATTAAACTGACAGAAGTCAGGAAAGACCACTCTAGATAACAAAAAGTGTGGTGAGGGACATATTCCATTCAACGAGTATGTCATCTAGCAATGTAAACATGTTAAACATGTTTAGAATTTTTTCCAAAGTATCGCAAGTTGTTGGTGTCGTTGTCATATGCCACCTATTCTAAGATGTAGGATTTCAAATGAATATCAGAAACAGATATTCAGATAAGCCTCTTAGACAGAACACTTGGGTACCCCTAAAAGGGTAAAGGAACCAAGTATACCTAGTATACAAATTATCAAGTTAACATGAGAGATCAGTTTAATACTGAGTCAAGGAATGAGAGATCGGTGTTTCACTGGTTCATTTATAACTGCAAATGGTTTTCTGCTATGAGATGAATTGGCATTGTAATGTGTTTTCTAAATTGTATTAATTTAGAGCAGAGAACATTATGTAATATAAAAAAAAAATTCCCTTATTTCTAAAGTCTCAAAATGGGAATGTTACAATAGGGTTCAGATATATTTCTAATGGTATATAGTTTTTCTCATGATGATGAGATTTGATGGGTCATCTAGGCCAGTTTGCATGGAAAATTTTCTTCAAATCGTGACTATTAGGGAGTTTGGAAATTGAAAATGGTGAATTTTCAGTAGTCGGTTACCGTCCATTTCTCCCAAAATTTCATTTGACAAGTCATTTGTATGGGTCATTTCACCTACTATTTATAGTTAAAAATGAACTTATGCATGTATTTCACCAATGTTTCTAATCAAAATCTTCTCATATTCACCGAGGTATAATATATATTTTAGAGGGTCATAAGGGGGTGCTTCCCTGTGAGGTCCGAAGCTACATGCCCTAGTTGGGGTTTACGGAAACACCCCGAAAGCCACATTTTATATGTATGTTTCTAGGGGACACGATTGTCTATTTTTGAAGAGAAAAACATCTTAATATCACAACATAAAAGGGACCCAATTTGGATGACATACTGATGGATGACCTGTCCAACCTAGGTTGGACAATAGGCAAAGGACAGCAGTTGTCCACCCAGGTTGGCGACATGTAATGGACTATCATCCAACATAGGTTGGATGATCATCCATTGTCTATCATATAACTTGGGTAGGATGATAGATAATGGATGAACGTAACCCAAGTTGGAGGTCAAACAAAGGATGGTCGCCCAACCTAGGTTGATGATAGATAATGGAATGTCTTCTAACCTAGGTTAGTTAGCCTTCTAACTGGTATAGATGTCCATTTAACCTAGATCATCCAACAACCATCTAACACAATCGCCCAACACCCATCCAACCATACTAAACCATAAGAAAAAACACCATGTAAATTCTCCTTTATCATGAATAACTTTTTTAGAGATTCACCATCATTTTGAAAGTACATTTAAGAGATTTACCACCTATTCTATAATATTTTTTAGAGGGGAGTCTTAAAATGAACCCCCGTTAGTTTGTGAAGAAGAAAGATTGCTTATTTTTAGGATAAGATTTCCCGAACTAAAAGATTGATTTAGAAGTGGCATGAAATGGATGATTTTATGTTTTTAATAAATTGTAAAGTTAAGAGGGATGAATTTTTTTCATATTCAAGGATATTTGAGGTCATTAAAGTGGCATAAAGGGTGAAAACTAGTTGAGTTTGTGAAACTACTTTCTAGGAAGCTTGATTTAGTGAAGATGAAAATAGGTTTGATTTACAAATATAAATTTTTCATGATCTCTAACATGCATGGATATGATCTACAAGTCCCGAGTATTCCATATAGTGGTTAAATGTGATAGTTTATTTGATCTTGTGTGTCTTGATGCCCAAAGGTGAAGACAGGTGTTTGAAACAACTATTTTGAGAAAGATATAAGCCTTTGAGTTGTTTTATGAATGTTTTGATTGGTGAAAGCTAATTAAATACCATTAATAATGTTATTATGTCATATTACACATGTATGGTGATTTTTTGAGATTTAATAATAATTTTTTTAGTGTTAGTGGTCTTAGCTCATCTAGATGATGGGGTTTTGAGATTTTTGGTGCAAGTTTGATAGTTTTGGGAATGGGCGGCCTATATGGGTCAAATGTGAATGTTTTAATGATTCATTTGGGATGTTTTTTGATTTTTTTTGTTTGAGACAAAATATGGAAACTGACTATGTGTGTGTTTTAATCAAGAGAAGAGTGTAAAAGTGAAGTTTAAGTTCAAAGTTGAACTAGTTCTTCGATAGGGAAAAGAGTGATCCATATGTGTGATTAAAATAGGTTTTAAGGCATGGTTTGAGAGCTAATAGATTTTTTTAAAGGTTGAATACTGATTTATAAAACGTATGTAAGTGGTTGAGGCCAACACAAAATGAAGAAGGAAATAGAAAAAGTGAGATAAGTGTGCAATGGTTTAAAGGTTATGAGCTTAATCAGTGATCTCAATCAGTTATGACAAAAACAAGACATAGGAGATATTATTCAAAGGTGGTTGATTTGGTGATTGATCATCTTAGGGGGTTGTATCCTCCTTAAGGAGTTGTTTCTTCACTAAACCGGGGTTAGTGCTCCTTGTAGGGTTAGTGCTCTACTAAACTAAGGGTTGGTACTCCTTATGAAGTTGGTGCTTCATTAAATAATTTTATTTGAATAATTTAATCATAAGTTTAAGTGGGTTTTATTCCCCTTGAGGTTTTTCCACGTATATCTTGTGTTATGGTGTTGTCTCTCTTGTTCATGGTTAATTAAATGCATGTTATATGATGTTATGCACACATTAATGGATGGTTAATTGGTTTATGGTTTAAGTAAGAAATATGAAATTGAATTAATTTTGTAAGGAATAATTAAACCCCCCCTTATTCCATTATTCTTACAACATGTTCAAGCCCATAACACACCGCCACAACATGTCAAACATTAAACACACCATTCATCCTTTGAGACTAGTTTTTCCCTCATCAGGCCTTTAGTAATAGACACACATTAAAGACCTGTTATACCAAATATCCCCATAGAACTTGTCAAAATTTATTCAGGGACACTTAAAATACATCCCAAGTTTTCTCCCAAAATTATTTTCACTTCATGACACCTACAAATCACACATGCACTATCAAATCTTCACAAAATCAAAGTTTTTATGTACCTTATCAGTTTAACCGGAGCATGAAAATACAACCAAAGGAATCCTTAGAGAATAATTTACATACTTTAGTCATCATACCATATTTCCCAATCCATTTGGAGATCATTAAATGCATTTCTTTCCTATCGCTTCAAAACTAGGGTTTTCGGGAGGGTTTTAACCTACATATCTTGTCAACAATGGTTCATAAAGATGTGATTACTATATGAATGCATCCTTTTTGAAAAACCTTATTAAATACATGTTCTAACATACCCCAAAATATTAGGAACCCATGAATAACACACACATGTAGGTGAGCATACGAAGTTGACCTTCAAACTGGAATTTTCATTTTTCAGAGCTCAGTAGAGCCAAAAATAACTTTTCTTGCTTTATATTGATCCTTATGACCTGAAACATTTCCCACAGAACTATATGAACTTCCTAAATGTATTAAAAACTCATCCAAGATGAAATACATCTGAAATTATTCATGCCACCTCACTTTCCTATGCATTCTTACCTTCTTCTTAAGAATATGGTTCAATAGAACCTTCATCATGCAATAAACACGTGATTTCTGACCTAATATTCCTTCCAAAATTTCTATAAATCCTCAAAACATCTTAAAAATTCCCAGAACATACTTCCATATTTCATACTTCATGTAATCATGACATCTGCAATGTATTAGGTCTAGGACTAGGCCTAGTATAACTAGTACCAACACATGATTTACAAGAACCATGACATGTTATTCACTACATAGACACAACTTTTACATACCTCACTAAACATGATTGAAACCCTAGAGAATTCATACAAAATTTGGATTAAATAGACAATAACCTTCATTCTAGACACATGCAATAAACCATGCATGCTAACCAAGACACCATGACATGAAACCAAAACAACATATCATGACAAAAAAATTAGAAACTACCAATCAAACTTCAATCTTGATTATGAATGAAACATTATACAAGAAAACTATGCCACATAGACTCCCTTTTCCATCAATGAAACTTGACATCAATGACAACAACTAAGACATTATGTCCAATAATCTCCCCCTTGTCATTGATGGTAAGCACATAAGAAAATTACAACACCCCTAATTGCTAGTAAGTTTTGTGTGAGGAAATAAATTTAACCTATATAACATGGAATTATCCTGCAGTGTGGGACCTTGCAAGTAGGATAATCCTCTAGATAAATTTTACTTCTTCTCCTAACCTAGTACCAACTTATCCAAAGTGCTAGATAATGGAAAACTAATATAATCCTACCCTAATGCTTTCCAAGGAGACAAGAGAAATATGCATAAAAAGTAAATCTACTCTAAGTAAAGGTGATGCACCAAGAAAGGGAGTGAGAAACTCTAAGTGAGTGAACAATAGGGAGTAAAAAAGTGAGGGAGGGTGAGTAGAAGTGCCACAAGCTAAAACAATATTTAGTTCCCTAGATTCATAAAGCACAACAAATTAAAGGTCCTGTAAAGAGATATAAACATGCACAATATACCTGTAAACATAATGGAAGGCAAAAGATGTAATATAACCTGAATTAGGGCAAGAAAAGCCACAAAAAATGATTTTATTTCTCAGAAACATGCACAATCCATTACAATATAGGCACAAGGAAAAATCCTTTACAATAAGCCCAAATTTGAGGCCTTTAGCTCACAATAGCTCTAGAACAATTTTGATAGAGTTCCTTTGCAAAACAGAATGAATCCCCTCAAAATGAGGTAAATTTTACAATATATAGAAGAAGAGCCTTGAAATTGCCTCACCAACTGACATGTTTCATTAAACAGGTATGGGAGGCCATACGAATTTGGTACTTTTCTTACACGGGAAGTCATGGGCGCCATACCTCATTAAATTGGTAGTTTGAAAAACCTTGTATTGCTCTAATTAATGTCCGGTTTGTTATTGTACTTAGCACGGATTGCATGTATTTTATGCTCTTGAACAGAGCAATTTATCCTCCGGTGTCATCCAATAGCATAAATGTGATTTATCGGTAACATTCTTTCCCCTTTCTGGTCGGTAGCTTAAAATCTATTGTCAATCGGTAGCATCCGTACAAGTTCTACCGAAGCCTTTGTTATCACCCAAATTTTCTTCATCATCACCTTCATGCCACCGGACGGTAGTAAAATAAATGCTACCGGATGGTAGAATTCTTGATAGTTGTCAAGACTGTCATTGTCTACTATCGGTCGGTAGCATCTAAGGATGCTGCCGGAACTCTTATGATATATCTCCATGTACGACCCATTATTCCTACTACCGCATTAGTAGCATTTTTTATGTTATCGGCTCAGTAAACATCCGTACATGCTATCGGCTAGTAACATAAAAATGCTACCATCCAATATCATTGTAAAATGCTACTAGCAGATTTTACTGCCATTTTCCCCCTTTTCAGCTCAAACCTTCACCGCAGTAAGTCATCTCGCTGTGAACTACCATGTTATCAAACCATTCTCCATTAACTTTAGATGTCTAGACCTGTAGGTTAGTCCATTTTGCAAGAGTGCAAAAATGGATAACAATTAGAGACTTGAGGGGTGATTTTATTGTTAAATCTGAAATATCGGTGACCTCGGAGTATCCATTGGGAATGGAGTCATACTAATTTCTGAAATTGATCTGTCACTTGAGAATTCCATCCCTTTAACCTTTGAAACACTGTTGGGGGCATTGTTCTATTGCTAGATCCTACTTGGAAATGGAAAGTGTAAAAGCAACAAAGCACAATTATATACAAATAGAAAATTCATACACATCCCAAATGGAATATGCAGAGATTTCACGAGCACTTATTACAAGAGAAACCCTACACTACAAATAGGACAATGTGCTACAAATGAACAATGTGATATAGGCACTTGGAGGAATGAACTAGTCTAATATTTACCAAGAATATATTTGACTTAGTAACAATGCTTGAGGTAGATTCCATTGACTGGAATCTGTAATTCTTCTTTGTCCAACTTGGATAGTTGGAAAGCATTATTTTATTTGCATCTTGAGATCATGTAAGGGCCACTCCATATTGCATCAAATTTGGAGTGTCTTCCTAGTTTTTCCCTGTCTGCATCCCATTTTAGGACCAAGTCTCCTTCTCAAAAGTCTCTAGCCTTTTCCTTCTTATCAAATTTCACCTTAATTTGGGCCTAGTCCTTCTCCATTACTTGCATAGCTTGATTTCTGAGCTCCTCAAGCTCCATAAGCTCTGCATACCTTACTTCCATGGGTTCAAAGTCTGAAAGTTCTAGTTGCTTCAGTATCTTCAATGCGGGAAACTCAAGGGATATAAGAAGCCTTTCCTCCCTCTTGTAGACTAACCTATAAGGAGAGTTCCTGTTGACCTATTAGGAGTAACCCTATTATCCCACAAGGTTGATTTCAACTTGGTGTGCCAAGTCCTTTGATTTTCATCTAGATTCCTCCTGATGATTCTCAAAAAAATCTTATTTGTGGAATTTTCTTGTAATAATTTGATGATGTGTTGAGGTATACTACATTCCTAACAGCCCATTATATGATCTTGGAACCAAGAAATTCCAAAGCATTGTCTAATATAATGGTGGCCATACCCCAAATCTTGTTGTTATGCCTTCATAGAAGTCTAATATGCTAGAATCATTTGCTTCCTTAAGTTTTGCTACCTCGGTCCACTTGGTAAAATAATCTATGGCTGTGAGGATCCACTTGTGGCCCAAGCTAGAATTTGGATTAATCACCCTAATGAAATCCAGCCCCCATTGCATGAATGGTTTATTTATAGAAATGGGGTGGAGTGGAAGGGTTGCTAACCTCTCTTTCCTGTAAAGAAGGCACACTTTTTACACTTCCTAATCCATGCATAAAAATCATTGAAGAGGTTAGGCCAATAATACCCTACTTTCATAATTCTAAGAGTTGTCACCCTTGGGGGAAAATGGCCTCATGTTTCACCATCGTGAAATTCATGTAGCACCTTTTCTATTTGATCTATCTTGATGCACCTTAGGAGGACACCATTTACATCTTTCTTGACAAAATACCATTAACCAATGCAAAGGGAATACAATGAAACCTAAAATACCTTATTTTGGCCTTTCTCATCCCTTGAGGACATTGACCTATTTGAAGGAAATGGACTATATCCTGAGTCCAACAAGGATTGGGTGAAGCATCGGTTGATTGTTCTTGATCATCTTGTAACACCAAAACAACTTCTTCTCTACCAGATGACTCATCATGTTTTTGGAACTGATTTATTCACATAATCCCTTTCCCTTGACCAACTTGGTCACTTTAATATCAATGTCATATTCCATGACCTTGGTTACCCAACCAGCTCTTTTTTCATTGAGGTCCTTGTTTAAAAGAAATTATTTTATACCGGCATGTGTGACTAGCAAATGAATCCTATTATTTGACACTAAATGCCTTATTTTCATTAAAATTCTAATCACAACAAGGAAAATTTTGTAAATGAATGGATATCTTACCTCGTATTCCATAAGTCCCTAACTTAAGAATGAAATAGGTTATTCTATTCCTTCTCTACTCGCTTCACCAATATTGTGGAGATGGAATCTGAACCACCAAATGCATAGAGAGAAATATTTGGAGAAGTCCAGATTGATGAGAGTTGGGGCTTGAGATATGGCATGTTTGATATCTTCGAAACTCTCTTTTCCCTCTGTTTTCCATTTGAAATCCAAATTATTCTTAAACATCATTGTCAATGGCTTCACAAGAGCAGAAAAATTTGGCACAAACCTTCATACAAAGTTAATCCTCCCCAAGAATATTTGGAGAGACTTCTTATGGCTTGGAAATGGTAGAGCATGGATGGATTATACCCTCTCAGATCAATAGTCAATCCTTATTTTGACATGATGTGGCCTAGGATATTGCCTTCATGTGCCAAGAATATGTACTTTTTGGGATTCAAGGACACTCGAATCTCTTACACCTTTGGAACACTTTCTTGAGATGAAAGAGGTGGCTTTCTACATTCTTGGAAAACATAGTGATGTCATCAAGATAAACAAGCACTATTTTGTTCAAAATCCCTTTGAATGCCATATCCATGGCCCTATAGAATGTGGCTCTAGAATTTGATAACTTGAATGACATCTTGTTGTAGGTATAGGTGCCACATTTTTTGGTGAAGGCCATTTTTAATTGGTCTCTTCCTTCACCATGACCTATTATAGCTCAAATATCCATCTAATAGGGAGAATATTTTTGAACCAACCACTACTGCAATATCTTCTCCATGGAATGAAGTGGGTAGTGGTCTTTGAGGGAGGCCCTCATTAAATCATAAAAATATATGACCAACTTGATTTCCCCATTTCTTTTCTTGATCGAAACCAGATTCACTACCCATCTTGAGTAATTGATCGGTAAAATGATGCTCACCTCAATGAGCTTTTTCAACTCCTTCATGAGAGGATCTATATGAGGATTGACTAGTCTTTACTTCTCACTGATGTGTTTATCTCTTGGATGTAGTTAAATCATGTGTTGTACCAAATTAGGATTAAAACCCTTCAAATCCTTATAGCTCCAAGTGAATACATCTGGGAATTCATGGAAAAGTTGTATGAATTTATATTTTTCTTGATTTGTGCTCACCTTTCCAATTTGGAGCATTTTACCCTCTCCAACTAAAATGGGCTCTAAATCTTCCCTTTTTACCTAAATGTTGGCCTTCTCTTTTAGAATTGATCATTCGGGTTGAATATTGACTCAAGAGTCACTAAACCCTTTGGTAATTTGTTTGTCGTAGTTGCACCACTTGATCCCCATACTGCTGCTCCAATTTCTCCTAATTTTTAGCTGAGAACTCAACCTCCTCTTGTAAAAATTAATGATATGTTGATCATTCTCAAATCCCTACCATATTGTGCTATTGTTTGGTACATAAAGCCTCATAAATACATGAATATGTGGTTGTGTTCTTTCCCTCTTGATACTGTCCACCACATCAAATATTGCTCCAATTTTTGCAATCCTGTCCGCAACCTCATTCTTCTTCCTCAGTATGGCCTAAATATTGAATGCTTCAAGGTCTTAAATTTGATCCCATACCCAATGCTTGTAGGCTTTAAGCATATCTTTATTAGCAGCATGTTGTCCTCTAACCTAGTTAAAAATTAACTCATTATCCCCAAACACTTGCAAGTTTTTGATACCCCTCTTTCTTGCCCAATGTAATCCATGGATCAAAGCTTCATACTCAGTTGCATTATTTGAACAATGAAACTAAAAATGGAAGGTTGAGTAGTACTTCATACCTTGTGGTGAAAAAATCATTTCACCTTCTCCAAGCACCCTTCCTACTCCTTGAACCATCAAAGAACAACTACCACACTTCATTAACATCTTTACCATCTATTTTGGTGATGCTAGGGAGAGGTGTATTTTATTCATGTAGACAATAAATTCCTAACTCATATTCTTCCATCTCCTTGTAGGGATCAAAATCATGCCTTTTTTAATCCCACTTGTTTAGTTTTAATTATGGAATGCTTCCAATATTATAATCAGCTTACTGAGTGCTTGGGAAATCTTCTTGATTAAAGGCTGAATAGTTGGCATTGATTGGAATTGGTACGTGAGGCTCAATGTGAAATTTTTCTATAGGTTTGAACTTGACAAGTAACCTAAGCTCCATATCTTTTCTAAATATCATATTGGACCAATCAACAGACAAATAGCCTCCAATTTTGGCGGTGAAGTCTCTTGACAAACACAAGTGCAAAGAGTGGTGACAATCCTATGAATGAAACATCTTGCAAGATTGTTACATTGGGGCATGCATGTAGTGTAAATCTCAACCCTTTGATTACTCCAGTTTTTTCATTTTTGTTCCATCTAATTGCTCTACACCTCTAGAAATAACTTCATATTGAAGGCCTATCTAATCAGCTATCTATTTGGGCATTACGGAACTACTTTCTCCCGAATCAATCATGTAATTGTGAACAAGATTTCCCCCAATAATTAGAGAAATATAGAATGGAGGAGGCTTCATGTTTTTACCTTGTTAAACTCCTTAACTACCTTCTTGTGGAGCTACATTAGTGAGCACCCTTTCTTGATCCTTGGGTGACTCATTTGAGATAGGAAAGTTAGCTATGATTGCTTGCAAAAGGTCCCTTTGCCTTAGAATTTTCAAAGATTCCCACATAGATATGATTACATTTTTTTCTTCATGTGGTCAATGATATTGAATGAAGGTGGGGTTCTCTTTCTAGTACGCCCTTCTTGGCACTTCCTTTTCCTATACGTGAGTTACTACAATGGGCATTCTAGGCTGATTTTGTGAACCTGGGGCTAGATTCGAGCTACCAACTCTTTGGGGTGTGATAGAAGGTTGAGAAAACCTATGTTTGATGATTTTCCTCCCTCTATATTTATTTTCTTAGACCTTGTGTTGGCTAATACCCCCTAAAAAGGAGATTGATTTATACCACAAAAATCACACCTTTTGCAAGTTCAAAAGTGTGGTTTCACTAGAAGGTTCCTCTTGAGAAGTTGTTTTTGCTACTGATTCTATTCTTGGTTTGTCTCTTGAGGCACAGTAATAGTTTGTACCATCAAGGCCTAGTTTAGCATACCATTTAAACATGTTGCCTGATTATGGGGTTAACCACAAGGAAAAAACCATTATATTCTTGTGCAATGTTATTCGGGATGGAACCAAGGCCTGGGATGTTGAAGGTGTATTAGGATTGTATGGCTAAAATGGCCTAGTAGCTTGAAATTATCCTTGATTTATGTTTGAACCTTGAACATGTGGTCTATGAGGCTCATATGGAGGCCTGTTTGTTTAGTCTTGAGGT
The DNA here is from genome assembly GCA_018340775.1 of Taxus wallichiana var. yunnanensis. Lineage (NCBI taxonomy): Eukaryota > Viridiplantae > Streptophyta > Pinopsida > Cupressales > Taxaceae > Taxus > Taxus wallichiana. The sequence goes on from CM031244.1 coordinate 339,693,018, forward strand.
TGATAAGGTCTAATATTTTGGGTTTGTTGTATAGGTTTTACAGGTTGTTTCATGAAATCTTGGAGCTCATTTGAGGTACTAGAAGAAGAGGTAGAAGCCTCATTAGAACTCTGATTTCTAGGAGCAAGAATAGGGGCTAATGTAGGAGCTTGACTAGAACTAGGATTCCCCATCTCTAGATAAATAGGCATAGGTGGCCTAGGTACAATTTTACCAGCTTGAATTAGGTAATTCTCAGCCTTAATGGCTATGGCATAAGCTCCTAGTAAGGTTATCCCTCCCTAGATTCTATCCTAAAGATATATTAGAATTTAAAGATTTAAGGAAATAGAGAAATACACCTTTAGTAGTTGGTCTCACAACAATGGGAATCATGTCCCACATCCTTTGAAATATGAAATTAAAGTCATCCATCTGCTCATTTGGTGCTCTCTTGATGGTAGTTAGCTGATCAAGAAAGGAAATATTATCTTCCCTTTCCCCAAATTGGTTACAAATTCCTTAGCATAGTTCATTCAGTTCTGAATTCACCGTGCTACTAAGATTTTGAACCACTACGAGAGAATTCCATTTGGGAGAAGAGGCAAGAAGTTTTACTGCCACATCCATATCAACAATCTCATGAATGGAACAGACATTTGCAAAATCTTGGATGTGATCAATTGGGGTCATATGATTCTATCTTGTGAAATATGGGACATTCTTTAATTCTGCCACTCGAATTGGATTACGGGCATTGAAATTGAGTGCCCCTCTCTCTATGAAATTGACAAAGGGATTTGGTGGTCCTTGTGGTGGTTGTTGATGTGCCATCCTGATCGGCCTAAGAAACCTAGTTAACTGAAGGAAAGGTCTACTTGGTGGAGGTGTTGATAAGGTTCTATTTGGTGGAGATGGAGACCTTTGTACTCTTCTTCCTCTCCTTCCTTTGCTTGGTGATAACTGCAAGTATTCAAAGACACCTTCTTCTCTTGCTCTGGACCGAGTTTGGATCCTTCTCATGAACTTGGTCCACTAGTACTACTGAAACTAGTTGAAGTTTGATTGGAGTCACAGATGTGTTTTTGGAAAGCCTCCAAAGGCTAAAAATTCACCAAGACACACACCCAATCTTGATAAAATGGAAGTATTTAATTCTTGGTCCCATCAAGCATGCCAAAATTGTTATCATAAAATTAAAGCACCCCGATTATTAGTAATGTTTTGTGTGAGGAAATCAATGTAACCTACACAACATGGGATTATCTGTAGTGTGGGACCTTACAAGTAGGATAATCCTCCATAGAAAGTCAAATTATTTTCCTAACCTACTACCAACTTCTCTAAAGTGCGGAGAATGAAAAACTAATGTAATCCTACCGTAATGCTTTCCAAGGAGATAGGGATAGAAACATGCAAAAAGTAAATCTAATCTAATGAAGGTGATGCACCAAGAAAGGGTGTGAGACACTCTGAGTGAGTGAACAATAAGGAGTAAACAAAGTGAGGGAGGGTGAGTATAAGTGCCATAAGCTAAAACAATATTCAGTTCCCTAGATTCATAAAGCATAACAAATTAAAGGTCCTACAAAGAGATATAAACATGCACAACATACCTATAAACATAAGGGGAGGCAAAAGATGCATCACAACCTGAATTAGGGCAAGAAAAGCCACAAAACACCAATTTTATTGCTCAGAAACATGCACAATCCATTACAATATAGGAACAAGGAAAAATCCTTTACAATAAGTCCAAATTTGAGGCCTTTAGCTCACAATAGCTCTGGAATAATTTTGACATATTTCCTTTGCAAAACAGAATGAATCCCCTCAAAATGAGGTGAATTTTACAATATATGGAAGAATATCCTTGAAATTGCCTCACTAATCAAAAAAATTCATCAACAAGTATGTGAGGCCATACAAATTTGTTACTTTTCTTGCATTGGAATTCATGGGTGGCATACCTCATTAAACTTAAAAATGGTATTTTGAACAACCTTGTATCACTCCCATAAATTCTGATTCATTCTTGTGCTAGGTCAAGTACACATATTTTCTACTCCCGTATGGTAGAAATTTCTTATCTCGGTGCTAGACGGTAGCATAAATGCAACCAACCGGTAACATTCTTTCCCCACTATCGACCGGTAGCTTAAAATCTATTTTCATCTAGTAGCATCATGTACAAGAGATATCGACACTTTTGTTTCACCCAAATTCTCTTCATCATCACCTTCATGCAACCTTTCTACAACACAAAAATTCTATCGACTAAGTAGCATCTCTGTACATGTTACAGGAACTCTTCCACCATTTCTCCACATGCTATCCATTGTTCCTACTATTGTCGGTAGAATTATTTATGCTACCACACAGTAACATACGTACATCATCTTGATAGATTTTACCAACATTTTTCCCTTTTCATCTCATACCTTCATCGCGGTGAGTTGGTTAGAAAATAATTCTCCATTAACTACCAATGTCCAGACCTATAGGTTAGTCCATTTTGCAAGAGTGTAAAAATGGATAACGGTAACCATATTCTAAAACACCGATGGTAACTAGACTTGTAAAATACCTTCATGATGCACATTTCATGTTTTTGATCATACTCTCCCCCTTTGACATATATTAAAAATGTATAAATAGAAACTTGACATCACAAGCATAGAAACATACTTACATTCTCCTCTTTCATTTATACACACTTGCTTGACTTCAAAATGTGGTACATGATACTAATTGTTGCATATGAACCATGAACTTGCTATTCAAACTGGTCAATGCTCCCCCTGAACAACTAAAATTCATTTTGGTCTCATGCTAACTATAGGCATCTTCATATTTGACTCACCCTTTTGGTTGGAAACATCAACCAAACTAAACAAGGTCACTTGAAATTATTTATTTCCATTTTGGCTCTTTGGAGATGTATAGATCCCCCTAGGAAGATAGACATACGGAACCTTCTTGATCCACCAAAATACTAAAACCACTATCTTGAAACATGAAAAATCAGATCTCATACCTTATTCATGTAGATATCTTCTTGAATTTTCACCTTCTTGTGAATTCTCATTGACTTAAACCATCTACAATACACAACTCAACTACCCTTGAAATGGTGTACTCAAGAACATCTTTTACAACATGTATCATACCTTTTTATAACATAATGATAATTTAATCTTATGGACCCATACTTGTCATCATTCCATCTACCAAACTAGATAAAATCCTTATCTTCATCTCAAACATTTCATGTTTTTCATCTTGAGATATTCTTGATTCACCTTGACACTTGTTAAGACTCTTCAAACCAACAAGAGAAGCTGTATCAATTGTATCATACTAATAAAACTTAAAACACTTAAGAGTACCCCTGAAACCTTCATACTTCCTTTTTTAAACTATAATACTAAAAAAATCATCATATTTACAAACCTCGTGTCTGTCATCATCGTGGTATATATCAAAATTGTACTTTGATGCTACAAAAGAGTGATATTTTATACTCAAGCCGAGAGACCAAGCTTCTCAATTTTGACTTTGAATACCAAAATAGTCACACACCTAGATAGAATCCTACAAATTATGCAACCTAACACAAAAGTATTTTTTTAGTAAACATACTTCTTCATAGTCAACACTGATGGGTTTCATTATTCCCTTCATTTAATCAACTCTTTGTTGATGTCATAATCAAACCAGGGGGTGTTCGAAGTTATATACAACAAGAAATCTTAGTTATTTGGTAATTGATTGTAAGTATTTGTTATTTTATTGACTGAGTGTTTTTTGCAGTGTCTTAGGATTCCATGGCCAAAGCCTTATTATCTCCATGTTGTAAGAAACTTGCTAAAATAAAAATCATTGTTGGAATGAATTGCTTGGAAATAAACACACATACAAGAATAAATAGATTTCTGGAAATAAACACACAATGTAGAAGTAAACACACTTTGCTTGGAAATAAACACATGGTTAAAAATGTTGTGAAAAGATTGCAAGGAAATGAAAATATAGTCTATAACACCTGCATGGACAAGTATAAAACAAAGTTTAATTTAAAGAATCAAATACATTTACAAAATTAATAGATCTACACTATTTTCTTTAGAAATATAAATACCAATAAAACGAGAATCTTGGTTCTTGGAGGAGTGGGCCCTTGCTCCACCTTGAATTGGGATTTGAAAAAGTAATATTCTCTCAAAACGAAGTGGCTATTTTATTGTTGAAACATTATGTCTTACAAAAATGTATTGAATCTTTCTATATCTCTATCTCTATGTGTTTGTATGTATATATTCTTTTTCATAATCTATCTACAGGTCTTTATATATGTATTTCTTTCAAATATGTATTTACAACCATAGTTTTTCTACCGATTTAGATGGAACCAAATTATACCCAAAATAGATGTTGAATTTGGAACCTTGCTGGATGTATAGTTGTCTGATAAGTTATCCCTAGATCTTCGAGTATGAAGATTCAAAAATCTTGATACGCTTCTGATTGAAAGGCTTCATTGATTTCTCTATCATTGGATGTCATCAAAATAATAGATTCTGATTGGTTTTGGAACTTTGGAGAAGTTCCAAAACTAAAGGGGAATGTTCTTGATCTAACCGTGAAAGTTCTAGAGCTAAACGTAGGAGTTTTCGGAACTAAGTGTTGGGGTTCCAGAACTATGTTTGAAAGTTCTAGAACTAAGAGATAGAGCTCATAAACTATGTGATAGAGTTCCGTAACTAATTCTAGAAGTTTCAAAACTAATTAGTATTGAAGCCAAGGATCCCAAAACATGTTGATCGCTTCATACTCCATTCTTTGATTTATTATGACATTTTTATTACAAAACTGAATTTCTACACACTTTGTTAGGAATTATAGAGCTTTTAAAATTTACAACTAAATTTAAAAAAATATGGAAAATTATATCCTAACTTACATTAGATAAAAAAAAGTCAAAAATGAAGTTAAACTTGATAAAAAGGAGAGTAAAATAAGATCATTAATTGTGCATTAACGAGACATATTTTGGCCTTATCATCTCCCCGTACTTACTTATTTTTAAGGCCATTTACAAACTTTACTCTTCAAATCTTGGGTTGTGTAGTCTACTTTCCAATTGACTGTTGAGATCAAATGGTTGAAACTGAATATCCCAGTGTTTTAGTTCAGAAGTACTATACCCTGATCCTGCTTCTACTTTCCTCTTCCATTCCTCAAATTGAGTGGGATCGTGAGGCTATCTGTTTTTCCATGGAGACATGGGAGTGAGGAGAAGGGGAGGCCTTGTTCTCATTCCCATCTATATGCCCCTACATTTTTCATTGACCTGAGGGATTAGTGTACACAAGGCTTTATCTCTTTCTAAGCTCCATATTAAGTTTGTGGGAGATATCACTTCTCTTCTTATCAATGCAACTGTGAGAAACTCCCATATTTTCAAACATACATCATAAATATCTTCAAATTTCTCCTCATCATGAGAGGTGAAGGAATCATTACTTTTCTGTAAACTAGCCAGATAGTGTGCCTTGAACCAACTATCAAAGGCATGAGATCTGAAATGTATAGCAAAGGTAGATGGTTTACCATAGTGATCCCTCATGCAGAGACTAGATTAAATGGCTTTTAATAGATTCTCAGAATCTCTCTCTTTCCATGCAACCTGATTTCAAAGAACAAAAACAAGTACGTTTAGCTAGTTTTCCCCTACATACAAATTGATCATAAAGCCTGTGTTCTTTTCCAGCATAAGATTACAGAGATATAATTAACGAGAGAAGATTTTTCTACTCTGTACTAGCTGAGAAATAGACTGTCATGAACTCAGATTCATCTTTTATTTCATGTGGAAGGCCACATGTAATTCTTGATAGGTGTCACCGAATAAATTGTTCTTCTAAAAGATATTATATATAGGAGAAGGTCTCCTACATGTAATTAATTTTTCACTCATCATGCAAACCATTTATATTTTTACAAGACATTTAAATTTGTATTCTTCCTCTTTGTAGAATTTTTCTTCCTATTTCTTAGTTGCTTTCTTTTCTTCTTCCATCTTGTTTCTCAGGTCCTCATTTGATGTTTTGAATTCATTAAGTTCCCTGTACGTATCATGCCACAACTATTTGAGTGACCAGTAAGTAAGTTCGATCTATGCAGAGATCATTGACATATCACTTGGTCTTCTGGAAAATTGACATTCTTCTTCTTTTTCCATCATCTGCTATTTGACCATTGTCAATTCTTCAGTCCTATTTGTGAGCTGATTTGTTAGTTGCTCAATGAGCATTTCCCTCTATTATAACTTGAGTTTGAGGAAGTTTAATTCCTCATCCTTCTCTATGATGATGAGTTCTACTCTAGACAAAAAAAAAAGTCTCGTTTAAATGTTGTTTTTCCTCCTTTTCTGAAAGTTTATTGGGAAATGAAAATTCCTCTTCTACCAAAGGGGATTTCCCTTTCCGTTTCTAGGATGCCAATTCCTCTTCTTCATGTGATTGTGCTGTTGGTTCACCAAAATCTTGAAAATCATGTTCTTCAAATATTTCATCTCCCTTTTCCATCTCAGTTTAGTTTGGTCTAGGAGTAGTCATGGCCATGCTACCCAAAATATCAACAACTTCTTTTTCCAACCCATCCTATTCTTCCATCTCTTTTGGAATTTCCCTAGATCTCTTATGAACTCTTATTCTTTGGGGAGCTTCAAAATGTCTAGAAATGGGTTTCCTCCTAGAGCTTCTTTTGAATTTTACTTCATGCTCTAGCTTAGGTGAACTATCATTGTTAGAGATAGATATTAGTTCTCCTAGTATTGTTGTAGAGGAAGGAGTTTATTTGACAAACACAGTAGATTCTACAACTTTAATCCTTCTTTCAGATCTCCTTCTTTTTGGTACATTACCCCCACCTATTTATTTATTTTCCTCTATAGGGGCATCAATCTCCAAATTACTTGTAAGAGAAAAAGGGGTTGGTATTCCCCTCCTGATAATATCAGGGTTTTTATTAAACTTGTTAAGAAACTTTTCCCATATTTCTTCTTCATTTTTCTTCAAAATAAAATGGTGTTGGCATACCAAATAGATTAACCCATGATGTCGATTGTTCTAGCTCCCCAGAATACCTCCTATCCATTATCCTGGATGGATTCAAAAAGGAATCTGGAAGATTTACTATGTATTCTATTTTTCAATTCCCATACCTAATATATATTAACATCGTAAGGACTTCTCTTCCCATAGTCCCAAATTGACCATCGCAAGTTAAATACTTAACTACCCAAAATGCTACCCTATCAAAGGGTTTGGGAAAGCTGGTCCTTCTAAACCCCTTTATGATTTTCTTGATGTTATAGATATATTGGGGCTTAGATTCCCCTTCTTGTATCAAGGTTTCCACTAGATCTTTAAGGGTTCCCTTAACAGGATTTGGGACTTGCACAATTGGTATTCCAACACATTACTCATTGTATTGAAAATAAAAGGAATTATAATGCTTCTAACTTTAGTTCTAGATTCTTCTAAATTTACAACGAATTCCCTTACCAATTTGTCATTATACCTTGATAAATTTTTCAGAAACTCCAACCACCCTACTCGTCCAAAAATGGTTGCCACTTCTTCATCTGCAAGAAGTTGGGTATCATCCTCTCGTATCTAACTTCTTTTTAATCCCCATAGCAAACATGATGATTCAAATTCGAGTTAGCTTCAGAATTACTAGATTTAGTGGCGGAACTATTGTATTTAGCTACGTAATTGTTGTGTTTATCTACGGAATTGATGGATAATGGATTTAGTTTTGCAGAATTCAAATATAATTCATTTGCTTCCTCTTCCAAATTCTTTGCAGAATCGCTTCTCAACTTCGTTTATTCCACCAAAATGATAGGTAATTATAAATGCACCACCACTTTCTTATTCTATCAACATCAACCTCATGATTACTTACTTTTAATCATAATGCACAATAAATGACTCATCATATCGACCTTTTAAATCAATTCTAATCACACATGCAAACTTTTAATTTAACCTTTAATAAGTTCAAGACATAATTACCATCCTTTCTGATGTAATCCCTCCGTCTTGATGACTCATCATTCCTAAAAGTGAAAAAGGAAAAATGATTATAAAAGATAGCTCGAATTCAAATAAATTCCTTTTATTTTGCATTAGCCATTTATTGAGGAGACCAATCACCATTGTTGGTTTTCAATTGATCTTTGAGAGATTTTTATTTTTGGGGAAGAGAATGCCATTTACTAGTTTTCATTCTTTCCCTTTATATTTCATTTTTTTTTCTTCTTTTTTTTTTGGGGGAAGAGAACATCATTTTCTATTTTTATTCTCTTCCCTTAATTTTAGATCCATGCATCTGATTATTTGATCATTTTGGAAGAATTGGGTTCTTCCATATGATCAAATTATTTGTCTACTTCAATCTGCTTCAAGAATTCATCCCTAGTAGGAGGCTTCCTATAAATTTTTAGCCTATTTCCATTGACCAAAAGTGTCCTTATGTTGCCATCAATGGGAAGTAGCTGAATAGAGCCATTGTCAAATATCTGCTCAATTTGATAGGGTCCCAACCATCTGTTTCTCAACTTACCCTTGAATTACTGGTAATTAGAATAAAAAAGTAATGCCCAATCTCCTACCTTGATTTTCCTTTTCCTGATATGTGTGTCATGCCACTGCTTCCTTTGATCTTGTATTATCTATTTCTATTGAAGTGCTTCCATTCTCAACTCATCTAATTCATTGAGTTGAAGAATTCTTTCCTTCGTGGCCGCATCCAACTCAATTCCCACTTTAGCTCTTGTCCTCAATGTTTGTAGTTCAAATTCAATAGGTAACAAGAGATTTTTCCCATAGACTAAATCATATGGTGAAAATCCTTTTGTAGTCTTCAAAGTTGTATTATATGCCCAAAAATCCTCAGGTAGTCTCTTTACCCAATCTCTTCTACCTGATTCATTTGTTTTAGTAAGGATGTTTTCCAATTCTCTATTTGTTACTTTTGCTTGTCCATTTGATTATGGGTGATAAGGAGATGAAGTCCTATGATTGACATGATTGTACATTGTTAAGGCCTGGATCATATTAGACATGAACTGTGCCCCCGATCTGAAACTATAATGCTTGATGCACCAAACTTCATCATAATTATGTGCCAAAGGAAATCAACATTCGCTTCTTTAGTGGCATTTGTTAAAGCCCGCACCTCTACTCACTTTGTCACATAATCAATACACATAAGAATGTGCTCCTTTCCTTATGAATTAGGACTAAAGTGACCAAAAAATCCATCCCCCACCTTTCAAATGGCTCAATCACTACTTGGGGTTACAGAGGCATTTCACTGGTAAATATTGGTTGTCCCATCCTTTGACAGGGATCACACCACTTGATATATTTCTTCACATATTTATATAGAGATGGCCAATAATAGCTAGTGCCAAGTATCTTATGAGTTGTTCTTTTTACTTAAAAGTGTCCTCCACTTGGTTCATCATGACATGCCCTGAGTATGTAAAATATTTCATCTTATTTCACACACCTACGTAAAACCAAATCAGGACCACATTTAAACAACATTCCATTTAACCATTTAAATTATACACTAGTTTTGATTAACTTTTGCATTTGTTTCTTAGTGAAAGAAGGAGGAAAATTCCCCATTTCAAGGTAATTTGCCATATCAGAAAATCATGGTGTGTCATTTGAAATAGAAAACAATTGTTCATTTGGAAATTTGTCCTTAACTAGATCTTGCTCCTTGTAGTGGTGGAGTCCTAACAAGAAATCAGCTACCACATTAAGATTTCTGGATCATCTACTATGGTAATATCAAATTCTTGTAAAAGTAATAACCATTTAATTATCCTACCTCCAACCACCGGTTTGTTTATTAAGTATTTAATTCTTTGAGTGATCTATATGTACAAATATTTTATACCATGTGATATAATTTTTGAATTTATTAATTGCATAGATCACATCAAGAAATTCTTTTTAGTGGTAGTGTAATTTCTCTCGGTGGGAGTAAGATTTTCTTGAAGTAGTAAATAGCATACATTTTCCCTTCATCTTTTTGTCCAAAAACTTCCCTTATTGAGTTATTTGAGGCACTGTTTGTATGTGAAAAGGTTTGTCCCAATTAGGTCCTCTCAATATTGGGGTAGTGATTAATTTTTCTTTAATTTCCTCAAAAGCATGTTGACACTTTTCATCCTAACATAATTCACAATCCTTAGTAAGTAAACTAAACATGGGGGCATCAATTTTACTAAAATCCTTAATAAAAATTCTATAGTATCCAAAGCATGCCCTTAAAATGACTTGATATCTATGGGGGGTCCTGGGGAACAGTAAAATCTGAAATAATCCTAATTTTTTCTTAGTCAACTGAATTCCTCATTTTGAAATGTGATGTCCTAATAAAATCCCCTCAACAACCATCATTAAAAATTTCTCATGACTAAGAGACAAATGGTGTTCCTCACATCTCATTAGTACTCTCTAATTCTTCAAAGCATCATCAAATGTGTTTTCATGTATAGTAGAGTCATTCATGTATACCTCTACACAATCATTCATTAGGTCTATAAAAATGGCTAATACGAGTTCTTTGGAAGGTTGTTGGAACATTACATAGTCCAAATGGTAATACGCTATAGGAAAAGGTACCCCATGGACAAGTAAAGGTAGTTTTATCCCGATCCTCGTAGCAAATCTGATTTGATTTTATCCACTAAAGCCATCCGGGAAGGAAAAATATTGTTTACATGCAAGGTTGTCCAAAACTTGATCTATGAATGGTAAGGGAAAATAATCTCTAAACGTGGATTTTTTAGATCCCTATAATAAACAAAAATTCTCCATTTTCTATTCTTTTTAGGAACAATTACAAGAGGAGACACCTGTGACTATACGAGATAGGGTAGATAAAACCTACTTGTAATAGTTTTTCAATTTCTTGCTTCACTATGTCTCTTAAGGATGGATTAATCCTCCTCTGAGGTTTCCTAACTGGTTTAATGTTTTTAGTAAAGATGTGATGGCTGAAAATAATTGGATGGATTCCTTTCATGTCTTTATAGTCCCAATAAAAATCTCAAGTATGATCCTTTAGAACATCAAACAATTTAGCTTCTTCATCATTCTTCAGCCAACTATTAATGTTTAAAATCCCAGTTGAATCTCAACATGTTTGGTTCCAATATGTGATGAAATGATTTATTGAAAGGGTTCTATTAAGGTGTTTAGTGGACATGGATTTGGTAATAATATATGATATGCAACAACATCTCCAAAATTCCCTTGAGAAATAATAGTGAATAAAGGACAGTAGGAAGAGTTATGATACTTATCTTGTTTTCGGTCAAACTCCTAGTCACTGCTGTTTTCAAAAAATTCCCCACCATTTCCTAATATATTTGAAACTGAAACTACTAATTTCGTGGCTATTTCTGCTCCTCCCCAAGAGAAATCTCATTCCTCCGGAGAGAAATTATTTGCATTTACATGGGATAGTTGTTGCTATGATTCCAGAGATAAGACCGAACATTTCGGAACTAAATGTGATGGTTCTAGAACTAAATTTGTAGGTTCCATAACTAATTCCATAGGTTCTAGAACTAATCCATATTGTTCTAAGGACAGTTGGTGTTTTTTCAATGGTTGATTAATCATATCTTCCATTTCCCGTACGTGATCCTGTAATGTTATCATAGCTAAATAAGACATATTTTGTTTATTAGTGTCAGGATCATCAACCCACAATTGCTCTTGATTGTTAATAAAAGGTCATATAGAGGGGTATAAAGAAATTTTCTTAAAAATCTTACCATTTGAGATAGTCATATCACCTGATTTGCAATCGATTAAGGTAGTAATTGTAGCTAACCATGGTCTGCTCAAAATAATGGGATAACCAAGTGTTTTACCTTTTGGATGCAATATAAGGAAGTCCACTGGATATTCCCATGATTCCACCATAACCACCACATCTTCAATAAATCCTTTTTATTTTGCTACTGCATGGTCTTCCATCGTAATATAGTGTTAGTAGGTTGGATACTGTTAATGGTAATGTTTTCAAAGTGTCCATTTTCATCACATTTATAGTTGCTCACAAATCAACAACAACATTATGTATATCTTTATTCCTTATAGAGACAATAATAACAGGGATACTAGGATCTCCATATTTGGTAAGTAAGATTTTTCCTACTAATAAATTAGCACGTTTCCCATCTACTTTAATAGTCCTGGGGTATTGCTTCTTCCTTCCAAGTCTTTTTAAACATAGCATCTTGATTAACTTGTTCAACTTTGGAATGTCCTTGATTGCTTGTAATAATGGTATTTCAATATTTAATTTCCTCAACTCCTACACAAACTTAGATTCCTTGGTCCCTATAAATTCTTTAAATCTCTCTGGGAATGGAGTTTCAAAGAGTAGATTTTTACTTAACTCCTTATCTTTTTCTTTTTCATCTTTCTTGGGAACAAATGCACTAGGGGTTTCATTTTCTTCTGTCATTTTAGTAATTATAACGGGTGGATCACAATTAATTTTCCATATCTAGTTTGAATATCTTTACAATCCATGGCATTTAGATCCACTAGTTTTTCTATTTCTGCCCCATAGATAGGAGTTGTTTGTTTGTTTCTAGGATTAGCAATTGGTTGTGTCGGCCTTTGTGTTTGAACCACATTTTTATTTTGTGAATTTTTTGCTGGAGAACCAATTATGGATTGTTGATTCTGATTGGGGTATGTCCTCCCTTGAGCATTATTATTAGGTCTCCACCTAGGTTGTGACCAAGCATTCGGGTTACCTTGACCGAACCATGGCTTTTGGTGTCCTTTGGCATACCAAGATTGTTCTGACCAATCTTGAGGATTCCATGTTAGTTGAGGGATCCAAAGTGGTTATCCCCAACTTTTTGGTACTATCTGAGCTTCCCATGACATCATCCAAGGGTTAGGAATTGACCTAGGCATGAACTGCCCTTGGCTAGATTATCTCTAGAAAAAATTTACTTCTTCTAATGTGGATGGAGTGCTAGTTTGTTTAAGATGATTTTTAATAAATGGAAGAAGAGAACATGCTTTACTCTCATGGTCCCTAGATAAGACACATTTTTGTTTTATCTAGGGGACAATCTATTATTGCATGCTTCTTCCGCATCTAGGACAATAAGTAGCTAATGGTTCATTTTAGCATTTTCTTTAGCTTGCAATCCATTCCTAGTGGAGGTTAATTGAACTAAAATGTCATTTTAAATTTTTCCAGTTCATCCATCATTTTAAACATATATAGGTTCAAACTTTTAACTATTTTTCCTTTTCTAGGTCCATTCCTTGTTCTTGAATAGCTTCTACAAATGTCTTTAATATCATTCATTCTTAATTGATCAATGTTTCCACCTCCCATCAAATCAAGGGCCTCTTTAGATTCATCATCTAGACCTTTAAGAAAAATGGTTTTTCTTAACTCCTCTTGTAGTACAAATCCACATATTTTACTCACAAAGAGGAATATATCTAAATAATCTTCCATATTTTCATCCTCTTGTTTGATTTTGAAAAATTATTCCTTCCTATTCCTCCCTTTATAGTATTCTTAATACTTGTCTAGGAAGGCAACTCCCATTTGTGCCCAAGTTGTAATAGAATTAGATTTTAATCCCATAAACCACCTCATTGTTGCATCCTTCAAGGTAGATGGAAACAACTTGAGCTTCTGTTTATCTATTTTGTAATCATAATTTTGACACAGTACTTTAAATTCAAAAAAATTTAGTCGGGATATTCAGGTGACATTAATCTAAATGTGGGTAAATGTGCATGTGAAATATTCTTCATGGGTGTATCATCATCATCCAAATGAATTGGATAAGTAAATGTCTTATTAGGTTCTCTTTCAGCTTCTCATGTCATTTCTGTAGTACCTTCTAGACTTTTCTCCCAATCAATATGGTATGTGATCTATTTTGGGGAAGGTGAAAAGTCAGGAGTAGGAGGTTGACTACTCAATTGTGAATCAAAACTTTCTCTAAATGGGTCTTGGGATATAATCCTCTTTCTAAAGGTTCCACTTCCTTCTAGTGATTGATCCAAGAATTCTAAAGGTGGAAATTCTACTTCTTGTCTAATAGGGGACAATGGTGCTTCTAATTCTTGGTCAACTTCCTTATTTGATTGAGAAGATGTTGATGATTCTTGTTCAGATATTTTTGGGAGGAATCGACCCTTGGAGTCTCTTGGTCTACTCATAAATTTTATGATGACATAGGGAATATTCTTTAATTACTAGATATATGATTGTTTCTCTTGTTGACACCTAATTAGACAATTCTAACTATTGGGTCCTTGGAAACAGTGCTAAAAATAATGGGTGTCATTATTCCCTTCATTTAATCAACTCTTTGTTGATGTCATATTCAAACCAAGGGGGTGTTCAAGCTATACGAAACAAGAAATCTTAGTGATTTGGTAATTGATTGTAGGTATTTGTTATCTTATTTTCTAGGGGTTGTTTATAGTGTCTTTAAGATTCTATGGCTAAATCCTTATTGTCTCTATGCTGTAAGAAACTTACTGAAATAAACACTCATTGTTGGAATGAATTACTTGGAAATAAACACACATATAGGAATAAATAGATTGCTAGAAATAAACACACAATACAGAAGTAAACACACTTTGCTTGGAAATAAACACACGGTTAAAAATGTTGTGAAAAGCTTGCAAGGAAATGAAAATATAGTATATAACACCTACAGGGACAAGTATAAAACATAGTTTAATTTAAATAATCAAAGACATTTACAAAATTAATAGATCTACAGTATTTTCTTTAGAAATATAAATACCAATAAAATGAGAAGGTTGGTTCTTGGAGGAGTGGGCCCTTGCTCCACCTTGAATCAAGATTTTACAAAGTAATATTTTCTCAAAATGAAGTGGCTATTTTATTGCTGAAACATTCTATCTTACAAAAACATACTGAATATTTCTATATCTCTATCTCTATGCGTCTATAAATATATATTATTTTTCTTAATCTATCTACATGTCTTTATATATGTATTTCTTTCAAAGATGCATTTAAATCCATAGTTTTTCTACTAATTCAAATGGAACCAAATTATGCCAAAAATAGATGTTGAATTTGGAACCTTGTTGGACGATATATAGCAATCTGATAAGTTATCTCTGGATCTTTGAGTATGAAGATTCAGAAATCTTCTGATCTACTCCTGATTGAAAGGCTTCATTTATTGATCTATCATTGGATGTAATGAAAATAATAGATTCCCATTGGTTTTGGAACTTTGGAGAAGTTCTGGAACTAAAGGGGATTGTTCTTGATCTAACCGTGAAAGTTCTGAGTTAAACGCAGGAGTTTCAGATCTAAGTGCTTTGGGGTTCCAAACTAAGTCTGAAAGTTACATAACTAAGCGATAGAGCTCATAAAATATGTGATAGAGTTCTGGA
The DNA here is from genome assembly GCA_018340775.1 of Taxus wallichiana var. yunnanensis. Taxonomy (NCBI): domain Eukaryota; kingdom Viridiplantae; phylum Streptophyta; class Pinopsida; order Cupressales; family Taxaceae; genus Taxus; species Taxus wallichiana. The sequence goes on from CM031244.1 coordinate 339,708,536, forward strand.
ACTAAGTCTGGAAGTTACGGAACTAATTCTAGAAGTTCAGAACTAATCCGTATTGAAGCCAAGGCTCCCAAAACATGTTGATCACTTCATACTCGTTATCTCGACTGATTATGACCCATTTTATTACAAAACTGAATTTCCACACACTTTGTTAGGAATTACAAAGATTTTAAATGTTAAAAATAAATTCAACAAAAGATGGAAAATTACATCCTAACCTACATTAGATTAAAAAAGTCAAAAATGCAGTCAATCTTGATAAAAAGGAGAGTAAAATAAGATCATTAATTATGTATTAATGAGACATATTTTGGCCTTATCAAACACTAGGCTATATCTTTTCATAGAAAATTTTGAAGCATAATATGTAGAGCATGCCTTATTCATGGAGTTTTATTAACTTTTCATGATGTCAAGTAACCTTTAGAACACAACATTGCTCCTCCTAAGATAATACATATAGTCAAAATATTCTTGGAACTATAAAGTCAACATTTTCAAAATCATAGTCTAGTTACCTTGCTTCTAAGGATTATTACAGATCTACTCACCTATTTATCTACCTTGAAGGAAATTATGAAACCTACTTGATGCAATTCAACCAATAATCATGATTTTTTATTCGAAAGATGCACAATATCACTTTTTCAATGATATCAACAATAGTTTAGGACACTACTCTTTATCCAAAAACTCATGAATCCATTATTGTACTATGAATATACCCATTAGGTCAAGGACATACCTTATCACTAATAAGTAATCTTGTATTATCTTCAATCTCATCATGATTTTCTAAAAATATCGAACATAAGACTTTTTATGACGATTCTGAGACCTTCAAGAACACACCTTTAGATTCTACTATGGCATGGATGAAATTCTATATCCTTTCTAACTAGGTTACATATCTATATGAATGAAATCAAGAAAAATCATACCTTAAAAACCTTCTTGGATTAATCCTTCAACCTTCTCGTTATACACATAAAATTGTGTACGCCCATACATGAGATAACACAAACATCTGATGATCTTCTACCAGAGATGTCAACACCTTAAGTACACACTTAGAGTCTCAATGAAAATTTTAGCATACTTTAAGTACCAAGAAGACATATTTAAGAAAACCTAATGTCATCTCACCTGCTAAGTTTATTAAGGAAACATGGTACCTAATTTCACTTGTCACATCCATATTATTCAAGACACGCCCAAAGAGGTCACCCAATATAACTAGGAACACAATATATTTAGGATCCTTTGAGCCACACATGACTAATAGACCTTCATTTGACTGTTTTAGATCATGATTACATACCTTAACACATACATGCTTCAACCTGGAAGGGAGATGTTTCTATGAATCCTAATGGAGGCATTCCATACAATGAATACATCTATAAATGCCACACACTCATGTATTGATGGAATAGGTCAACAAATATAATCATCCACTTCCTTGGTTGTTGATTCTTTGATTCTCCATCATCAACTTGGTAGTCCTTTTGTACTAAAAGAAGGAGTTCTTGAGTTTCTTTAACAACAAACAAGATCCTTTGATCCGTGATCTCAACATGACTAGAACAAGCTACTTTGGATTCCTTCATTATTTTAGGTTCTTTACTAACTTTTTGATTATGCTAAAATGTAATATTATATCCTATTCTAATGCAAGTTTGCAAGTAAATAAATGAAAAATGAAATCTTTTGAAATAAGACCCAAACAACTAAGAAATGAAATTATGAAACCCTAAGTACAAAGAGGGTTTCAAGAGCCTTAGCTAATGCGTAGAGGTTCTTTGGACTATGTCACAATGATGATCAATTGAAAAAATATGGAAGACCGCCACACATAAGCTTGAAGAATTATAGATCTTGAGGATTTTCTTGGATGGGGGTGCTTGTGGGCACCCAAGTCTTGTTTATGGGAACCTTGGTCTATGTAGATGATCAGAAAAATTCCTTTGAGGTGCTATAAGAGGTTCAAATTTATTCTCTTTTGATCACCTTGAGGTTGTTGCAAGATCACTGGAGTACCTATAAACCTGAAATGAATAAAGATTTTGTAAAACCCTCAAATAGAAATTAAATCTTAAAAAATAAAGATGAAAAATGAGGGGTCAGACTTTCCTCAACTACCATAATGATGGAATTACTACTGAGAGTTGCACTACATCTCAAAATCAATTTAGTTATGTGTGTGTGTGCATAATTATGCCATATTTTTCTCTTGTGCGTGTTTCACTTTAAAGTAGTGAGCAAGTAGCTAGATGTAGAATGTAAATAATGTGTGCATGGAAATAATATATTTCCCTCCTATGAAGTGTGATGTAGAAGAACCAACATTTGTCCCTTGTGATGGAGCTAGATGGATGTAAGTGGAGCTATAGTTTCTTTGATGGATATAACCTTAGGTGGTGATAGATAGTGTTTAGTGCTTATTCCCTTATTATGATCACATGGATTTATAATGATATGATTCCCTTGCTTGAATTTCATAATTAACCCCAAAAATGCCAACTACCAAAAATATAAGATGTTCAAATGGCTAGGAAGGACCTAAAAAGTGTGACCAAAGTTTAAAGAGGACAAGGGTACCCAGAGGGGATGGGGGCATATGGTGATGGCATCCTAGCTAGGTGCTTGTGTCCAAAATGAAAAATGCTAAAAGGTAAAAGGATAATTTGAGTAAGTAAGAGTGCAAGACTTAAAGCAGAAGCATAAAGAAAATAAAATTGGACAAAGACACGGGTTAAACATTACTTTTCATTCTTAGGAATCATATGAATAATAGTATGTAATAAGGACTAAATATTTACCCAAAGTGCATGATTTTGTGTCTACATTTGCCCCCAATTTATGTTGGTGAGAGGAAAGCTCGGTAATATAAATTAGAAAGAGAGTGTAGTTCATATCTATATAGATCAATGTAGAAAGCGTGTCAAGGACTAGACAAAGCGTGGAGTGATAAAAAGATGGAGCATGGAGACTAAAAATGAAAAAGTGTAAAAGGTGACGAATATGAACCTAGGGAAGAAATGCATGTGTGGATGTGTGTGATGTACTTGTTGTTGGTGTTGTGTTGATTTTGGTGATGTTGACTAATTTCTTCCTATACGAATGGAACTGCAAAAGAGAAGATGATTAAGTACTGAGATACGCATGTATATGTATTAAAATCATGTAAGGGAGTATGTAAAAGAAAATTCGACAATGTAAAAAGGTACATGTGCACCTAATCCGTGATGAGGAAAGAGTGTAAAAAGGATCCGTAGATGACGTCGATGTGCGTAAGTTTTTTGAGTGATGTCATGTCATTATAATAAAATATGTGTAGGGAGAAACTTTCGAGGTCATCCTCCAACCTTTAACTACTTCCCGTTGTATAAAACACCACTACATATGGTGTGTACGAGTGCTAAGGATTGTCTTCCCTATAAAATTTGTTGTGTATGGAGTTCTATAGATTGTGTTAAACTACCGATTGATGTGTGATACACCCCTTAGCCTCAAGGAATCTAGGTAAGAACGTTATGTCATGGACCCAAGTATGATTCTAAGCCCCAAAATCTGAAAACTATACTATACCAGTATTATATTGTGATGTGTATACTTTTATGGGGTGAATAATTCACCCAAATGATGCCCCCCTCATTTGGGGTGCATGCGACATCGCTGAAGGAGAATGTAATCCAAAGGAGGATCGACCACTGAAATTGTGTCCATAGGGGAAGGGGATGTGCTTGGTAGAAACCAAGGCACGTGCAAACTAGTGGCTAGGAGACAAATGTTAGTACAAGTAAAGATAAACATGTATGTATAAGAGAAAGTGTAAGCTAAAAGACATAAATGTGTAAGCTAGGAGGCAAGTAGATGACAATGTAGACTATGAAAGGTGGGTTGAAAAATTGGACATCACTCAAAATGTCACAGTAAAATCAAGGTAAATGAAGCCAATATCATATAAGCATACAAGTGTGTACACAAGACAAAGGGAAAGGTCCACAAACAATGGTATACAATAACAAGAAATTACAAGCAATGTAATTGATCACCATGTTGGAAAATAGTCTTGTGAAACAAATGATACACATGAAGCACCCATTTTCACATTAGAAAGATAAATCCGTATATCAAATCATGTATAATTTGATAAAATAGTGTGATATAAAACAAAATGAAACAATAACACCTATAGTTTATGAAAATGGATGCCCCTAGGTTCTGCGAGGATACTGGTAATAAGTACTACACCAAACATCCATGTTGCATGTAATGGATCTATATAATCTATGATCATAACTAGAAATGTAATTGAATGTGCATGTGTGTATGATAAAGATAATGACATACATGATATCTATCTAGCATATGTAATAAAGTGAATATGTACAAGTAAATGTAAGCAAAATTAAATGCAACCAAGATATGAAATATATTGTGTATAGATGGAATGGAATGCAAAGTGAATGATAGGAGCCATGTTCCTTTTGATTGAATGGAATTGCATGTAATGAGGTTCATTTCTTTATGCCCCCTTAGCAGTTAAGAATAAACCATAAATGAGAGCACGTCATCAGTAAATGATCGAACTATGTTGTATGTAGTGCAGTGTGATGAATGTAAAGTTATGATATGCGACACAGAGATGAAGTGCGAGAATGTGTGATGATTTATCCTAAGCTTATATCACAACAAGATAACAAAATAAGTGATGATTTATCCTAAAGTTTATATCACTAAAGGATTCTAGAAGAAGTGAGGATTTAGCATAAATCATATATCTCGAAGATGATTAGAAGAAGTGATGATTTATCCTAAATCATATATCATTGGATGATGCTAGAGGAAGTGACAATGTAGCCTATGGAATATATCACTAAATGATGCATTAAGAAGTGATGATGTATCTTATAGTGTGTATCACTAATCTAGGAATGTCACATGAGAAACATATTGAATTATTGAATGTGTGAATTTGATGTGGTCCATTTGTGATATATACCCTCAACAGTCCACTATGAACCATGATACTAGAGTGTGTCATCGATTAGTGAGTGTAGTGCATAAAAGTAGATGTGTAATATGTGTAATAGATGTGGTGATGAGAATTTGTCATGTGATGTGTAAAGTGTGTAATATATACTATGTAGTATGTGATGCAAGATGCATAGATGATATAATTGTTGAAGTGTGTGTGATGTAAAATGTATAATAGTGTAGTGTGTCAAATGTGTACAATGGGTAGGTGTATAAAGGATAAAATGTGCATGATGCATAATATATGTAAGGTATAAGATATAAAATGTAATATGATGTGTATGTATACAAGTGTAAGATGTGGCCAGATGTATGATGTGTAGTGTGTGAGGTTCATGTATATAGGATGCCCTCAACAATCAAGTGTGAACCAAAGCACAAGAGTGCATCATTGGGTAATGGTTGAACTATGTGTGAGTGTTGTGAGTGGATGTTGAATTATAATGCAATAAAGAGGTAATATACATGTTTTTTTATTAGAAGAGGGAGGGCGTAAGATAAGTGTCATGCCCCCAAGTGTGTAGGATAGGAATGATCAAGTGATGTCATCTAAAAGATTGTCATTATCAGGATCGAAGCCAAAAGGTGTTGCATCTGAAACTTGATAAGAAATAGTGTCGAGTTGGTCATGTAAGGAGCCATTGAGGCATAAATTATACATGCCCATAGCATATTCCTCATCAGTGAATGGTGGGAGTGGACAACCGTGTGCATACCAACGAGTGAGGTTTTGTGAATAGCCAAGGAAAGAACTATTGCAAATGAAAACATGGCCAAAGGGCATAGGAAATGAGATATCAGTATGGTCCGGATCTAACATGCCCCTAATGTAATCAAGACAAGAATGTCCTAGCATAAGTGGAGAAGTGCGAGGAGCTCATGCAAAAATACTATGAGATGAAATACTCAAAGACAATAAGCAACAATGCGATAAACAAACCCATGGTAGAAATGAGGTGGAGGAAAGATGTCATTGAGTGCAAAGCCTAGTCAAGCTAACCCATCATGTGTGCATATAGATTTAGGGAGAGTAGGATCAAACATGATATTTTCCTAGTATGATTCATTCATGAATGATCTTGAAGGTGTAGAGTATAGATCGACATTCATGGAATAGACAGGCCCTCAATAAAGGATCATAACAATAGTAGTATCGATGGATGTGGTGATTTGGAAGGAACAATATCTATCATGCAAATAACACCTTCAAGCGGTGGCAAATGAGGCAGTTCGTCCATAGGTTGAGGGTCATTAGTAGTATCAGTTCGTGGAGTAGGAAGTGTGGTATGAGGATCACAATCACAATATTTGTATGGATGATGGTCACAAAAATAGTATATTTGATGCCTTCATGTATGAATTTGACACAATGATGTACTGTAGAGGAAATGGCTTGCATGGCATGGATCCATGGCCTACCAAGTAAACAGTTATATGAGACTGAAAATTCAATGACAAAGAATACGGTGTTAAGGGTTTTGGTCCTATAGTGATAGGTAGAGTAATGTGACCTATGCATGGATGAACAGAACCATCATATGCACGAAGGGAAAGACACGATGGACTAACATTAGCAGTTAAGAAAGACCTATCTTTTCAAGGAATGACATAGGACATAGGTTGAGTTCAGATCCATTTTCAATTAAAGTACACTTGATACCCATATTATAAATGTGAATCATGATATGCAAGGGTGGATCATTGTTGAAAATTGTAAGATCAACATGAGGATTAGATGGGAATGCAATATGTTGAGAAAATGCATCAACAAATGATTGATAAACTAAGTCTAGATGCATATCAGCAGGAATGTGAGTAGTAGTGAGGATATGTTGGACTCTATGTCTTAATTCAGGATTGGCAAGAAAAAATTCATTAATTGAGATATTCATGATGACAATATTATAGAAGGATAAACAATGAATGAGGATCCTAAGGGCATGAAGATTGAGTATGGGTTCACCAAAATGATAATGATAAAATATAATATTATAGCCTAATCTAATGCAAGTTTCATAAAGTAAATAAATGAACAATGAAATATTAAAATAAGATCTAAGAAACTAAAGCGGTGAAATTATGAAACTCTAAATACAAAGAGGGCCAAAAATCCCTAGCTGATTTGCAGAGGTTGTTGGATTGTGTTGTAGTGATGATCAATCGAACAAAGATGGAATCTTGTCACACGAAGCTTACTGCACTGCAGATATAGAGGATTTGAATGGTGGGGGTAAGTGCACCAAGTTGGGGGCCAAAAGAGGGTCTTAAGTGGACGCATTTTTCTGAAAAATAAAACACTTCAACTTGTACAAGTTTTTGAAATAGTTACACTCAAAATTGGAAGATGTTGTAGAAATATGAATCATATCATTTCGAGTCTAGTTTCTAAGCTACTAAATTTTATTGAAAACAGATAAGTTTAAGTGGGTCAAATAACTAAAATACCAACAAGTGCTCCTATTTTTGTTAAAAAAACAAAATAGAGTGACTTTCGTTCCCCCACCATTTTTTGAGCACCATTTAGTATTTTTGAAAACCCTTTGGTAGAATGATAGCTAGGAGCATCTAGTTTGTGTTAGATTTTTTTTAGAATTTTTTAGCGAGTATTTATTTTTGTAATTTTTCTAGTACAAATTTTTTATGTTTTGAAAAATAAAGAGCTTTGACCATGCCCCCCCAACTACCTCAAAAATATAAAAAATTAGTTTTTTTAATATGTATAGAATTACACCTAGTTTGTGCCTAAAAACTTTTATTCAATTTTGATGAGTCAAAAAAAAGATACACGACAAAAGATAGACATGTTTAAACTTGAAAAATAGATATAAAAATGCATAGTTAGAAAATAAGTAATATGGAAACCTTATATTTGTTAGAAAAATTGGAAAATAATATTTATACAAAGAAGAAACTCTAATTTACGTCATGGTATAATTTTTTTAAATGAATCGATCATTTGATGTTGATTTATCATGGTAGAAGTTGGATTTTTGCATTTTTCTGCAAAAACACGCGATTTGCTATGTTTATGCAGGTCCATGCCTTAGGCTTGGGGATCTAAACTAGATCCCAAGCCTTGAGGCATGTGTTGGAAAAGGGAAAAATCATAACACGTACGCATTATGATTTGTTTATATATTGTGGTCCCCCAATGTCCCTTTCATCTCTTTCATGGGATTTCTGCATACATTCTATTTGGTCTGTAATTTTTTGTACATTCTTGCACAATTTTTTAGTAGTTCATTTTGTCCCCTACCCCACTAGTTGATTTTTTCTAATCATGGGTGATAAAATTCGAGCTAAGGACAAGAGCAAATTCAAGAACAAGACACCGAAGAAATTAGAAGAGATGAGGATAAATAAATAATGAAAATGTAGAGAATAATTATTTTTCAATGAATAATAATTTTGCAATGAATGATAATGTTGGTATGGATGAAAAAATTGATATGAATCCAATTGTTGAACCTTTACCCGAGAATCCAAATGTTAACCCAAAAATTTATATGAAAAAACTAAATGAGGAAAGTAACCTTGTAAACAAATCTTCACCTCTAAGAACACCTCCTTCCATTTTTAAAGAAAACCAATTCACTTAATTGAAATTGATGACAACATTATAAAATCAATGCCTAACAAAATGTCCGAAAGAAATGCGAGAAGAAAAGTTAGTGGAATTTGGGATAATTACTTTGAGAATTTAAATGAAACACAAAGATGTCAATTATTTGATACATTGATGAAATTAATTAAAATGAGACCTATAATGAAGACCCTAGCATTAAGAACATCTAATGTTGTTGATCAAAATGCGTCAATTGTTGAAAACATACATAAAGCATACCAAACTGTAGGTGGAAAAATATGCACCAAATATAGTAATGTTACATCTTTGCATGCACTAATTGTATAATAAGTGATAAAATAGTTAATAAATTCTTGATTAGAAAAACAAGCAATGCTTTGAAGTTAAACAGAAAAACGCTAATGAAATTAATAGAGAGACGTAAATGTCTTGAGTCGGTGAATAACACCGACTATAGGTCTTTCTCTAGCAAACTTCCACAAAAAAACAAGATTACATATGATATTCTAAAAGAATTAATTGTAAAATTTTGGAATGAGAACACAAGGGTGTCACCGAATAGAAGAGATACGGTAAAAAGAAGAATAGGTTCTCGTAATCGTGAATCATGTATAAAAATTTCTTAGATATGACTCGAACACAATTGTTCTCTAAGTTTAAGAATGAAAATCCATAAATTAACATTAGCCAAAGATTCTTTGAAATGAGAAAACCCTTTTATGTGAAAATCAATCACTCGCAATACCACTTTTTGTTGCAAGAATCATGTTGAATTTTCAATGCATTATAATTTTTTTGTCAAATATGTTATGTTTTGCATACTGACATCATGTTGCAGGAGTGTGGATTAAATGTCCCACAAAAATCTTCAAGGGAATTTATTCAGACAATATTTTGTGAAAAAATAACTAGACAAATTTTTATAGCAAAGCATGTTTGGATGGAACGTGTAATGTATGTGGTGGCTTGCCAAATTTGAAAATTTGTATCCACGACGAGAGTAAAAATTCAATAGGAAAATAATTGGTTGGTTTTAGCAAATATAAATTGGTGACATATCAATTAAAAGATGGAAAAGAATCTAAGAGGTGTGAGCTTGTTACAAAACAATTACCGTATCATAATATATGGTCAAATTCAGAGAGGAAATTGTTTATGAGTATGCAAGGCACACACATAGAGCTTGATGGTTGGATGAAAATTCAAGTTAAGAAAGGACACATTCTCACTTGGTACTATTATTTTAGTAGTTGACTTCGCAGCGAATTACACATTGTAGCCATAAATGGAGGTTCAGCCTCAATATTATAACTCAGTGCAAGTTGTTATTTTTGTGCATATAACATTCATGAAATCTCCAGAAAGCACTGAGAAATATAGAAAAATATTAAGAGACTATCATTTCTACATCATTGATGATTCGACACATTCTACAAAATATCTACAAGGGTGTATCCAAGTTTTTTATGCGAACTTGAATGAGAGGAACATTAATTTAAATCAACATTACATTTGCTCAAACAACTGTGCATCACAATTCAAGAATGTAAAGATGTTTTATTATCTAAGAAGGATGCATAAAGAAACAAATTTACAACATATCTGGAGTTTTACTAAGGTGGGGCATGGAAAAGGAGAGCATGATGGTGCAAGAGCATGTGTGAAAAGAGCACTTGCAAGAGAAGAGTTAAAGTTCAAGGATGGTGCTAAATTTATAGATGTAAAAAAATTATTGATTGGTGTGTCAAGAGTATGGGGGCCCATGAATCTCAAGAGAGATCAACGGTTCATATATATTTTTGGTTGATAGAGGAAGAACATCTGGAAAAATTTGAAGATTGTATGAAGGTTGCAGAATCAAGTGATATGCACTCATTCCGTAGTTCAGATGAAAATGATTGGACTATTTATACTAGGTGCATGGCATGTTTTGTATATAATGCATTGATTTTATGTTAAATGAATGTGAATCACAACAGAAGTGGGTGGATGAATGGACTTGTATAACTCTAATTCCACTTGACACACATCAAGTTCCACGAGCATTACAACTAGAAGGGTCTTCCGATAAAATGAAAAAACCACTTGACTTTGACCAAGTCTTTGATTTAGTGCAACAAGGTACATACATATATGTACATGCAAAGTTTTATATTTATAAATTATTAAATGGTCAACTCTTAATGTATTTTGAATTTGACTTCAGTTTTACTTTGTGATTTAGGGCACATTTTTACAATTATTGCAATGGAATTTAATGAAGAGGGAACATACTACTTATCTCATTGTGTAGAGGGGAAAAAATTGACTTCCACACTCATTGATGGTGAAGACCTTGAGTATCCCCTTTGGGTTAGTGGTAGTCATGGAACTTGTCTTCGATGATATCCTATCGAAAAATCAATTATTTGGTTGTTTGAAGACTATGAAGTACATCAAAAGATACTTCACTATTCAAATTTGGTTCTTGTAACAAATATTAAATTGATCAAATATCGAGGTGAGTCATTCAACAAGAATCTAGGAAGGTTTGTGAATTATATCATGAAGTAATTCTTATTCTTATCAAGAGTAGAGTTGATCCTTGCAGTTCATTGGATTAAATTTGCAAAGGTATGTTCTTCATGAATTTAATTTGAATATTTACTTTAATGATTTTTTAAAATTATGTATGATTTAAAATTCTATTTAATTGCTTACTAACATGTTTATGTAGGTTAGTGGTACCAAAAAATCTTCCACCTTCATGTGGTTGGCACTGTTAGTAGAGAATTTATTATTCTCGAAGCCAAGTGAAGCTAAGAGAAATTAATTATTAGAAAGGAACAACAAACAAATATTCTCATTTCACCACCTATATTGTAAAAATATCTTATTAAAATTCTCATTTCACCACCTATATTGTATGAACCACCTATATTATTCAGGTGATTGGAAATGGAAAACCTTACACTGACTCAAACTACACTATTTCGCGTGTTTACAAATAATAGGATAATGAGAGAACCGAATGGAGATGGATAAAACCATGAGAGGATTTTGTAGAGGGCCCCATCATGGAGGTTTTAAATCTAATGATACATCTCTAGGTGCCATGGAGTTTGAGAAATCACCTAACAAAGATATAAGATGTTTTGGTCTCAAGGATCTTAAGGGACTATGCCTAGACGAAGTAGCCTGAAAGCAAGGGGAGTGTAGGGAACCAAAAAAAGCTTCCACTAGTGTTCACCAAGCCATCCGGAATTTTTGGCGCATACGGTTTGGTCCCACGAGCTACCGTTTGCAAAATATAGTGTCTAACAACCTTACACTGACTCGAGAATAAACTATTTCACATGTTTAAAAACAATAGGACAGAAATAACACCGAAAGGAGATGGAAAAAACCATCATAGGCTTTTGTAGAGGGCCTAACATGGAGGTTTTGGATCTGACGATCCATCTCTAGGTGCCACAGAGTCCGAGAAATCACCCGTCGAAGATATAGTGTTTTTGGTCTCATGGCTCTTAAGGGACTACACCCAGATGAGGTAGCCTGGAAGCACCTGGAGCTTTGGCCTCCAAAACAACACCTCCCCTAGTTTTTACCTAGCCACCCCAATGTGTTGGTGATCGGTTCAGATTCCAAGAGCTTTTGTTTGCAACTTATTGCATTGAACAACCTCACACTATTGTAGCATACAAATGAGATGAGATAGAAAAATATGGAACTACACTTTTCTATAAATTATGGGAGATGATAGAGGCAGGTTTCATGATGATTTCTGCAAAATTTTATGTCAAATTTAAGTAATTTGTTCAAGTTATTTGAGTTTTTGTAAAATAGACTTTTATTCAAGGTCATGTCGACCAAAAATGCTATATCTTCAATGGGTGATTTCTTGGACTCGTGGCACCTAGAGACATCTCATTAGATCTAAAACCTCCATGTCAGGTCCCTCTACAAAATCCTATTCTAGTTTTTTCCATCTCATTTTAGTTTTCTTGTTGTCTTATTGTTTGTAAACACGTGAAATAGTGTAGTTTGAGTCAGTGTAAGGCCACCAAATGCTATATTTTGCAAATGGTAGCTCATAGGACCAAACCGTCTGCACCAACATGTTTGGATGGCCTCGGTGAACACCAATGGAGGATTTTTTTGGTTCCCTACACACCCCGTGTTTTTGGGCTACTTCATCTGAGCGTAATCCCTTAAGAGCCCTGATACCAAACACACTATATCTTCGACAGTGATTTCTCGGACTCTCTGGAACCTAGAAAATCTCGTTAGATCCAACACCTCCATGTCAAGACCCTATACCAAAGCCTCTTGTGGTTTTATCCATATCCATTTGGTTCTCTTATTGTTTTACTGTTTGCAAACGTGCAAAATAATGTAGTCTAAGTCAGTGTAAGGATGTCAGATGCTATATTTAGCAAATGGTAGCTCATAGAACCAAACCATCTATGCTAAAATGATCGTAGGGCTTGGTGAATGCTATTGGAATATTTTTTATGGTTCCCTAAGCTCCTCATGATTTCAGGCTACCTTTTCTAGAGTAGTCCCTTAAGAGCCCTGAGACTAAAACATGCTATATCTTTGACATGTGATTTCTCGAGACTTCGTGGAGAGACATATCATCGATCCGACACCTCCATGTCGGGACCATCTAAAAAATACTCTTGTGGTTTTATCCATATCCATTCGGTTCTTTCATTGTTCATTTGTTTGCAAACGCGTAAAATAGTGTAGTTTGAATTAGTGTAAGGTTGTCAGACGCTATAATTTACAAACAATAGCTCGTGGGACCAAACCGTCTACACCAACATGTACATATGGCTTGGTGAATACTAGTGGAGGATTTTTTTCATGCCCTATGCTCCCGTGCTTTCGAGGATAGCTTTTCTAAGGCGTAGTCCCTTAAGAGCCCTAAAACCAAAACACACTATATATTCGACATGGTGATTTATCGGATCCCGTGACACCTAGAGACATCTTGCTAGATCCAAAATTTCCATGTTGGGACCCTATACGAAATCATCTCAGGGTTTTATCCATCTCAATTCAGTTCTCTCATTGTCCTATTGTTTACAAACACCGAAATAGTGTAGTCTAAGTCGGTGTAAGGCTATCAAACAAAATACTTTGCAAATGGAATCTCTTGGTGCTGAACTAAATATGCCAACATGTCGAGGTGTCTAAGTAAACACTAGGGAGGATTTTTTTGGTTCCGTACACTCCTCGTGCTTCGGGAAACCTTGTTCGGGTGTAGTCCCTTAAGAGCCCTGAGACCAAAACATGTTATATCTTTGACAAGTGATTTATCAGACTCCATGACACCTAGAGACATCTCGTCAAATCTTAAACCTCCATGTCGGGACTCTCTAAAAATCCTCTCATAGTTTTATCCATATCCATTTTGTTCTCTCATTATCCTATTGTTTGCAAACATGTGAAATAGTGTAGTCTGAGTCAGTGTAAGGCTGCCAGACGTTATATTTTGCAAATGGTAGCTCATGGGACCAAACCATCTATGCCAAAACATCCGGATGGCCTAGTGAACACTAGTGGAGGATTTTTTCGGTTGCCCACACTCTTCGTGTTTTGGTCTACCTTGTCTGAGCATAGTCCCTTAAGAGCCTCGAGACCGAAACACGATATATCTTCGATAGATAATTTCTCAGACTCCGTGACACCTAGAGATGTCTCATTAGATCCAAAACCTCCATGTTAGGGACCTATACAAAATCCTCTCATGGTTTTATTCATATTCATTTGGTTCTCTCTCTATCCTATTATTTGCAAACACGTGAAATAGTGTTGTCTGAGTCAGTATAAGGCTGTCATATGCAATACTTTACAAATGAAAGATCTTGGCATTAAACCGACTACGCAAACACATTGTGTTGGAAATGTAAACACTAGGGGAGGATTTCTTTGGGTTCCCTATACTCCCCATGTTTTCAGGCTACCTCGTCCAGGCGTAGTCCCTTTAGAGCCCTGAGACTGTCGACACTAAAATTTTCCTCCGTAATTTATATTTCATTAATGTATGTATTAGGAATATGATGTTGTTAAGTATAATTAGTAGTAGCTCGATAGAAGATAACGGCGCGTCAAGATGCGGTGCCGCCAATAATGTGGAGTACAAGAATAGTCAAAGTATAATAGGAATGTTGTAAAAAGTAAATATTTGTCGTAAGTGGTCCGGTAATGTAAAAATGTCAAAGTTTGGGTAATTAGAGAAGTAGGGTCTACATGATTAGGAATTAGAAATATTATATTCATAATAAAGACAAGGAGTGAGGTCATAAATATTTTGTGTATTTTATTGTAAAAAGTCTAAAAATGTGGAACCCATGTAAAATGATAAGGTTTATCTTATCTTAACAGATAAGCTTACATGTACAGATAAGAGTTAAGGTATGGAATATGATTCGTTAGAGTGGATTTCTTATCCTATCTTAGAGATAAGATGGATAAGCTTGGAAGTTCTATAAATAGAGAGGCCACCCCCCTCATTTAGCATAGAAAGAAGTAGTGAGAAATATTGTAGGAAGTGTGCAAAGGAAGCTATCAGTTAAAGGTGTGTTGAAGAAGCCATCGAGAGGTGTAATTGTAAAGTTTCTCCCATAGTCTTGTTGAATTACCTCATGGGTGAGATTGTAACAATTTCATGTTAATATTATAATTTACTTTGATATTTCAGATTTGTCATCATTCCGTTTTATCATAGTCGATGGTATTCTTGTGTTCGGTTGTTGTTTTGTTTCTAGATTACATCCACCAAAATAAAGGTCTGTGCATTAGTAAATAATCATAGCACGAGGAGTTCCCAGTGAAGAATTATCATAGTGCCGATTGGTGATGACATTTTGGTTCATTGCTTTGGGACCATTCCTCGTTGGTGGATTTTCGGAGAGATATTCCCACTTAGTCAAAAATCAATTGGAAGGTAACCTTATTTTTACTTGTGCATAGTAGTTACCATGGTAAAGTCATTTTTACCATGAATAGTAGTTACCATGATAAAGTCATTTTTTTGTGAATAGTATTTATCACAATCAAGTCACTTTTACCATGAATAGTATTTACCGCAAGAACTTCACTTTTTACCATGAATAGTTTTATCACAAGTAAAATCAGTTTTTACCGTAGTAAGTCAAGTTTTACCATAGTTTACCGTGGTCATTTCTATAGTAATTCCAATTATTTGTGCACATAAGTCTTGTTGATTGTACTTGTGGGTTGGTATTTCATGGTGGTTACTTTTGAAAATGGGAAAGATTCCTGTTTTTTTAGCTCAATCTAATAAAGATGCTTCTTCTTTCATTCAAGAGTTTAAATGATCTTGTATTTGTAATGGCCTCATAAGAAGGGAACAATGGACTGAATTTTTTCCTACCTTTTTGGATGGTTCAGCACTTAGGTGGTTTGAAACACTAGGTGATAATGTGAAAAATTCATGGGATTTATTAACTGAAAGTTTTCTTGAAGAATTTGGTGAACAACATAAATATGCAGATCTCATGATCGAGATCACAAAGCTATCCCAAGGAGAGAAGGAGAAGATAAGGGATTATCATGCTCATGTTCTAGAGCTAAGGAGGAAGCTCGATGCCCAGATCCGGAAGGAAGGACTAGCGGATGGGTTGATGAATGGCGTGGATAATCTCCTCTATAAGCACTTCATTCTTGGGATGAAGCCAGAGATCAGACAACGAGTGAAGTATGACCACCCAACTACCATTGAACAAGCAAAGGAGATTGCAAGAAGGCAAGAAGAAAGCATGGAAGAGGAGCCCAAAGAAATTGTTGTTAAAGTAGAGCCTACACCAACACCTTTGGTCCAGAATCCACAACCACTCTGGTGAGCACAAATATTTCTCCTAGTACATCTACTGAGTATGAAGATCTGCTTAGGAAGATGGGCTAGTTAACTATTAATCTTCTTCAAGGAAAGGAATTTAGTTCTCAGGGAGGAGATAGAGGTCCAAAAAGAAATATTTCTGAAGTTGTTTGTTATGGTTGTTATAAAAAGGGTCATTATAAGTATAATTGTCCAGATAGAGCTTCTACATCTGGTACAAGAGATAATGATAAAGGAAAAGCACCTATGAATTCTCTTGATGTAGTAGATAAGAGTAGAAATAATGAAGTAGATGTGTTTGTAACAAAAAGAAAGAAAGAAAAAGATAATCAAGATGGAACTGATCCTAAGAAGATGAAAGGAGAAACTAGTAAGAAACATAGGAGAAGAAAGTTGGGTGTGCAGGGATTTCCGATTTCATAAGGGCAAGGACCATACTCCATCTTGGAAGATCTATCCAAAAGGCCTGCAAATATTTCATATGGTCAACTCTTGGCTATGTCTTCTGAGAAGAGGCGGGAGTTGCGAGGTGGACTCAATGCTCGAAGAAGGAAGGAGGTTGAGGTCCCTGTTTTGGAGGCAGAGGCAGATCCCTATGCTCCACAAGATGAGGTATTATGTAATGGTATTTCAATTCATAATGTCTTAGTTGATGGAGGTGCTGCAATTAATGTAATGACCGAGTCCGTAATGAATATGTTGGGTTTAAAATTGATCGCCCTTCAACACTTATGTTAAGGTCATTAAATAAGGGAAAACTAAACCGAAGGTGTAGTTTCAAATGTGGCAATATCTCTGTTATGGGTGTTATATGTGTGGTAGACTTTCAGTGATGAAAAATGGTACTGTTGTGTACCCAATGCTCTTTGGGAAAACCATGGCTAAGGAGATTTCATGCAAGAAACTACTGGAATTAAGGTTTCATGACACTTGGACGTGGTAGAGAGAAGGTGAAGATAAATGTGATCCTCGACATCATAAGGCGAACCTATGGATTCAAGTGATGAAACTGATGATTGGACATCCTCCGATTACTCTAGTACCGGTGAAGTGGACACACGAAGATGAAGAAAGTGAGGTGGATGTTTCAGTCATGGATATCTTTCCACCACACCAACTCATGACCCCATAAAATTATCTGAAGAAGAAGTTGATGATCGTCTCCAACAAATAAAGATTGGTGATGTTGTGATGGAGAGTGAGAAGGAATCCTACCTCCAGCTCTTTCGAAGGTACATACACCTATTCACTTTTGATTACAAGGAACTCCGTCAAGTAAGTTGGGTAGAACATTGTATTGAGCTGGTAGATGGTGCTAAGCCCATAAAGCAAATGCCATATAGAATGAATCCTAATTTTTCCAAGACTGTAAAAGAAGAAATAGATAAGTTGCTTGATGCAGGATTCATATTTGTTGTGGAGAATTTAGAATGGGTTTCTCCCATTGTGATCTCAATAAAAAATAATGGGAAGCTACACATTTGTGTTGATTACAGGAAGCTCAATAAGGCAACAAAGAAGGATCATTACCCTCTTCCATTTTCAGATCAGATCTTGGACGAAGTAGGCGGCCAGAGTGCTATAGTTTTTTGATGGATATAATGGCTACAAATAAGTTCGTATAGCAGAGAAATATCAGCTGAAGACCACGTTCACCACTCCTTGGGGAATGTTTTCTTATAGAGTTATGCCTTTTGGGTTGTGTAATGCTCCAGCAACATTCCAGCGTTTGATGAATAGGGTGTTCAAACCCTACATTGGGACCTTCATCAGAGTATTTCTGGATGATTTTTGCATCTATGGGAGCAAGTTGGACCACCTGCACCAAATGGAGATAGCATTTCAAAGGTTAGATGAAGCACAAGCCTCACTAAACCCTACAAAGTGTGTCTTTGGATGTTCTAAAGGTGTTTTGTTAGGGCATGTTGTATCCATAGATGGTATTGGTACTGATCCTGATAAAGTTTCAAAAATAAAAGATTTACCATTTCCTCTTAATAGAAGTAAGTTGAGATCATTTTTAGGCCATGTAGGTTACTATAGAAGGTTCATCAAGAATTTCTCAAAGATTGCATGTACCACTAACCCAGCTTCTTGAAGAAGGATGTTACTTATGAACCAGAAATAAGGCGCATGAAGCTTTTGGAAAATTGAAGGAAGCCCGGTGTCTTCACCTGTTTTGAAGAATCCAGATTAGAGCAAGCCATTTATTGTGTACACCGATGCCTCGAGACAACACTAGGAAGTACTTTGAGCCAAAAGGATGAAAATGGGAATGAACATCCAATTTACTTTGGAGCAGCAGACAAATGAGCAATCTTGAGGTAAATTATATCAGAATCGAAAAAGAGGCTCGCTATCATTTTTCTTTGTAAAGAAGTTTAGAAATTACTTGCTAGGGCAAAAATTTCTAGTTGTAACAAATCATCAGGCTCTAAAATATATTGTAAATAAGCCTAACCCATCAGGGAGGATAGCAAGATAGATAATTTTGCTACAAGAATTTGAATTTGATATTATAGATAGGCCAGGAAAGAAGCATGTCAATGTAGATGCACTCTCTCGAGCCTATGATGGTTTAGGATCATCTTGTGATGATGATGATTTCCCCGATGCAGCATTGTTATCCCTTGATACAATCCCTAGTGAATACATATATATTTGGAATTATCTGAATGAATTCAAGTTTCCTGATGGTGCCAATGCAAATACAAAGAGAAAGATTACTCAAGCTAGTCGTCCATATTCTATTCTGCATGGAGCATTATTTCGAATAGGACCTGATGGACAGTACAAGAGGGCAGTTGGACGTGATCAAGGAAAGGAGCTGCTAGAAGAATTCCACAATGGTACATGTGGAGGGCACTTATTTGGACAACTTACAACAAGAAGGATCTTGGATGCAGTTATCACCGCCCACTCTTTTTAAAGATTGTTATAATTATTGTAAGACATGTGATATTTGTCAAACACATGGTAACCGTAAGACTTTATCACTCCATTATGTTCTATTATTCCACTTGGTCCCTTTGAAAAGTGGGGAATAGACATTATAGGTCCACTTCCAACTACATCACGCCAAAATAAGTATATTGTAGTTGCCACAGATTATTTAACTAAGTGGGTTGAAGCTAGGCCATTGAAAACACTTCCATGGATGAAGTGGCAAGGTTCATATATGAACACATTGTCACCAGATTTGGTTGTGCATTAGAAATTGTAATAGATCAAGGAAGCCGCTTCATTAATGAGGTGGTAGAAGCCCTAGTCAATAAGTTTTCTATTAAGCACAGAAGGCAACAACATATAAGCCAAGCACAAATGGACAAAGTGGAACGAACAAATTTTTGTCTTTGTGTCAAATTCTAGCAAAAGATGCAGCCTTGCAGTACATAAATGGGATAAAAGGATTCATGCAAAGCATTGTGGGCATATAGGGAAACATCAAAGTTAGCAACAGGATACTCCCCATTTCAGTTGGCCTATGGCATTGATCCAGTTCTTCCTATTGAGTTTGATATTCCCACTGTGAGAGTTATGAAAAATGAAAGGATGGATGAAAGTGATTCAGTAAAAGAAAGGTTGGTACATCTTCATTTGCTGGAGGAAATGAGAGAAATAGCAAAAGATACAAGCCATAAGAAGAAAATGAAGTAGAAGGAATACTTTGATCAAAAGATCCGGTGGTCTCCATTTCATGTGAATGACTTGGTTCTAGTATATGATTCCAGATACAAAAAAAGAAGACAGAGAAAATTTCTTCCAAAATGGATGGGGCCCTACAAAATAGTAGCTGTGCATGAAAATGGTACGTACCAACTGGAGGAATTGGATGGCACTCCCATTACGAAATGGGTCAACCACGACAAGTTGAAGATTTTCCAAGCACCAGAATAGTCTACTCCGAGGATGGAGTAGAAGCTAGGAAGGGGGAAGATGTCGACACTAAAATTTTCCTCCGTAATTTCTATTTCATTAATGTATGTATTAGGAATAGGATGTTGTTAAGTATAATTAGTAGTAGCGTCTGATAGAAGATAACAAACGTACAATACGGTGCCGCCAATAATGTGGAGTACGGTAACAGTCAAAGTACAATAGGAATGTTGTAAAAAGTAAATATTTGTCGTAAGTGGTCCGGTAATGTTAAAATGTCAAAGTTTGGGTAATTAGAGAAGTAGGGTCTACATGATTAGGAATTAGAAATATTATATTGATAATAAAGACAAGGAGTGAGGTCATAAATATTTTGTGTATTTTATTTAAAAAGTCTAAAAATGTGGAACCCATGTAAAATGATAAGGTTTATCTTATCTTAACAGATAAGCTTACATGTATAGATAAGAGTTAAGGTATGGAATATGATTCGTTAGAGTGGATTTCTTATCCTATCTTAGAGATAAGATGGATAAGCCTGGAAGTTCTATAAATAGAGAGGCCACCCCCCTCATTTAGCATAGAAAGAAGTAGTGAGAAATATTGTAGGAAGTGTGCAAAGGAAGCCATCAGTTAAAGGTGTGTTGAAGAAGCCATCGAGAGGTGTAATTGTAAAGTTTCTCCCATAGTCTTGTTGAAGTACCTCATGGGTGAGATTGTAACAATTTCATGTTAATATTATAATTTACTTTGATATTTCATATTTTTCATCATTCCATCTTATCATAGTCGATGGTATTCTTGTGTTCGGTTGTTGTTTTGTTTCCAGATTACATCCACCAAACTAAAGGCTGTGCATTAGTAAATAATCATAGCACGAGGAGTTCCCGGTGAAGAATTATCATAGTGCCGGATTGGTGATGACAAGACCAAAACACAATATATCTTTAACATGGTGATTTCTCATTCTTCATGGCACCTAGAGACATCTCGGCCAGAGTGACACCTCATTTGGGAGTTCTTGTTTAATTAATAGATTGGATTGAGAATGAATTTGATAGGGGAATGTTTAAGAACACACGAGAGTTATCAATCGCCTATTAAATCTTTCTTGTTTAGTTCTAAATGGGAGTTCGGCATAGTTGGCCTACGACTTAGTGAACTTCCATTCATTGATAATTTATGCTATGATAAACCCATGGATGTTTTCAAAATAACCTTTAAAAAGATAGGGGTATTCATCAAGCCTAGTGAAGGGTGTGATGTGATTTCTAAATAACTTGAAAAGCCTATGATTTAAAGGTAATAACACGAATTGGATAGGATTAGACAATCAAGAATCATTGAGTGTCCGAATTAGAATGATATTGCATCTAGAGACACTCTCGAGAATTGGAGTAATGCATATGGAGAGACATTCTCAAAATATCAACAAATGAAAGGCATCAAATACTAACGACTCTTAAATGTTTTAATAGAGGAGAAGACTAAGAAGCATGAAGACTGTAGTAGGTGCATGATAAGATAGGAACTAGTACAAAGAGACCATGAGAAAGAAGAAGTGCAAGTATGGTACATACACATATACAACTTGATAAATTGAATGAATAATTTCTTAGATTAGGTAACTCTTTCTATATACATACATTATACAAATATTGATTTCCAAATTTTGATGCATATAATACATTGAAAACACTAGTACATGTACATCACCAATAAATGAAAAATAATCCATAATATCGTAAATATTGTCAAGTGCACATCATATTAGTTTCATGCAAAAATAATATCGAAATGTAAGGTCTCATACAAAAATATCATGTTCGAATAGTATTTTAATGTGCATAATAAATATAAAAATACACAAATAGGTCATATACCATCAAGTTCAAATTCCATATAGGCATACATACAATGCCATGCACATAGGCATACAAAAAAATCTCATGTAAGACATATATATTTCCTAATCATCAAAATTTATCCCTCTCTTTCCCTTGTTCAAAGAAGGCCCTCCTTTAGATGAATATTCCAATCTATGAGATGACTTTGGATCATCTGAGCCCATGCTATGAGTCCTCTTCCACTGAATACTCACCTGTAGATGAACCTCTAAATGCAAAAAACGTTTTTTTTTCAAAACTTAATTTATATATGTTTTAAACATGTATTTAAGAACATGCTAGAATGAAAGTATTTACATAAATACATAAACTTACCGCAAGTTGTCGATCATGCCAAATCTGCATCTCACACTCACATGAGTCATCAGGAGCTCCTGGAGTATGAAAACGATGAGATGGAGGAGTCAGTGCCCTCAAAGTCAAAATGGAGGGGTTTGAAGTTCCCTACATACACATAAGATCAGAAAATCTAACATCAAAATTAGTGAAATATAGAACTAAGTACATGTATGTGTAATGACAATATTTTAACTAATTTTATCAATATAGAACTATTGTTTTTACCCCGCCACGCCTATGAATCAAATGAACAAGGCTGCTACATGTCACAGGTAACTCCTGCATATACACAATGAAATAAATTATTAACATAATTTAATAGTTCTATGATGAAATACATTACTAACATGTAATTTAACATAATATGAATTACACGAAAAATTTAATGAAATTTACATGTTGTTTGAATACCTTAGTGAGTTGTTGTGTAGATTAAATCACAATGGCAACAACTTTCTCTACTTGTCGCAGAGATGGTGGGGTGTCTAGTGAAGTCAACATCTTTATCAAACATGTAACACGTGAGTTAGATGAACATACAAGAACATACATATATTTGAATTCAAAAATTATATATATTAGCATGTATGTAAAAATTTTACACAATTAACATTCTAAATTACCTCTATGAATGTATGTGTACACATGGTTCTCATATCTTATGGTTGGGATGAAGATGCACCTCCGTGTGTCTTTGTAATATCAATGCATGTACATGTAAAAATATAATTATTTTAAAAATTTAACATATATAAGTAAATCAAGTACTCGAACATTTTGTAACACACATAATAAAACATAACAAATACCGTGAAGGTGACACGATGACTATAATTCAAATGGATCACTCAAAATGCATCGACATAGTGACATTCTAGTGTGTACCCCTAGCACCAATGCCATAGAAATCAGCACCCATGAAAGTATCATCCTCCTCATGCCCCAATCATATGCTACCACATGATGAGAAAATATTCATCCTCATCTTTGGTACTCCTTGAGGGAATAATCGGTGTACCTCTATGATCATCCGCTCAGTAAATCTCCTTCGTATGTGAACAAGGGTCGAAGATAGCCCCCGAAGCACGTAGAGTGTATCAATCTCTATTATCTCCTTCATTGCTAGAGGGACAATCTCAAGATGAGGGGGATTTTGTGTGAGGACTCTACCCTGTTGAATAGGTGCACATTTTTCACCTAGTCGATCCTATGCGTGAGATCCTTTTCCTCGCCCCTGAAATCTTAGAAATCAAAATAATTTAGGATCTCTTTGAGGATAAACTTGCAATAGAGTTTCCTTAGAAAGTATAGTGGAACCTCATTGTTATTTCAAGGTGGAAAATCAAACACCATCCACCATCAATTCCAAAAATTATTTTTAATGAAATTATTAGTGCACCAATGGATGGGAAATTTTTTTCATGACAACAAAACAATAAAATTAGTATGGGGTGCATGAATAAGGAACATATGATGTCTTTTGTAATTTATTTTTATTTACATCCACATATGAATTTTTTTTGGAATAATAAACCCTATAACCCTCTTTTTAATTTGTCCAATGATCAATTTTCCCCATTTCCACGTCAACTTGAGCAAGTAATGCCTCCAATGTGTTTGTAAGAGAGGCATGGTGGGGGTTTGTGGATTATGAATCCCTCATTCATTTGATTAAATCCTCAATTTCATTTTTTTCAACTATGTGGGCTACTAAATGTTCTTGACTACCGGTGGATATTGAGCAATTATGGGAGGGTTGGGAGGGATGACAGGAATAACAAGGTTTAGTTGTGGTTGAATCCCTTAACCTCGAACTGTAACAATAAAAAAATGTATTCAATTAAAATTATACTGTATAATTATCATATTTCAATGTCATTTTGAGAAAAGAATTGTGCCTACCTCTTCTTCATGGTGCCATCGTCGATTCGTATCTTCCCATCTATATAGAGACAATCATTTGAGTTTGAGATCCAGCTGAATGAAAAAATGTGAGGGCATAGTTAAGCTCTAAAACTCACATTTGAGGGAGATAAAATGATAGATGCTTGGGCCTCTTTTTTAATTTATAGCAGACATAACACATATGCATTATAACGTGTATGTGTTATGGTCCAGTAAATTATAAACCTAAGAAATTAAAACTTGATTTTGTTATAATAGAACACGTACTTGTTTTTATTTTTTTGGGGTTTTTTCTTCTTTTTCGCCCCCAACTTAGTGCACTTACCTTAGGGCACTCGAAGAGGGATGGGGGAACCCATGGGCACCTTGGTCTTGTTTCTACACACCTTGGTCTACATAGATTCTCATACAACCTCCTCTAATGTGTCATAAGAGGTTTGCACTTATTCTCCTTTGATCACCTTGAGGTCGTTGTAAGATCACCGAACTACCCGTAAACCCGTAATGAAGAAAGGACATGTAAAACCCTCAAATAGACATCAAATCCTAAAAATAAAAATGTAAAATGAGGGTTTGGACTATCCTCATCTACCATAATGATGTACTTAATACTTGAGTGTTGCACTACATCTCAAACCCAATGTAGTTTTGTATGTGTGTGCAAAACTATTCCCTAGGTTTCTCTTGTGCATGTCACACTTTGAAGTAGCAAGAAAGTAGATAGATGTATAATGTAAATAATGTGTGCATGGAAATAATAGACTCTCCTCATATAAAGTGTGATGCATAAGAAAAAACCTTTATCCCTTGTGATGGAGCTAGATGGATGCAAGTGGAGCTATAGATGCTTTGATGGATGTAACCTTAGGTGGTGATAGATAGTGCTTAGTCCTTGGTCCCTTATTATGATCACATTACTCTATATTTATATGATTTCATTTCTTGAATTTTTTAATTAACCCCGAAAAGGCCAAATACCAAAAATATAAGATTCTCAAAGGGATAGAAAGGACCTAAATAGTGTGACCAAAGTGAAAATAGGATGAAGGCACCTAGAGGGGACAGGGGCACCTGGTGCTAGCAACCTGGTTGGGTGATGGTGACCAAAATGAAAAATTATGAAAGGTAAAAGGGAAGTCTAAGAAAGTAAGAGTGCAAGATCGAAATCGAAGCATAAATAAAAGAAAAGTGGATAAAGACATGGGTTAATCATTACTTTTCATACTTAGGAATCATATGAATAATAATATGTAGTCGGGACTAAATAATCACCCTAAGTGCGTGATTTTATGTCTACATTTTCTAAGCATGGTTATATTTCACATATGCCTTCTGCTCATAGCCATTCCCCATTTTCAAAGTATCTTGCAATGTGTCAAACATTCTTACAATCTGAATAAAATAATAGGATTTTTACCTCTAAGGGCTTTAACTCTCCGGCTCTATATATGTGGCTCTTGATAACAACATATACCAATATGTCCAAAATTATTACAGTTATAACAAACAACCTCATTCTTACCTTCATTTCTCCAAATCTATCTTGGTGGTTCATGAAGACAATATCTAGCTATGTGACCCTTTTTATGGTAGTTATAGAAAGTAATGTTTCTTTACTGGTCATCTCTACTATCTCTCCATGGATGGTCATTATTGATTGTCCTCCTACAATATTTTTCTCCATAACTAAAACCATCGCAATCGTATCAATAACCATTGAAATTTATTTCATACCTTGATGCATTGAGATGCCTTAATGACCTTGACTTCATTTTTTCTTCATGTGATCATATCTTTAACTAGTAGTCTCCATGATGAAAGTAGCATCATCTTTCATAACCTATTTTCATTTAAGGTTTTCCTTGAACTATAGACCAAATTTATCTCCTGTAGAGCTCGGAATTTCCAAGAGATCATATAAATCCTTAGATATCTTCTCAAACCTCTAGAACAACTTTCCCTTGCTAGAAATTTTAGGTATCTCCACTCTTAGAGACATAATTTCCTTTTCCTTGGCTTCTAGATTTTCTAAGCACATTTAAATTTTATCTTAAAGTTGTTTATTTATTTCTTCAAACTCTTTTGCATCCTTTCTTAATCTATTTTTAATAAGGCTGACCAATTCCTCATTGTGCTTAATTTGTGCTCTCAAATTCTTGAACTTCTTCTCAAGTATGCTTCAACTCTTCTTGAATACACATTAGTTATGTCTCAATATCACACTCTTATTCTTCTTCGAATTCCATGCAAGATCCAAACATGGAGTCTTCAATTTTTAGCTCTTAGCACTATTGGACATAAATAGAACTTCATCACATAAATCATCATGATCAGACTCAAATTCAGAATAAGAAACACCATCATAACTACTTACCTTTGATAAGTAGAAGTATTCTTTGGATTAGAATATCTTATTGGTATTCTTATTATTTTCAAACATATTGAACTTATTCCTATAAAACCTAAGATATTCCTCATCATGATATCCATCATTCTCTTAATCATCTTCATCATTATGCATATGAGGACACTTGATTGGAAAATTTTTAACCTTACCACAATTTAAACATTTGAATGGTGATTTTTCCTTCTACTTCCTTGAACCAGTCTTCAATTTTATAATAAATATGGAAATAAAGTCATCATCATCAATGTGAGTAATATCATAATTTAAAACCTTCTTACCTTTTTTTCGTATTCTCATATTTCAAATCAACCTCCTTCTTGATAGGTTTAGTATCAATGATCCTCATCTCATAGGTTGACAAAATGACATGAAGCTCATCCATCAACATGGTACTCAAATCCTTGGATTCTTCAATGGATGATACTTTGGCATCAAACTTGGGAGTGAGTGATCTCAACACCTTTTATACCACCACTTCTTCTTTCACCTCTTCACCTAAACCTTTGATGATGTTGACAACTTGATAAACTCAAAGTATGTATGTAGAAATGTGATGAAGGAAAATCTTGAAGAACCCTTCCATTGCACAATTCATACTTCTAGAGTCTATTTGAGTTTTGAGATATATGTAGGAGTTATTCTAGGTCATATGAATCAATTCAAGCATCCAATGGAGTTGAAGAATTCAAATTATCCTCCTTTTGTGTTTTCCCTCCAAAAAGGGAATTTAAATATTCAAATGAGTGTAATAGTTGTATGGTCTTGGAAAAGTTGTCTTAGGTGTGTTAGAAGGTTTAATAAGGTTGTATAGTGTATTTTTAAGTGATAGTAGGTATAATGAGTGTGTGGCATCATTAATATACTTTGAATGATGAAGTTTGGGCAGTTACACATGTAGGAGGTGAGGGAAGTTGAAGAGTCACAAGGTAAGGAGAGTTAGATTACTTGTAGTGGTTGTATGCATGAGGAGGAATTCAAATTTAGGATGTGAGAGAGGATTTTTGAATGTATTCCTCATGGGGGAATAGGATGGAATGAAAGGAGATAGCAAGGGAGCCATGGAGTAAATGATTTAGATAATTTCATATGAACTTGATAATGAAAAATAAGAATGCTTATTTCAGTTCTATGTTTATCTTGTTTGTGGATATATTTATGAGGTTTGCATCTATGTGTGGGTTTTACAGTGATATTATATCTTTGAAAAATCAATTTTGCTAGCCTTGTAATGATATTGCTTCATAGGATGGGCATATACTTTGTTTTTATATTCATTTGGAGCTTTGGTTGATTGTGAAAAGATGAACGTGTAAAACCAGTCTCGATACAAAGCTGATAAAATTTTCAAATGATTTCAAAACAAGATACAAATTTTACCCTAGGAATATAATGAAATTTTTCAGATGGGTCTTGAAGGGTTTTCTTTTATTATTAATATGTTTTAAGATATGATGCATACTACTTGTTTGAAAAAATGTCTGTCATGTTCAAAAGAGTGTATCTCCTGTGTTTTTAGAATTCAAGACCTAAAATTTTGAATTAATCAAGGTAGAGTAGTATATTAAACTATTCAAAAAGAATTATTTATTTTCATGGTTAGTTTTTGAGATATTTATGAAACTCTAGAATGAGGTCTGTAAACACATTTCAAAGGTAGTTTTGGTAAAGGAAGAGTAACATGATGTTTAGTGGTCTTGAATGCATTTATTTATTGATTCTAATAAGGATGTGAGTATGTGGACAAGGAGGAAAGGTTTGGAATATTGCATAAGTAAGAGGAATAAATATTACATGCTTGATGTAGCCTAGAATTTACCATATAACATTGTAGTCACGCTGGCACATCACTCAACCTAGCGAGTGCTCACCCGAAGCGCGCAAAGGTATCAAAACCCTCTTTAGGTTTGTTATAACAGGATGTTAATGTGATGAAGGAAGAAATATATATATCCATAACTAATCCATCTTTTAACAATACATGCTACATTCAGATCTATGAAAGAACAAGCTTAAACAGTAATCACGATTGAATCAATAACATGCACTACTCAAATACACATAGGCATACCACTTAGTTCAGCTAATATCTTCCATCTATTAATAAACACAAAATCTCCTTACAAAGTAATGTCAATCTATACCAATGTGTACATGGATCTGATATAATAATTCAGTCATATGCATATATCTCTATATCTCCATACATCCATCTCTCTCTGTATATCCTACTATGTGCTTCATATCATATATAGGGTGGGGACTTTCCCTTCACCACTTATCTATTCCAGAAATAGGCCGCATGCTATTAATAGCCACATGTCATTTACAGGCATAGCCACACATGCAAGTGTGTTATCTATAGACTTCTTATAGTTAACTGAAGTGAAAATCCTATTCTTAGCTCGTCTCCATGTAAAACACTTTGATCTGATCCTCCAAAGATAGATAATGTGTGGTACACACGTATCTACATCGTTGGTGTGTTCTACATGCCATATTCTAAAAATAGGTCATCATGCTCAAAATAGGCTAAGTCCTGAATGTTGAACTTTCCCTCTGCGTGTGGGTTCTTCTTGGCCCTTTGTGCCCTTGATCCTGACCTTCTCTACCATGCAGACTTCTTGTGTGATCTCTAAGAAGTATTCTCGATCAACAATTCTTAGGCCAAGGGATCAAGAACAAGGAAAGTAAGTATAGTGAAGGTAATTGAGTACTATGTCATTGGATGAATGATGAGGTTGTGAATGGATTTTTTCTAGGTGAGATAAGAAAATTTAGGAAAGGTCTGGTGACTCAAGATCTTGGTGAATATTAATTTCTATGTTAAAATAAAATATTGAGAAAATTATATGAATTTTTAGCCTTATAGGCTTGTTAGTAAGATCCTCCATGCAGAGCCTGTTGTGGTTAAGTTGGTTGAAACTTCTTGTTTACTCAGTATAAGCTTGATTTTAGTTTTTCTTTGCATCAAAATGGTTTCCTCCTCCTTCATCATTATGATTTCAAGCGTACTTTACTATATGTATGTAGTTTTTCCATCTTTACCTTTAAACCACCTTCACCTTCATGCATAACCCTAAGCTTTTCCCACATGACCTTATTAGAATTAAAATGCATCACTTTGACAAGTTTTAATTCTCCCAAACTAGACAAAATGGAATTTATGGCTTTATAATGATCATGGTGGGATTTCTTACCCTCTTTGCATCTATTGGAGGAGTCTCGAGTAGTATATATATATATATATATATATATATATAAAATTGATTTCTAAACATAAAATCCCAAATAACTTATATAATCTCTCGTCCTAATAATCTAAAAGGAATAGTTGGTACCATACAACATAGGTTTTTTTCTAGAAGAATATCTATACTGCTAACTCACCATTTTTGTGCTTCAAGGATCTTCCTCAAGTGGTTAGACTTGATTCAAAAGGAACTTTATCGATACTAAATTTTGGAAGAAAAATGAATGAGAGGGGGTGAATTAGTCTATTAAAATTTTCATTTGATTATATTTAACTTGTGTGAATCATTAACCATTCAACATGCATCAATGTGAGCTTAGTAACAGAGAAACAACCTTTCACAAGAACATGAACCAAGATAGTATACAAGAACACAATAAAAAAATGGGAAATCCTCAAAGGGAATACAATCCCCTCATACTTTGCATATATTACTCAATAAAAAGGAATTTAATGAAGCACCAACCTCACAAGGATCACAAACCCCTATTTTAGTATGGAACCAACCCT
Source organism: Taxus wallichiana var. yunnanensis (assembly GCA_018340775.1). Lineage (NCBI taxonomy): Eukaryota > Viridiplantae > Streptophyta > Pinopsida > Cupressales > Taxaceae > Taxus > Taxus wallichiana. Next base: position 339,739,208 of record CM031244.1, read on the forward strand.
ACAAGGATCACTAACCCCCGATTTAGTGAGGCAATAACTATAAAAGGAGGATACAACCACCTAAAATGACCAAGAACCAACTCATATAGCTAAAGATGAAGATACCTTGATGAATTGTTGTTCCAACAACTGATTGTGACCACTAGTTCAGCTCCATGCACTCAAAACCCTTATCATTCACACCTTCTTCTTCTTCACTCAAACTAGCACCTTCATATGCTGATTAGGTCAACGAGATATTGTATCTATGATCTGCTACTCTTCTCACATTCTCATTCTCTTCTTTTCTCTTCCCTAGACCCCTTACAAATATCTTTCACTCTCCTTTATCTCCCTCATTCCTCTCTCTCCATTACTAGCTCAAATAGGCTATTACAACTTAGTTTATACATGAATCTTAGTTACAAAAACATATAGGTTAGCTAAAACCAATATGGTCGGTTATAAATCCATATAAATCACCTCAAGAGACCTTAAATGTTGGCAAGGGCCTAAAGTAACCATACTTTCTCATAAGGCCCTAAATACAAACATTCACCTCAATGACCATTTTTTTAATTTGAAGGGAAAAATAAATCATAATAATGATTCCTACAAATTTGGACACTCTGATACATATTCAATAAATAATATCCATGCACAAGAACCTATGAACCAGCCACCTCCAACATGAAACACACCAACTTGTAAGCTTACCCAACTAGGTCTTATGTACCCAATTTTCAGTCCACAAGACTGTGTAACTTCACATAGAAAAAAAATTCACCATGAAACAAGTGACACATCAATGGAAATATCTCAATTTATACTATATAATACAACCACACCAATCATCGAATTAAGTTATAAGGCTCTATAAAGCATGTATCTTTAAAACTGCTCAAAATAGATCCTAGGTCTCAAGAACCATTCTTGAGATTACTGACCTCCAAAATCTAAATCTTCACTTCCAGGATCTTCTATTACTTGCAAAATTTAAAGGATAACCTTAAAAACCTCCTCAAACTCTCACATCCATATATCATATGATGAATTTCAACCTTGCATACCTATTTGAGTCACCTTCTTGACATGCCTAAATAGGGTAAGTTAGACCAATAGAGCTCAAGCATGAAAATACCTTACAAGATAAAACTAGAGGCACTAACACATCATTATAAACAACTAATAATTTTTTAATCCCATAACACACTACCAAGAAACTCCAAACATGAAACACACCATTGATCCTTCAATACTAGTATTTTCCTCATAATGCCTTTAGCGGTAGACACACATCAAATACTTGTTACACAAAATTTATCCATATAAATTATCTGAATCACTTTATGGAAACTTAAAATACATCCCGATTTTTCTTCCAAATTTTGTTCACATTATGAAACATGTAACTCACACATGTACTATCAAATATTCACAAAAATAGAGTTTTTATGACGTTATCGGTGACACTGGAGCATGAAAATACCACCAAAAGAATCCATGAAGAATCATCTACATCACTAATTCATCATACCAGCTGGAACAATCCATTTTGAGACCATACAACTCATTTATTTCCTATCACTTCAAAATTAGGGTTATGGGGAGGGTTTTAACCTACATAACATGTTAACAATGGTTCATAAAGATGTGATGACCAAATGAATCCATTATTTTTGAAAAACCTTATTAACTCCATGTAATAACATATCCTAAAATTATATAACCCCATGAATAACTGGAATTTGACTTTTGAATTGGAATTTGCATTTCGAGAGCTCGGTAGAGCCAAAAATGAATTTTATTGTTTTTCTTAATCCTCATGACCTGAAAATTTTCCCATATCATTGTAGTAACCTCCTACATGTTTTAAAACCTCATCCAAGCTTAACTACATCTAAAAATATTCATTCCATATCACTTTCCCATGCATTATTACCTTCTTCTCAAGAACATGCTTTAATAGAACCTTCATCATGCACTAAACACCTGATTTATGGCATGATATTCCTTCCTCACTTTCTATGCATCCTAAAAACATCTTACATATGCCAAAAAAATATTTTTATGATTCATACTTTATGTAATCATGCCATATGTAATGTATTAGGTCTAGGACTAGGCCTAATATAACTAGTACCAAAACATGATTTATAAGAACTAACATGTTCTTATCTATGTAGCACTTTAACAACTTTGAGATACCTAACTAAACATGATTAACACCCTATAGACTTTATACAACCTTTGGAGAAAACATACAATCATCTTCCTACTATACCTATGTGATCAATCATGCATGATAACCAAAGAACCATGACATGACACCAAAATAACATATCATGACAACAAAATTGGACACTACCAATCAACCTTCAAGATTGATTATGAATGACACCTTATACAAGAAAAATATAAAATTTAGACTCCCTTTTCCATCAATGAAACTTGACATCAATGAAAACAACTAAGAAACTATATCTAACAAGTTGTTTCCCCATAGAGAAATGAATAATCCTCAATATACATGTCTCTGTGAAAGATTGTTGATAATTGTGTCAAGAAGTCTAATAGCTTGTGTAACAACACATGTTTAAGGAAGGTTTAAAATACTCATGGAAAATATCTAGGGGTGTTAATCATCTCATGAAGCATAAACAAAGTATCTTGAAGTTTTGTAAGAACTTTGGAATATCCAAGCCAAGTATCGTATGGAAAGGTAGGTGAGTATGAAGAACAAATGTGGTTTCAACATGTTAATAGAAATCTCTAAAAGGTTAAAGTCATGGTATTTTCTCAAAATATTTTATGAAGGAACTAAGAATATTATTTACATCATGAAAATTATACAAAATAATGTGTATGAAAATGAAAGAAGAGCATGGAGGTTATAGAAGATGCTTATAGAACAATAAAGGGCATTTAAAGGATTGACATGACAATATGCTTAATGAAGAACAAAAATTTGGGTAAGAAATATATATCAATGGTTTTGACATTACTAAAGAAAGTAATGTTTATCCCAGGGGAGATAGTGTGTTCTCAAGCTTGTCTATTCTTGTAAGATATGTCTTTTGATTCATCTTGTTCATCTCATGAAGTTATAATGTATCATGGAGATATGTTGTAAGTGACGTGCATCAAGAAGGAATGACGTTGAAATATTAAAGTATGTTTCATAATGTTAAAATAGTCTACATCAATTGCATCAGGTGTTCTTATGAGCTCTATAATTCAGATAATTGTGTAAATATGTCTTAGAAGTCAAGAAGACAAAAGGTTTGGTTGTGTAGTCTCAAGATAGCCATGAAAAATTCTACAAATTATATGCTACCCATATGGATTTGTTTGATGTTGTTTTATGCTTAAGTGGATAGTAAATTGTGTTTTTAAGGTCTAGTTTTGATGTGAAAATATGAGTATGTGATCAAAGATGCTAGGAAGGATGAAAATTTGTGCATAATAATATGATATGATTGATTTGAAACATCAAAAGGAAGAGGATCATGATTGAAAACCTAGACAAGATTTGAGATGGAGTATAATGAGCATGAAGGGATCTAACATGCTATTGAAGGAGTGAATTTTATCATATATGTTTGATAAGTCTTGTTTGTTTTTGATATTTTATTGAAGACTCTACAAGTGGTAGTAAGGTTTGTCTTAAGGATTTTGTGTTTGTTTGAACAAGAAAGAACTTGGTACATTTTTCATTCAAAGCTAATAGTTTGTCAAAATTTTATTGATGAAAGTTGACTATGTATTGAGATTACAAGGGTATTGTTGTGTTTTATAGTGACTTGAAAAATCATAAATTAGTGTTATGAGACCCATAATAACCTATACTAGATGAGACAGTCAATTTGGAGATATACGGACTTGTGAAACAAAGTGTATGTTAATTCTTGAAGTTTAGTTTAAGGATGGTAATGGTGTATCAAGTTATGAAAGCAAATTATCAATGATTTATTTTGGTGAGAAGTATAATTTTGAAATTTTTGAGCTTCTAACATTACACAATAAGGTCTATAATATTGTATAGTTACATGAATAGGAAAGATTACAAGGTACAAAAGAGTTTTGCTTGTGAGAACTATGAAAATTGTGGTTTGCCAAGGATAGAAGGACTGTGAACGTCATTATAGAATGGTATAGGAGGATGTTAAGGAGTCAAAATTATGTATCTATAGAGGGGGAAACAATACCATGTTTATCAAAAGAGATAAGAAGAGGTATGTAATAGGATGAACATTGTGTCTATGAGCTATGTGTTTGCAACACTTCAAGGGGAGATGATTTGATCCAATAAGAAATGTTGGTTTCTCGGACATGCACCCACATCTTGGATCTTGAAAGGATCAAGGTGTCTGAGACCACAATGGAACCATCCCCAAGTTGTGGGACCTTACGAGCTTGGGACGGATCTTGAGATAAGGTTGGTTCCTCTATCTATTCCCCTGCCTTCTGCTATTCCTAGTCTTTGAAGGGGAAACTAAGCTATGAATGCCAAGGGAGAAGAGAAAGAAGGATAACATAAAACAAACTACACTAAAAGGTGATAACACTAGAAAAGAGGGATGAACACTATACATTACGAGTAAGAATGATGGGAAATATGTGAGAGGAGGCTAGGAATATTTAGCATGACAAGAAGACACACATTCACCAAATTAGCCTTATGGAACACAACCAAATATGGAACTACAAGGGATGAAGTAGCACAAAAATACACAATGTGAGAGAAAAGGAAAGAATAAGTAATACAAACATGCTAGGATAGAGAATAGTCATAAAATAATGCTTCTATTACTTCCAAAATGCACAGAACTATTACAATGCTAAAGAGGCCAATATCTGTATGCAAGAGCCAAACATGGAGGTCTGTAACTCAAAATACAGAAAATATGGAGTCCTTAGAAACACGCGTAAGGATCTAGAGTATCCAACATAACAAACGAGCCTTACTCTTACATTTATAGATAAATCCATGGAGGAAAGAAGGATCAAGGAGAGAAAACTCGAATTTGAAATACAACCACCAATAAGAAGCATTCAATACTGTAAATCTTGGAAATATGTATTACACTTCCCCATGTATATTTTACATGTGAAGGAGGGTGGACCATGCTAAATCAGGTGGTTGGGAAATCATATCTGCTCATCAATGTTCAGAGAGACATTTTCCAAATTCTCACCTACCAGATCTGCCAGGATTTGAAATTTGAATTTTTAGCATTGTAGCTGATGTCAGCAGCTTTCTGACAAGTCCAGCGTGCACCGATCTAAGATCTATAGCTAATGATATGGTTGTAAGACTTGTAATTATACACAAAACACGTGGTGCATCTTTGATACATTGGAATGATGGCCAAATGTACATTTGTTTCATCATTTCTTCCATGTGTTTATCATTCACTTATTACAAGGATTCAACACCCTATTAGAGCACGCTCGCTTGAGTTACGTGTTGCATTCTTAAGTGTGTCATAAGATGATTTGGCATAGAAGGGCATGGGGAGAAAATAGAGGATGGTGTGGAGGATCTGCACAACACACAAGGGGAAGGAATCAAACCGGTGAGAAGGAAACATATGGTTAAGACATAACTATTACAAAGTAATGGGTGTGGACGAAGGTTCAACTACTTAGGTGCATGGGTGGAAGGAAACTAAATTGGAAGAAGGTGGTTACGTGGAAGATGCACATAAGAGAGAAGTGGAAGGGACAAAGGATTAGGGTGCACAGGTAAACTGTGACAAAGGGAATGTGCCAAATGATTCGGGTGCATGTAACCTTTTTACTAGATAGCCAAAGGCTAGAATGTGTATGTAAGTTATATAAATCACTCGGGAATTCTTTGGATAAAAATTTTGATGACTTTGGGGCCATCTGCCTACTAGATGAAAGAGACCAGAAGCTTGAAGCATCCATTGGGCATGGAGTCTGCATGAAAATGCCTTTTCGTCACCTTGAGTATCATTTCTGCACCTGTATTGAATCTCACAATTGCTCGAGAGAAGTTTTGCACATTAGAAGCAACAAAAGAGTGCACGCAGGAAGCACATGAAAGGAAAGAACTATGTACAAATAGACAATGTGTGCAAAGCACACTTGAAGGAATTGAAACTACTTAATATATACAAGTGATGCAACAAACCTAATGGAAGGGTTTGAGATAGATCCCATTTATTGGGATTTGCAGCGTGCTTCCATCTGGATGAGTTAACTCAAAAGAGTTAGCTTCCTTGCAAGACTTGATGATGTATAGGCCACTCCAAAGTGCATCAAAATTTGAATGGTGCCCTAGTTTTTTCTCTGTCGTATCCCATTTTAGGATTAGGTATCCATCTTTGAAAGCCTAAGGCCTATCCTTTCTGTCAAACCATTTCTTTGTTGCATGTTGATACTATCCTAGTTTAATCATGGCAGAGTTTTTGAGTTCTTAGAGATGAACCAACTCTGCCATCCTGATTTCTCTCTAATTCACACCCTCAAATTCCAGTTATTTGGGCAAGTGCTAATGAATTTAGCTCTAGTGTCAAAGGAAGGGTAGCTTCCTTGCCATAGACAAGCTTGTAAGGTGAAGTTCCTATTGCATTTTTTAATGTGATTTTATCTACCCAGAGCACGCACAAGACCTTTGTATGCCACTATCTTTAGCTGGTATTCATTTTATGCTTCGTGATTCTGATCAGGTTCTTGTTTGTTGACTCTAGTAGACTATTGCCCTAAGGGTATAGTTGGAAGAATTTTTCAGGTAAATGCCCAAATTTAGAGCCCAATCAATGATTTTAGCACCAAGGAAGGATTTCACATTATCAGAGATAATGGTTTGAGGAATGCCAAACCTTGTGATTAAAATTTTGAGGAAGTCAAGGATGATTGCCTCGGTTTATTCTTTGAGTGTGACAAACCTCATGTCCATTTGGTGCGTAATATGTAGTATCAAGCACCCACTTATGTCCAACACTTGAAGGTGGATTGATCATACCTATGAATTCTAGACCCCATTGTGCAAAAGGTTGATCCACTTGGATTGGTCGGAGGGGAAGTGTTGCCAATCTTTTCTTTCTTGCAAAGAAAGTGCATTCCCTGCATTTTATGACCCACCTATATGCATATGAAAATAGGGTAGGCTGAAATATTCCTGCCATTATTATTTTCATTGTTGTGGTCTTGTCAGAGAAGTGTCCACTAGAGAATCCATCATGAAATTATGCTAACACTTTTTTAGTTTTGCATCGTTAATACATCTTAACAACACACCATCTATATTTATTTTAAAGAGAAGTCCATCAATCAAGACATAAGGAATAGATTGCAACCTTAGATGTCTTCTCTTTGCTTTATTCAAACCGGGAGGGTAGGCACCCTCAAAAAGGAATGAGATCATGTCCTTCATCCAGTCCACGAGTGCTAGGGTCAATATTCTGCTCATGTTCTATGCACGGGAGGTCTTCATCCAGAAATAATGAAGCCTCAGGTTCATTCTCGAACATCCTCAGCAATCTGCCTGCAGATTACGCTACCTCTTACCAGCTTTGTGGCCTTAATAGCCACATCATATTCCATGATTTTGGTCACCCATCACACTCTCTTCTCACTAATTTCTACTCCCATGATGAAGTCTCTGACAAATGAGTGAGAAACTAACACCTTGATATGATTTGTGGCAAGCATGCTCTTGAATTTCTTGAGCACATGCATGATGGCAAAGACCTACTTCTCCGTGTGACTATATTTCAATTCATAATCCTTCAGCATCTGGCTGAAGAATGCCACTAGCTATTCTAGTCCTTGTTCATTTTCTGTGTCAGGACAATAGTAATGCTTGCATCAGCACCATAGGCATAAAGGATGAAATCCTTTGAGTAATCTGGATTGAGGAGTGTTGGTGCACAAGAAATTTATTTCTTGATCTTATCGAAGCTTTCTCTTCCTTTTGCTGTCCATTTGAAAGCTATGTCCTTCTTGAGCATAAGGGTGATGGGCCGAACTAGTCCTGCAAAGTTAGGGATAAAGTGCCTAACAAAATTAATCTTCCCAAGGAAGGACTGTAAGGATTTTTTCGTGCCAACAAGGAAAGGGCTAGGATGGCTGAAACGCGCTCATGGTCAATCATGATGCCATCCTTTGAAACCACATGGCCCAAAAGCTTTCCTTGAGCTACTGCAAAATTACACTTCTTGGGATTAAGAGAAACCCCAAATTCCCTGCATCTCTCAAAGACCTTTTCTAGGTGCATCATGTGATCTGCACTCTACTTTAAGAAGACAGTTATATCATCAAGGTAAACCAAGATGAACTCATTGATGTAACCTTTGAAGGAAATATCCATGGCATCGTTGAAACGTTGTGCCCGCATTTTATAGACCAAATGGCATTTTCTAGTATGCATATGTTCCCCACTTGGTTGTAAATGTTTTTTTGAATTGATCCTCTTCCTTGACCAAGATCTGATTGAAACTCGAGTACCCATCTAGCATGGAGAAATTTTGTACGTTAGCTACGGTCTACAGAATTTACTCCATTGAAGGTAAAGAATAATGATCCTTTAGTGATGCTTTATCCAAATCTTTGAAATCAACAAAAATTCTGATTTCACCATTCTTCTTGCGTATTGGAACTAGATTTAGGACCCAAGTAGAGTATTTGATAGGAAAATAATTTTTACCTCAATGATTTTGGATAACTCCTTTCTCATGAGGGGCTCTATCCTTGGATTGATTGGTTGTTGTTTAAATCGATGAGATTAATGCCGAGGTCGGGATCAATGGAGTGTTGGGAAACACTTGGATCAAAACCCCTGAGGTCTTCATACTCCAATGAGAAAATTTCACTCTATCTTTGATAGAGAGAGATGAAGGCCTATTTTTCTTCATGCACGCAAGTCTTGCTAAGTAGCAGCTCCTTTCCGCATGCAATAGTAATGGGAGAGCAATCCTCTTGTGCGGTGCGCATATATCTTTCTTCACCCTTGAACTCATCATCAGGGCTGAAAATTTTCTCTAAGGTGACCAGCCCTTTAGGAAAATTATTTGTCTTTAGTTGTATTACTTGGTCACCATAGATATCATGCAAGTTAGCTTGCATACTTGATGAAAATTTAGCTTCATTCTGGATAAACTAGATGATCTACGCATCACTGTCGAACACTTTCTAGCTAGTGTTATTGTCTAGAATGGATGGTCTAATTACCATATTAATGTCGTTGAGTGTTCCCTTTGACAAATTCCACAACAGGAGAAAATTGTGAACCAAGCGTGGCCATTTGGTCGGCTTCCTTGTTCATTTTCCGTGGGATTACCTACAGATTAAGAGCATCAAAGCTCTCAAGTAGATCCCAAAATCTATGCTTGTAAGCTTTAAGAAGCTTATTCTTCATCTGGAATTTGTTGGTGACCTAGTGGATAACCAACTCTGTGTCCCCAAAGATCTGCAGACACCTTAATTTTCTTCTTTTCAGCAATAAGCAAGCCATGGACCAATGCTTCATATTCCGCCACATTGTTAGAACATGCAAACTGCAGCCTGTGTGCGCAAAGAAGAAATTCTCATCCTTAGGGGAAATGAGAACCACTCCTGCTCCTATGCCGTTCCACTTCTGGATCCATCAAAGTATAACTTCCATAGACCAGTTTGAACCTTGTCTCCTATGAGCGCACGTGAAAGCGTAGCGTCTTCTTCTAGAATGCAATAAGTACCAAGACCAGTTTCATAGGCTTCCATTTCTTTAGCATAGGGATCAAATTTGTGATGCCTCTCCACCCACTCATCAAGTACTAGGTCTAGGACAAAGGGTGGAAGAGACTGCTCTTCAAGAACTGAAGCTTCTTCTTCTTGCATAAGATAATTGGCTTGGGGACAAGATGGAACATATGGCTCTACGTGATAAGAAAATATAGGCTCAGCTTGTATGGTAAACTGGGTACCATACCTTGTCTTGAGCAACATATGAGACCAATTAGATGATAAGTAACCACCTACTTTAGCAGTAAATTCCCTTTATAAACATAGGGAAAACAAAGGAGGTAGGTCAATAATTGACACATCTTGAGTAATTATCAGGCTAGGACATGCATGGAGGGTTAACTCAAGATCCTTGATGACTCCTAAGGTGGTCACAATTAAGCCATAAATTTTTAGGACTCCTTTAAACAAGGGGCTATATCTCAGACCTAAGACATCAACTATCTTCTTAGGCATAATATAAGTACTAGCCCCTGAGTCAATCAAACAGTTATGTACTAGGTGTTTGCCTATAATCAAGGACATATACAAAGGTGGGGTCTTAGCAATCTTACTTACTTATTTCTCCTCCTCCTAGTAGATTTTGATAGATGTGTGTGGCTTCTACATAGTTGGATCAACACATGGAAGCTACGTCATAGCTTCATGCGGCAGAAGTCCCATTTGAGGTGGAATGGTCAGGGCATCCCACATTGTTACATTTATGTTTGTTCTTTTCATCGATCAACAATGTTGAATGGAAGCCCTCATGTCTTGTGCATTTAGGGAACAATATCCATTTTAGATTGATCAGGGCTCGAAGCGTGATTTTTGGCTGGAGTAGAGGCTGACCCACTAAAAGATGGGCGCGTCTTTGCTTGAGAAGGGGGGCTGTACGTGGGATCTCTGCATAGGGATTTGAATATTTTTACGTAAGAGGGTTTTCTGATTCTTTTTCTCTTGAATATCTTCCTATATTGTTGGGATTGTGACCTACGCGCCAAACTCCAACATTCTTTTTTATACCTTGTGTTGTCCACAACTGCGCGCATGGTCTATTTGTATCTTCTGCAACTTGGTTGATTGCGCAGAAATCCTCCGCCCAAAGAACATCATATTGGTCTCCGGATGAGCTTCTGGATCTTCAGGGTTATTTGTTTCATGGGTGCTTGTTGAAGGCTCATAGGATGAAGCATTCTAGATCATGAAGGCTTGGGCACGCACAACATTAGCACAATGGTACTAACTATGAGGCATCTTGCAAGGGAAGCACCACTCTGATTCTTGTGCCAAGTTGTTCTAAACTGGGACAAGCACTCGGCTCGTGCTAGGCACTAGAAGAGAAGGCATGGGAGGGACAACTTGCAAAGGTAGATGTGCATTAGGATGCCACCTATCATTCTATTGGTTGGGCATGTATCTTTAATTTCCATATTGATTCCACCAAGGATAATTCCCTTGGCCATGCACTGGAGTGGAAATACCTCTATATGCTTGTGCTTGCTACTTTTCTAGTGATATGACCTTGTTTGACAAATTTCTGATCAAGGCCTTCAATTCTTCATCTTCCTTGTGTTGTGCTGGAGAGTAGGATGTTGAGGCAACCTGGCTATGTTCTTTGCTCAAAAGTACAAATGGGGGCCACAAATGATTAGGGTACTTGTGACATCTCTAGGAACACAGGCATGGGTGGTCTAGGAGCCAACTTCCCTACCTGTATGAGACTATTTTCTACCCTTACTGTAATGTTATAAGAAGCTGGTAGAGTCCTACCTCCCATAGATTGGATCATGACTGAGATATCATTGTTAAGTGCCTTCAGATAATAGAGGAAAGCATGTTGGGCTGTAGGTCTCACCACAAGGGGAATTCTATCCCAAGTCTTCTGAAACCTGATGTTGAAATCAGTCATCTGCTCATTGGGCGCTCTCCTTGTTGTTGTTAGTTTCTCCACCAAAGATAGGTGATCTGACTTGTCTTCAAAGTAATTACATAGAGTTGTTCCCAACTCATCCCAACTAGTGATAGATCCAAGCCTCAAGCCTCGGTACCACTGAAGTGCTTTTCCTTTGAAAGAGGCTACAAACAGACTGACTGCGACATCATTGTGTGTGATCAGATAGAATGAACACACATTCGCTACATCCTAGATGTGCTCCTGAGGGGTGACTTGATTCTCACCAGTAAAGTAAGGAATACTTTTGAGCATGCCATTAGGCATATCATGTTGTACAACCAAGAGTAAGGGACTCCCTCCGTCAAAGTTTGCAAAAATTCTTGGAGGAGGAGGTGGCTGATGTGCCATTATAGGGTACATAGGTTGTCTATTAGGAGGAGTTGAATAGGCATAGTGTGTTGGAGATAGAGATGCATGCGCAGGATTTTGGAGTGAAATTTTCTTAGGGATAGCTAGAGGTACTCAAAAAAATCTTCAGTTGCTGCACTTCTTCTTGTGTGCACTCTTCTCATGAAAGGCACTCAGGACTGCTGAAACAGAGATTGTAAAATATTGGGAGTCACCAGATGTGTTTGAAAAGAACCTCTTCGAGAGGCTAAAATGCTAATTCCACACACTTGAACTTAAAGATATGAAATTTAAGCTTTCAATGCCTGTCCCATCGGGTGTGCTAGAAACTATTGGTTACTTAGCGTGCACCCACGTCTTAGATCTCGAAAGAGCTGAGGTGTATGAGACCACAATGGAACCATCCCCAAGTTATGGGACCTTGCGAGATTGGAATGGATCTCTAGAGAATGCTGGTTCCTCTATCTATTCATCTGCTCACTGTTACTCCTAGTGTGGAAGGGGAAACTAAGCTATGAATACCAAGGGACAAGAGAAAGAAGGATAACATAAAATAAAATACACTAAAAGGTGATAGCACCAGAAAAGAGGGATGAACACTATCTGTTCTGAGCAAGAATGATAGGGAATATGTGAGAGGAGGCTAGGCATGAGTAGCACAACAAGACACACATTCACCAAATCAGCCTTATGGAACACAACCAAATATGGAACTGTAAGGGATCTGAAGTAGCACAACAATACACAATGCAAGAGAAAAGGCAAGAAGAAGTAATAAAAACATGCTAGACAGAGAGAATAGTCACAAAATGATGCTTCTATTACTTCCAAAATGCATAGAACTATTACAATGCTAAAGAGGTCGATATCCACATGCAAGAGCCAAACATGGAGGTCTGTAACTCAAAATATAGAAAATATGGAGTCCTTAGCAACACGCATAAGGATCCAAAGTATCCAACATAACAAATGAGCCTTGCTCTTACATTTATAGATGAATCCATGGAGGAAAGAAGGATAAAGGAGGGAAAACCTGAATTTGAAATACAACCACCAACAGGAAGCATTCAATGTCTACAAATCTGCTTGGAAATATATGATACACTTCCCCATGCCTATTTTACATGTAAAGGAGAGTGGATCATGCTAAATCAGGTGGTTGGAGCAATCAGATCTGCTCATCAATGTTCAGAGAGATGTTTTCCAAATTCTCACCTACCAAATCCACCAGGATTTGAAATTCAAATTTCTGGCATTGTAGCTGATGTCAACGACTTTACGACAAGTCCAGTGCACGTCGATCTGAGCTCTGTGGCTGATGATATGGTTGTCATAAGGTTTCAGACTTGTTAGTGTACACAAAACATGTGGCGCATGCTGATTTGCTGGAATGATGGCCAAATGTACAACTATTTTTTCGTTTCTACCACGTGTTAATCATTCACTTGTTGCAAGGATTTAGTGCCCTATTAGCGCACCTTTGGTAGGTTGTATGTTGCATGCTTAAGTGCATCATAAGATGATTTGGCACAGAAGAGCATGGGGAGAAAACATAGGATGGCATGGAGGGAGCACATGTGATAAACGTGGGGAAGGAATCAAACCGGTGAGAAGGGAATGTATGGTTAAGGTGCAATAATTACAATGTAATGGGTGTGGCGCATGAAGGGTCAACAACTTAGGTGCGTGGGGTGGAAGGAAACCGAATTGGAAGAAGTTGGGCATGTAGAAGGCTCATGTGAGAGAGAATTGGAAGGGACAAAGGAGTGAGGTGCAGGTAAACCGTGACTAAGGGAATGTGTCAAATGATTATGAGCGCGTAACCTTTTTACTAGATAACCAAAGGCTAGAATGTGTATGCAAGTTATCTAAATCACTAAGGGAGTTCTTTGGATATCAAGAACCCGATAGAGATTTGAGTGGTAGTATGGTTACAAATAGTATAGATTAAGGGGGATTTTCTTTATAATAAAGTAAAAGGTGACAAAAGTGATAATATGATGATCAAAGACAAAACCTAAAGGTATGAAAAATAGTAAACTCAAAGGTATGTTATGTAAGGCATTACATACATAAGGTAATAAAGATCATTTATGATTGATGAAAAAATGATTTGATTATGTTTTGAGAAGTAATGAAAGAGGTCCGTGTTAAGAAGATAATCTAGAAAGTATCATCCTAGGGGTAGTTTTGTTGAATCATGAAGGTGAGCATTAATCCAAGGAGTTTGGCTGTTCCAAGACAAGAGAGTCATATCTCGATTCTCGAGTTTCACGAATAAGTAAATGAACTAGTGATAAAAATTTTATTAATAGTTAAACAAGGTATGCTTTAAGTCTCCAAAAATATTTTTAAATTTGATAGTCAAAGTGCTCTAATTTGTAGTTGTTTGTCAAGTCGAGTGAAAGCATTTGATTCAAGAGGAACAATTTTATTTTTGTTTGTATGGTTCATGATGAAGGTAGTTATGTCATGTAAAAATATGAGTTTGAGGGTCCTATTTGAATACTATTTTGATCATGTAGTGCTCAAAATAGAATGTATGAGTCATGAATCAAGTCCATGGATCGATTGCATCGGCCTAAAGTGAAAAAGGGAGGCCAAATTATAAGTATGATTTGAGTACATTTTTGTTTTATTGTTGTCAAGTTATCATAGTACCCTTTGTCATTAGATTTCAAATGGGGAGAGTGAACTCAAAAACATGAAAAAAAAGTCTTATAGGTGCTTGCATGTTTGGTTGTCATCATTTTTTTGAAGATGATTACCATCAATGACAAAGGGGTATATTGTTGGGCATTGTGTCTATGTTGTTGTCATTAATGTTAAGTCACATTAATGCCAAAGGGATTATTTAGTGATGAATTTTGTTTAATTGTTCATCGAATCAACATTACGTGTTTCATAGCATGGAGAAGTGTTTGGGAGTTGTATTGATATTTCATGATGCATATGTTTGGTTCTTGGATGGTTCGATAAGCTAGGCATTGTGTATGAGTTCCAAAGCTGGTCAAAGGTCTCCATGATGTCTAACATGTTCAAAGTGAGATGTGTCAAAGGTGTTAATTATTTTTAAGTTGGAAAACATGTCAGGTTCTTAAAGACATGTGGTGATACACGCCATTCTAGGCATAGTCCGGTGCTTAATGAAATATGATGAGTATAGTACATTGATATATGAAGCATAGAATGTTGGTAATATTATGTGAAATGTGTTTTAAGGGTCTAGAAGGTCACTATTCAGGTGTTTGATGCAAGTTAAAGATCCCAATAAGTAAGTTCTACAAGACAAAACAAGCTAGGCATGAGAAAACCATGGTTTCTGGAGTGTTTAAGAGGTATTAGAGCATAGATGAGTATTGTAAAGTATGAATAAGATCATTACAAATATATGTTCTAAGTTTCAGGTCACGAGGACAAAGGAATTACTTGAAAAGTTGTTTTGAGCTCTACCAAAATCTCAAAATAGTCATTTCTAGTTAGAAAGTCAATTTTGGATGCTCACTAGAGAAAGTGCGCTTTTCATGGGAGGCTGATATTTTGGGGAAATTTGAAGGGTTCTATTAAGAAGAATATACAAGTTGAATGAAGTATTTTCGTTTACAGAGTTATACGAACCATTGTTAACATAAAAAATGCTATGTTATGACTTCAAAACCCTTGTTTGAGAGTGACTTGAGAAAACTTTGGTGTACAAGCCCAAAATGAAGTGTTTGATAAAATTGATGACTAGATGTTATATAGTACTCTTCCATATTTCTAATAGTGGTGATTTGATATCTTTACTATGAATGGACCCCACTCAAATCTATAATTTTCTAGAGTTTTTAGTTTGTGGAAGCTCTTTGCGAGGTCGAGGGCGGTGCCCTCGATGCCAACAAAAATTTTCAATTTACTCCTTTGAAATTGACAAACAAACAACTATTTGTGATAAAAAAACATGATTATTACGTTAACTTGTATGATCAAAATATTATATAAATATCGGTATTTTTATGGTGGAAAAATATTACAAAAAGATTTTAGAAATAATCCCCATGTTTTTGTTAAATTACGCTAGTCATATTTCTATACATTTTTCTTATTCACATCAAAAATTAGACCTCTCAAGAAAATATTTTTGACAAATAACATCTTGGTTTGACTATAAGACAATTTTTTTTTAAATTTAAGTGAATTTGTTTTGGCAAAAAAATGACTTGTCGTGATATGAAAAATGAATATAACCTCTTATTTGTAAAGAAGCTAGAAATCATTAATTAGAAAAATAAACTTTCCTCATTGTAGTATCCTTAGTACTACTTGTTTAACAACCAAACCCGAACATGTTGACATATTATCCATTAGTCCGAATCTCACCCGAGGCATAGGCGGGCATCGAGCCCCTCCTTTATGTGAGCTTCGTGAGAATATTATTTCTTACATGAGGATGTATTACAACCAGAGGATAAATGCAATTATCCATAGGATTTTAGATGTAAGATTTTACTCCTAGTTGATGTATCCCAAACACAAATTTAACATGATCAACTAAAAGTAGAATCAACCATGAAATAACATTGAGGAAACCAGTAACATACACATGAACATAAGGGGAAAACATAGATCAAGATCCATTGTAAGAGTGTTACGAAATGCTTCATTATATTGATAAGTCAAATACAATAGCTAAGATTACATCAAGAAGTTCCATCCATGGAAAATGTTCATAGTAGCAGAACTTTCTTTACATCACAAAGCTCTCTGTTACACTCATTACATAATACTTCCTCATTCATCCCCCATCTATAGCTTCTAGAAACAACCCTCTATAATAAGCATTCAAAGGAATATTCTCCTAACCATCCATCATCATCTGTGGAAGCCTTGGAATCTTCTCATGATTGCTCTACCACTACTTAGGAATATATCCAGATGTCACCATGTGTTTCCCTCAATTGAGTGTCTTTAGCATGCATGTGCCAGCTAATCCTTAACAACCTCGACTCCTTATCCTTTCATGATAACTGTAATGATTCCCTAGAATATCCTTTTCTTGAATTGTAAGTCTCCATAACTTATCCACCTTTGTATCTGGTTACTTTTCCATTCACTCCCTATGTGTGAAACTTCATGCCTTTGTGAGGACTACTTCAGTGTGTGCCTTCATGCCCTATCTCTGCATGCCACAAGGCTTCGTGCCTTAGGTAATTATTTGATTTTAGGGGTCCAACATCACCCCACACTAAATTGGTTTCCGCCAGCAAGCCTTCACACTAACCAAGAAATTTTTTTTTTGACAAAAACCTACTATGGTAAGAATGCTACTCCAAATAAAAATAGTGGTAGGGAAATAATCTGAGAAAATAATTAAAGAATGGGGAGTGGGGTTTTTATACGACAAATTTAAGGAGCTTGGGGAATTCCATATTTATCTCATCCTTTAATTTCTCCCAAGCCTTTAATTCTGATAAGGCCTTTCTCGGGCCCCTTATGACATTGGGCACCTAGTCTGGGATGATTTCCTCCACCTTCCCCTTTAATGTGCATTGATGGCCACCCCTAACTCTGCGTAGACACCCTCGAACTCATCCATCCACTTAGTGATGGAGTCTTGGAGCTCGCTAATTCTGAAATCTAGATTTTCACTCTTTTTTATCTTCTCTTTTCGGTATGTGGTGTTAACGACTAATTGTGCGTGCTCTACCTTGTTGGTTGGGATGGTCTCTTTGTGAAACTATTAGGTTACCTCCTCCTCTATCACCCACGTGTCAATTATTGGCTTGCATTTCCTACAGTTTTTGAAGCCTTTATCTGTTAGTATATTCACCTCCTTGAGTTGGGAGAGCAATTCTTCCAACTCAGTGATCTGAGCTTCAACAACAACCTTGTTATCTTCCTTTTCTTTTACAAGCTCTATATATGTAATTCCCATGCCATCCTTGATGTTAACAAGTAACATCCCTATGAGGTCCTCAAGATAATCCATCTCATCCCCATAATCTATCCTGGCCTAGCTTACCAATGTCGTACATTGCCCCAAAATGTTCTTCACATGGGTGCCATCTCGTCACAAGCCTCCTTTTTGTGTGTCCTGCTCTCCTTTTAACCCTTAACGCAATCTATCCATTTCATTATCCTTTCTCTTTCTTTCTGCGATCAAGGTTTGAATAGTGGCCCTTGTATCCAAACTATACCGAATTACCTCTAAAGACATATTTTGCAAGGCATTACATTCCTGCTCATTTGTAAGGTGGTTAAGATCCACCACCTTATATGTATCTCCCCTTCTTATTCAAGTGGACGGTATCGATCACATGATTGTTAACCTCAAACTCAGGTTCCTCGATGTGGTAGTGCATAGTCCAGCTGAGCATCTTCCTGGTTCTAGGCACACCCCATCTTGATCCAACAATTCCTAACCATGTAACTTTTCTGGTGGGAGGGTGGCCTAAAACCTTGTGCGTAGGACCTTATTGGGGTCATCCACAAATTCCATGTGTGGGGACACTAGTGTCCACTTCTTCCTTTTAGCCTTGCACTTTGTCCTCTACTTCTTCACCCCATGGGTGAATCCCATATCCTCCTTTATAGTAAAGGATTCCCCCTTGTCTTCCTTTGGGATGACATTACGTGGTGTAGCGGATTCACATGTCGACTCTTCTCAGCCCATACCGAATGCTCATCTCCTTCTTCTTGTGCCTCACCTATATCTATGGCCTTCACCTCGGCCTCCTGCCCCTCTAACTCTGCTTCCAATTTTTCTTTGAAAGTGGTGGGGTCTTCTTCCTCCGAGCTTGCTATGGGGCTTGATGTGTCGTGTGTCTTCTATTTCTTTTCCTCAGGCTCTTCCTTCTCTTCTTCCTCTTCCTCATGCCTTGGTGATGAGGTGTTAGCACCACCCTGTTATGAAGTGTTGGCACCCTTTCTACTATTCCAGTGTATGTAGTACTTCCTCTTCCTTGAAGTGTCTAACTTCCCTTCTTGTTCTTCGTCTTCTTCATTTTCCTCTTCTTCTTGTACTACCTTCATGGGTGGGATTAACATCTCTCATGGTTTTGGAAAGGGAGAGTCTGTAACCTCCACTTTAATCCCTCCCTCTATTTTGGGGCATAGCTACATAAACCACTAATGGACATAACCCTTAATGGTAATGTTTAATTGTGGGTGTAAGTCTAGGAAATATGGCTCCAAAACCTTGACGTAGGAAGGCCAAGTGGCATACTTGTATGTAGCGCACAACATGTGGACATCAACATCCACCTTGTCTGCATCAAAAACTAATTTATGTGCATCCTTAATCTTTTTGATGGTACACTTCATGTATCTAGTAGTGAATGCAAAGGGGAGCTTGCACCATGGCCCCATCTCTCCTTTGGCCATCATGAACCTTGCTAGATAGTAGTGTTGGGTGACGTGAAAATTTTACCTTGTCACCAACAACTTGTGGCAACTTGTGGGGAATGCACCACTCATTCTCAAAAGCTCTGCACAACCTCTCAAACCACATATTCATTCACACCTTGTAAGAATTTGAGATGGTCCCATCGCAAGTGAAATGTGTGAATTGGACTGCAAGGGACACGTGCGTGGGTGGGTGAACCCAAATGTTCTCATCCAGTGCGGGGATACTAATATCCCCAGAACATGATTAATAGTAGGATGGAGCCCCAAGTGATCTTCGCTCCTACCTCATTTTTTAACTGCACCTCTTTGATAATGCCATTCGTGATGAATTAGGAAAAGTTGTAGTGTGCCCTCTTGGACACCCTATAATCCACATATAGGAATCTACGATTGATGTTTTTCCACCTTTCTGATGTGCCCAATTTGCAGCTAATGAGTTGGGAGGATAATATATGCCTTTGGGTCTAGGAGGTGCGATTACCGTGCCCTACCCCCTTCTCATAATTTATCTTCTTTGTTAGCTCCTCGATCTTGGCAGTGGCACATAAATCAAGTGCCATATCTTCTCTAATATTCCACAAGCCTGTTACCATTCGAATCAAATGGCATGTGATTCTCATTCTTCTTCCCATGAAGTAGAATAAGTCTTCATGTATGCATGACATCAACCACCTAAAAAGTGGAGTGGGTTTGGCAAAGAAGGGAAGCTCCCATAGCTGTAAAACCCTAGTCTTTTGCAGAGCTTGTTATACTAAGTTGTCAACCTTAGGGTTTCTGAGCTTGTCCATCATTGGGGTGTTTGAAAAAAGTCCACTCACATCATATTTTTGATTTAAGTCATTTTTTTGTTGTACTCTCGATCTTACATCTATATATCTTCGAGCTCCACTTCTTGGCCTTGATAACTCTAGGAGGGTATTGCATCTCTAAGTAGATCTCCACGAGATCCTCCTTTTCCACCACTGGTTTCTTTGTATGTGCCTTCTTTGGTGCCATCTTCCTTTCCGTCATTCATGCCCTAGGTATTATGTTGCTCTCTTTTGAATGCCCTAACTCAATAACTTCCCCACTTCTATTTCATGCCACCTTCTTCCTGCTCTGTTGTCTTTTCCCTCCATGTTATGTCACAAATTTTACTACAGCTTTGCACAAGTCCACTGGTTCGTGATAGTACTTTGCGTCGCTCTTCTTCAAAAAACCCTCGTCGCACTTCAAGCTTGGGAGCACAAAATAAATTCTCTAAGGAAAGGTAGTCGAAATGACTATCCTTATCTCTTATTTATACTTTATCAATGCCTTAGAGTTCCTCGACCACGTGTCCTAATGTCACTTTTTAATAAAACAATTTTCTTCACTTAAGGAAACTTCCGTGACTTCCTCTCGTGCTTCGTAGCTATAATCTCTAGGAACTCCAATACCAATTAGACAGTCATAAACCGTAGTGTCCACTTCCTTTTGACACCTTTTATTATTGATCATGACACTATAGACTATATGATGGACATTCTTATAGTTTGGATTTAGTATGGTGTTAGATGTCAGATCCTAGATTATTGTTGAATCTGATTCATATATGATGCATGGCAATTGTTGGAGACATTTTATATAGATGTTGACATACTGCATCGACATGGTTATATTGTAGATGTTGTTCGGACATGTGATATTTGATATTTTGAGTAGACCTAGAAAATGGAAATCATTTGATGATGATCTAGTTGTGGATATAAATTGTAAATGATTTTTTTGATTACCTTGATGATTGTTGTGATTCATATGTATAGATGATTTTGTGATTATATTATATATTCATTTTAGACGTTCTAATATGGCCACAAGGCCGAAGGAGGTATTTGTGTTTTACAAATTAAAATATCACAATTGTTAGGCTATGGAGCTTGTTTTCATGTGTGAAAGTGTTGAAGACTGTACACTAAGAGTACTATACACTTTTCATGTGCCCGATATATCGAGAAACATGATTTTCTCATATGGGTGGGATTTTGACCCATAGGTTTATGGGATGGTTTTTGCCCATGGTTTTGATACCCACGATTTTGTAAAAATGCTTAAGTAGTTGTCTATTTATATGGTTTTATGCATATGATAGAAGTATGAAAAACATTACAGATGTGCTTTGAATTCAGGTGTGAATTCTGTAGAGTTTGTTGAGCATAGCTCTAAACAGATCTGGGTATTTTATTGAGAGAGTGGTGGCTTGTAATAAAATTTGAGCAAGTGATTCTTGGTGGATGTAGCCCAAATTTGGTGAACCACATTAAATAATGTCTCTTTGTGTTGTGTTATTTTACTATGCACTTTTATTTGAGATCTGTAATATTTTATGCATATTAGTTTCTACTATTGCGATTCTGTGAGGGATTATTCCGCATATTTTATCCCTTATTCCCTAACAACATGCTTATATTGTAGATGTTGTTTGGAGATATGATATTTGATATTTTGAGTAGACCTAGAAAATGGAAATCATTTTATGATGATATATTGTGGATATAAATTGTAAATGATTTTGTTGATTTCCTTGATGATTGTTGTGATTCATATGTATAGATGATTTTGTGATTATAGTATATATTCATTTTGGAAGTTCTAATATGGCCACAAGGATGAAGGAGGTATTTGTGTTTAGTAGGTTAAAATATCACAACAAACATCGGGGGATTGGAGACCAACCACAATGGAATTCTAGGTGAATTTGACAAGGTCACCATGGCAACATGTCTTGAGTGTGTGTGTTGTATTTTGTTAGGGATTCCCATGGGGGATTTCCTTTATATGTGACCATGGGTTTGTGTATTTTATTAATGTGGTTAAATTTTATTTATTGTTGTATGTATTTTATTAGTGATGTGTTCCTTTCTTTATTTAATTATGTTGTGGTAGATTAATGTGAGAAATCATATGGTTAAAATTTAAATAAGTCAAATTGGGATATGGGAAAGTAATTATGGAAGTTGTTGGCTCTTTGTATTTAATATGTAAGTGATGTGTAAGTGTGTGTAAGAGTATGTTTAAGTTTGATTTTGGAGTATGAAATACTCCACCTCCTTGGAAATTCGAATTTGTCCTTGGGGGCTATTTTTGGAGGCTTGTGGGACAAGTAAAAATTGTCCCATACCTTTAAATTTAATTTACCAACCATACTTATGGTTGGAGAAGTGATTTTTGACCTTTATAATGAATTTTATTAATCATGTTGCCTTGTTTTGATTACACTCTCTTACATTTTATTTAATTTGTTGTCCCTTGAGGTGTGGGTTTTTTGGAGTGTGCAAGTAATTTATCATATTTTCACCCACATCTTTATTGTGCTTGGGAGAATGGATTTTTTCTTTTGTGTTTGAATTTGAGGATGTGTGATGTGGCATCCTACATGGATCCACATCATCCTCTTCTCTTCCCTCTTATATATAATTCAAACTCTTTTTTTTTTTTGGGTTGTTGAATCATTTTGCAACTTCTTTAGGGGTGCATTTTCTTGGGTTGGAGCTCTTGTTTAGGAGGAAGTTTGGAGAAATCTTTGCATGCTTGGGAGATTGTTGTTTTGGACTATGTTTTTGGCATTTAAAGCTTGTTGTTTGGAAACAAAAGCTACCATGGAGAGGTAGGAATTTAACTCTTCTTTTATGTTGTCATTTTCTTGTTGTGTAGAATGAATGGTGCATGTTTTGTTTTATTTATTGGTTTGTGGGTAGACTTCCATAGGAATGGTGTAGGAGAAGGCTATGGGGAATCCATGTGGGGGCATAAGGGAATGCCAATGGCATAATAATTTTGTGGAGGAGTTTGGGTTTGGGATCCACCTTGGAAAATAAATAGCTTGCATTTCTTACTTTCGGTGGACATAAGGAAATCGTGGGGGCATAAGGATGTGTGTGGGATGAATTATTTTGGCGGGTTGTTTTGGTGGATGCCCAATTCCCAATTGGGAGGCATAAGTAGCTTCCCCATAGACCTTGCTCCTTTGGCTTGCATGATCAAGCCTGAGTTCTATTTTGAAATGTCTTTAAATGTAGTTGTGAACTGTTGTTTTGTGTTGAATTGTGTTTTAAAATGAAATGTGTATGTTGAAAGAATGTTGTGTGTTGTGGAAGCCAGTTGTTTTCCATGGGTTGAATCACACCTCTTATTGTGTTTTGGTTGGGGCTCGGGGCTAATGATGAAGGAAGGATTCTCCTTTTTTGGATGTCTTGGTTGGGTGGAGAGCGTTGCCTTTCCCCCTCTTTTGTTGTGATCAAATTGGAAGAGAAAGAAAACTTGCATGTTGTTGTTTTGGAGTAAAGGAAAATGTAGTGTTGTCAGCCCCTTGTGAAACATATTCATTGTAATCCTTTCCCACTTGTTGTGGATGAAATTGTAATATGTATTTTGTGAAGAAAATATGTATGTAATTTGATTATGAAGTTGTACATTCGAATGTGAAGGATAATTATATTATATTCGTTATTAGAAAAAAACAGAATTATGTTATTGCATTCAACATGGAAGGATGTAAAGTATATAATTGGAATTAATAAATAATTGAAAGATATTCTCTCTTATGAATTTTTGGATTGAATTCAATGTTTATTGTATGGCAAAATAGATAGTTAGATCTATGTTTTTTAAAAAAATGTACGTGGAATTAATGCTGCATTTTTGTATCCTTAGAAACATATTAATATTAGAAATCAGACTTTGCAAGTTAGTTTGAAATGGTTTGTCTATAAACAACTAAATGTATTAGAGTAATTTAGAAAAGAAATGCCACACTTGAATGATAAAAGTGATATGCAGATTTAAAAGAAATAGATCTCTATTATAAATTTAAAACCGACAAGTAAATTTAATTAAAAATGTGATTCGGAATCGTAATTAATAATCAACTTGAAAATGATATAGTTTAGTATGCTAAGACATCAAGGAACTCAATTGACAAAGAACACTTAAGAAAATAATTTTAAACATTGCAAATTGAAGTCAATTCCTTCTCATGGTCATTTTCCATCAATTGATGGAAAAATACAAATTGAAATCAAACAAGTGAATTTACCTTCCCTAAACACTTCAAACCCACCCTAGAGAAATCCTAGATGTCTTTATGGCATGATGAGAGAAGGAGGAGATCCAATTTAATCAAATTTAGAAGTTGGAATTTACCGGTTGGCTTTTTACAAAAGCACTGCGAGATCCTTTTACAAAATTGAACCCTTAAACGTTATCAAAATGTAAAATTTATGTCTCCTGTGCAAATAGGGAATCTAGAGCTTTCTAAAAGTCCACGTTTTCCCAAAAATGAGATTCCTTGAAAAATTTATGGGACTTTGAAGTTTTTCCACCTTGGTAGGAAAATTTGGGAAAATTTTCCCTACGGGCCCGCGCCCAAAAATTTCCTGTTAAAATCCTTAGGAAATTTTTAAATTTTTGGTTCGGGAAATTTTTTTAATTTTCCCCACCGCCCATAGCCAATTAGAGGCTGCCATGTGTCCTCACGGGGCAGTGGTGGAGGTGCAAAGCATAATTTTTTTCCCTTAAACCTTTTTAAAAATTTGGAATTTTTTTCATTTCTCCCCATCGGCCCGCGGCCTATCATAGGATGCCACATGGCAGTTTTGGGTGCTAGCGGAGGGGGCGGAACCCTCACGACACATTTTCTTTTGAATTTTTTTTTTTAGAAAATTTTCTTAACTTTTCCCGTGGCCCCGCACTCCCGCCCTGCCTCGAAGAAGATCTTTCCATGGACGCGAGACCCACGCGTCAATCTTCTTCCTTTTTCCTCCCTTTGGAAAATTTAGCCAATTAACCCCACCACTCTACCTTTCCCTCTCTCTTTCTCCCCACATTAGTTCATTGAGTACCACATGTCCCTGGGGACCCACGGGCATGTGGGCACTATTTTTTTCTTTCTCCCTTTGGCGAATTTGCCACAAGACTCCCGCCGCCCCGCCCTTCCTTTCTTCCTTTTCGGCGATGACTCAGAGGCCGCCACGTGTCCCTGGAGGACCCACAGAGGTGCGGGAGAGTTTTATACTTTGTGCCTGCATGGGGAAAAATTTCTAGTGCCACCCCATGGCCCACCAACCCGTCAAAGGGGTTTTCTTCCCCTCTCACCATGTGTCCCCTTTGGGGAAAATTTGACCCCTAAGGTCCGTCAGTCCATATCTTGAGTTTCTGAAGGAGTTAGGAGGACTTCTTTATATCATCAGAAAAGTGAGAAAATTTCCTATCCAATGAAAATGATTTAGGCAAATTTTAGATTTGCTAAGTATGAGAAAAATAAAGTTGAAACTCTGATCCTGTTAGAGAGTGGGTATGGGGTAAATTACTCCCTGAACCTAACTAAAACTTCTAATTCTAAAAATTGAACCATGTGAACTTGATATTTGATAATGAAGGAAAAATACGTTCTAGTAATTTAGATATGTTTTGAAACCTAATAGTGTCAACTATTGTCTTGCAAATTGGTCGTGGACACTTCTAATAAAAAATTATTATTCCATAATTTTCTAACTAACTCTAGGTTGTTTCTTGGGTCTCAAGTGGGTTGTTTTAACCTGGCATCACACTTGGTATCGAAGAGCGGTGGTTCAAAATATTGGACCATTTGGCACACTATAAAACTTGAGACATGAAGCGTAAACCTAGCACACTTTTTAAACTAGAAAACAACCTTGTTTGGAAATTGAAAAAAAGAAATAAGTATGAAGTAATATTACATTACTTTGTTCGTTTGAACTTCCGGAATTAAAATGATAATAAAATAATAAGTTGTTTGAGTTTTTGAGATTAATTAGTGACATTTTCTCTAAACCAGGATAACTAAGGATGTAAGATTAAATTGATTTTGATGAACTTCTAGTATAATGAAAACTTGGTTCCCCTTTGAAAATGTGTTTTTTTACGAGTCCTAAGACTTGATTTAATTGTATGATGCATTAAGCCATTTGTTGAGACCCTTCCTTATTGGAGTTGTTGGAATGATGAGTTGTATTATGTGATTCTTGTGGTTGGACAAAGTAGTGGTTGTGTTCTGGGTTGGGAAGAGTTAATTAGAAATTGTTTAGAGCTTCCTTCCTTGAATGGTTAGGAAAGAGGGTTTGGTTGTCATTCTTCCATTTTGTTACCCATATGAGAGGGTGGACACTAAGTTCTACTTCTAAACCCGAGAAACATCAGAGATATGGCATAAAGCTTGAAGTCAAATGGATCATGATGTGTGTCGTTTTGTAGCCGGGGATGTGATCTAACTAGCACACAAATTTGTGGAGGGATGGATAGCACTTTGAAAGGATTTTGATCTAATCCTCACTATTTTAGGTTGTTCCTTTCAACCAAGGTAAGAGAACCTATATTGTAGCCTCTATTTTGTGAAGGAAGTGGAGATATCCTTATACTGTGCATATTATATGGAGATGGCCTTGGGAAAACATGATCAATTTTCCATTATTCAAAGTCAACAGAGCTGTCACTATTAAATGATAGAAATTCTTTCAAGACAAGGTTGAGGCTATTAGAGACATGGTATGATCCTGATTTACTTTGTGCATTATTGTAGATAGATTATGTTCTTTTGTTGGCACACAATGCAATGCAGGGGTAGTATGGGGTAGGATTAGTTATTCTGAATGAAATTTTTGGCAGGAGATTTTAGAAAAGACTAACCAGAATTTGCCAAATTCTTTAAGGACCTTTGCAAGAAATTTGTAAGACCCACACAACAGAATGCTTCAAAAGGGTTGAGATACTCCTTCAACCAAGATATGTGCACCAAATGGAGGCCCAGATCTACACTCTTCCACACAATCTTTGATAACCTGCCAGAAAAGCTTGAAGCAGATGAACCAACAAAGCATCTAGAAATCTCTATTTTATCATGGCCTAAGCAGCACCCAAAGGTTTACAACAATCTCTAAATTCAAGGAAGGTAAAGTGATTTTAAATCTGTTTATCTCTTTATCGATGGAATCTTTTCGAATGTGAGATTACAGATGCCACTAAACTATCAACGGGAAATGATACCATGTATGATCAAAAGAGTTTTCAAACACAAGACTACAACAGAAGCAAGAAACACAAATTAAAAACATTCTGGAACACAAGTGCATGCAAATTTTGCCAAGAGACAACACAAAATAATCCAGAAATGATCAAATTTATTAGTAGGGTAATGTTATAAGAACAATCTCATATATTTTCGATGGCTTTACAATTGAAACCAACTCAACATGATACAAATCTGATGCAAAAGGAATTAGAAATGGTTCTTAGACTGTTTCTTAGAGAATGGGCTTCTTCCCATATTTTCCCGTGAAATTATAAGTTTCTCCGACCTTTTGTATGTCTCAAAACATGCATTATATAACTTTCAATTACATTTGATCCTTATTTCTCAAGAAAATAATATGCCCAACATCAATTTTGTTACAAAATTCCAACATGATTCATAGATAGGGACATTTAACAAATTTGCAACCAAAGTTGCCAAGTGTTTCAAAAATGGTGAATCATTACAAATCCTTCATCATTATCCATTGTGGAGGCACGTTTTTCATTCTCTAAGCATGCAGACCCCTTTCATTTCATCATTTCATCCTTATCATTCCAAAATTTGATTCTACAACTTTATAATTTGATATTTCACGTTTTACACGGGCCTAAGTAAAAATTTATTTCAAAAACACCTCAAATATGTAAATTAATCCCTAAAACCACTTGCATTGATCTTTGCAGGCACAAAGGACATGAATTCACCAAAAATTTGATGAAAAATGATGCAAAATTCACATTTCCACACTTCCTGGAGCAAAAATGGCGGCCAAAAATGAAAATGTACAGTTACCCTTGATCTACTCTTTCTCCTTCAATTTGGGCCCTTGACATGTCAAAATATGATTGGGAATGAATTTTGGCTCATTTTTGACTTTTTAACATTTTGGAAAAATGGAAAAATTGACTTTTTCTCTGCCCTTCCACCCTTGAAATTTGGTGATGACACGGGGCATATGGTAGGTCCCATTGGGATCACGGCGGTTTTGACCCCTTTTTGGAATTTGGAAAAAAATCACTTTTTTCCCCAAAGGCCCACACATCCGCCTCTGTCCTTGACATGTGTCATTCTCTCTATTGCTAAAATTCTGTGGGCTTATTTCATGTTTAAACCCCTTTTTTTGGCAAGGAAAATTTCCCTTTTTTTGGCAAGGGAAAATTTCCCATTTTTCTTTCAAGTGGGTCCACACCTCTAATTTATCCCTGCCACGTGTCCCCTTTTGATTAGTTATGGAGCCATGCCTCAATATTTCACCTTGAGTCTTTTTGTAAAAGGGAAAATATTACCTTTTTCCTCTACCAACCCACCGATCCACTCCGCCCGCCACGTGTCTTCCTCTGCGCTTCATTTGGATCCACGGCTTAAATATTTTTGCTCTAAGTCTTTTTTACCAAAAGGGAAAAAAATTTCCCTTTACCCCTTCCGGCCTACACTTCCTCCTATGCTCAAGCACATGTCCACCCCTTGCTCCACTATGGACCTGTGGCTTCAAACTTATCTTCTAAGTCCTTTTGCAAAAGGGAGAAATTTCCCCTTTGCCTCTGGCGGCCCACACTCTCCTCCGCACCTGCCATGTGTCTACTTTTGCACCGTTGCAGACTTACGACCCTTTCCACACCCTTTTTCCGTTGCAAAAAAAAAAAAGGAAAAATTTACTTAAGTCTTTCGCCACCTCTCCAATTTTTCCTTCGCATGAGAATGTGACACGTGTCCTCCTGCGGAGTTGCGGGGAAAATTGCAAATTTTTGCCCGAAGCCAAAAAAATGCTAAGTTTTTATAACATATCCACCAATCCTTGTCCAACGAGAAGAGGCCACGTATGAGGCATCTTTTGAGCTTAATTTTCACGGGCAAATGACACCAGTATAGCCATCAAAAACACTGAAATTTACGAGAGATTCCAAAATTTGTATTTTTCTTCGTGGGTGAGGATTATTTTCTAAAAAAAAGGGGAAATTGATTTTATGAAGTTTTTGACCATGGAGATAGATATTTTTAGGGAAAAGAGCAAAAAATGAGCAACTACGAGCTCCATAGGCTGGAAAAATGGAAAAAATGACAAAGGCCCATGGATTTGGAAATTTAGGGCACACAGTAAGGCACACATGTATTTTTCCTTCAAAATGTGGCAAAATAATAAGTTTGTGAGCCTTTGAAAGCATTCAATCTGGAGAACAAAGTTTGCAGACCACCAAGTTTGAAGAAAAACATTTTTAGAGCATGTAGAACAAAGGGGAAGATGGGAAAATAACAGAGGATCAAAATGGGCACCAACATCGGCTCCTGCTCGAGGATGGGCACTCCCAGTGAGTGCCACAAGAACAATGTAGACCAAGTGCCAAAATAATCCATTGGGCAAAGGATTCATGAGCCAAAATCACAAAAAACTAGCTGAGAACCCGACAAAAATGGCTGCCACAAAGCGATAAAACACCAGAAACAGAGAGAAAAACCAAACACTACACTATACAAGTGGTGCATACCTCAAATTTGGGGATTTATCAAGAAATGCTTCAAATGCCGCCATTAACAGCAGTTGAAGCAATTCCCCATCTAAATCTTTGAGAAAAGAAGTATTCTCACCAATTCGATATCCCATCCATAATGCATCAAATTTTCCATGTTTTCCCTTATCCTCATTTCTGCTATCCCACAACAAAACCAGATCTCCAATATTGAAGGCCCTAGGAGTGACCTTCTTGTCAAACAATCTTTTCAACTTCTCTCTAAATCTAACATGCCTCTAGTGGGATGCTCTTCTCTCTTCATCTAGCTCCATAATCTAATTAATCCTTGCTTCATATGGACTGACCTCTTGATCCTCAAGCTATTGAAAAAACTGAAATGAAGATAACTGTAGATGTAAGGGCAGCAGAGCTTGAGTTCCATACACCAACTCAAATGGGCTCTTACCAGTAGCTCTCTTAGCAGTGATTCTATCATCCCAAACTACAAATTTCAGTTGTTCACCCCATTTTCTCTTGTTTAACTCCAAGGTCCTCCTAATGATCTTTAAAAATTCTTATTGTTGGACTCAGCTTGTCCATTTCCTTGAGGATTATAGTTTGAAGAATAAGTCAGATTGGTTCCATACTCCTTACACATTGACATCAAAGGTTTAGCTCTGAAACACATGGCATTATCAGCCACAACTTTTAATGTCACACCAAATCTGCATATGATATTTTTCAACAAGAAGTCCATAACAACTTGGTGTGTTACTTTCTTGGTGGGAATTTCCTCTACCCACTTGGTGTAGTAATCTGTGGCTACAAGGATCCATTTATTCCCAGCACTAGAAGGGTCTGAAATCTCACCAATGAATTCCATCCCCCACTGTTTGAAAGGAGCTTCAATTGATACAGGCTACAAAGGAAGGGAGCCTGAAGTTTTCATTCTTCTAGAGAAACATTGGAAGCTTTCACATTTTCTAATCAAGCATGGTTGCATATTTGAAGAGAGTAGGCCACTAATAACCAGCTCTCAAAACCTTTTGTGTTGTAACCCTTCAAGAAAAGTTTCCTCCACAAACTCCCCCATGGAAATCAGCAATCACTTTGGGAGCTTCATCTTCAGTTACACACTTCAAGAGGACACCTTCAAGGTTCTTCCAAGCCAGCCCAAAGTCAGTGATGATGTATTTTTGAGAAGCCAACTTGAGGGATCTTTTTTTTTAATTTAAATGATCAGGACAACATAGGTGTCTAAGGTAAAAGATTATATCCTTGTACCATTCAGAACTTACCAATTTCCCAAGAACATCTGCCCTTTCTTCTTCTACTTCATTCACTTCCATAGTCTGCAAGTTGCTCTCAGCCATGAGCTTAGCAAGACCCAAACCTCTTACCAACTTTGTGGTTTGGATTTCCATATCATACTCCTATAGTTTGTTCACCCATCTACATATTTTACTTGAGATCTCCATCTCTGATAAGATGTCTTTTACCATGGTGTGGGGAACATAAGCAATAACTTTTGAACTTAAAATATAAGGCCTTGAAAACCTTTGTTGCTTTCACCAAGGAAAATCCTTTTTTTTCCATGATTGTATATTTTAACTCAACAACTTGTAAAGCCTTGCTAAAGAAGGTAATAGGCCTCTTAGCCCTATCTTCATCCTTTTGGAGAAAAACAGATGCAATAGTATTTTCAAAAGTAAAGGAGAATATTTGGAAAGGCTTTCAGTAATTGGGCTGCCAAGACAAGTGCTTGTTTAAGTGCCTCTTTGATTCCTGCAAAATCCTGAATAGTAGCCTCCTCCCACTTGATAACTTGATCTTTCTTTAACATGAATGTGATAGGAAGAGTCAACTCAGAAAAATTGGACACAAACCTTCTAATGAAATTGATCTACCCAAAGAAATATTGGATGCCCTTCTTCGTTCTTGGAATTGGCACCTTGTTGATTGCTTCTATTCTCTCAGGATCAATCATGACACCATCCTTTGAAACAATATGACCAAGCAGCTTGGCCTTTTGCACCCCAAAGTGAAACTTCTTTAGATTGAGAGAGATTCCAAATTCTCTACATCTGATCAACATTTTTTCCAGGTGCTACAAGTGATATTTTCTTCTCCTTGAAAATACAAATCGCATCATCCCGATAAACCGCAATGAAGTCATTTATATAACTCGAAAAGCAACATCCATTTATCTTTGAAAGGTATCTCTAGCATTCATGAGACCAAAATGCATTCTCACATAAACATATGTTCCCCAAGGAGTGGTAAAGGTAGTGTTAAATCTTTTACGAATCCTTGAAAACAACTTGATTTTAGCGAGAGAAACCATCCAAGGTGGAAAACAATTCAGATCTAGTCACTAACTGCAGCATGTTCTCCATGTTTGGAAAAGGATATTTGTCTTTCAATTAAGCTCTATTTATATTTATAAAGTCTACACAAAGTTTGATATCTCCATTCTTCTTTTTCGATCGGCACAAGGTTTACAACCCAAGATGAATACCTTGTGGGCTTATTAATCCCACCCTCCTTTAGTTTCTTCAATTCATATTTCATTTTCATGGAGAGGAGTGGATTAATTGGCCTTTGCTTCTATCTAAATGGTTTGGAATTTTTTTCAAGAGGGATCTCATGCTAAAACAAGTCCTCTCTATATGCTTTCAGCTCTGAATATGACCAGGCAAGGCAGTCTTGATATTGTTTCAACAATTGAAGATAGGACTATTTTTCTTCCTTGTTTAAACTGCTGCCCAACCAAACTCTCCTTGGTTTTTCCTTTGTTCCCAATTCATGCTCTTTCACATCTCTTGAGGCAGACATGTTTCTATTGATGATGTAATCAGTATTGCTAAACTTTGTCTCAAGAGCGACAAGACCTCTAGGAATGGTGTTAGTTTTCAATTGGATAATATCTTTCCGAAAAAAGTCTCTCTTCCTTTAGTCATACATACCATTGATTCCCAATTAATATGCTGATCTAAAAACTCACCTTGATTTCATAATAACCTTTTCACTTGAGTATCATCATCAAACACTTGCCAATGTTTGATCTTGTTAGGACAACTGGCCTAGTTAACAATTCCACATTGTACTCACAATAAGGTGAAATGGTGCAATCTCCAAATCTTGACCCCATCACTGCCAAATTTTTAGCAGTAGCATTGAAACTTCTGTCATGGTACACAATATTAAAGGAATCAAACATCTCAATTAGATCCCAAACTGCATGCTTATACTGTTTCATCCGCTGATTTTTTGTAGCATACAATTTTCTTATTTATTTGACAACTAGCTCTGAATCTCCTTTTGCAATGATGTCCTTGACACCATACTTCCATGAAATTCTCAGACCCAAAAACAAGGCTTCATACACAGCAATGTTGTTAGTACATTCAAAATTAAGCTTGAAGGAAAAAACAAATTCTTCCAAGCTAGGAGAAATCAGAATTACACCAACACCATTTCCAAATTTGGAGCAAGCTCCATCAAATAGCAAGGTCCAAGGAGAACATACCTGATCAAGGCACTTTGAATGATCCATTTTGTGTTCTTTTCCATCAGCAAAACCAATAAAATTATTAGCATCAACATCAGAAAATAATACTTCATAAGAAGCATTGTTTGGGTCCTCAATTAGATGCAACATTTTCTTTTCTCCATAGAGCTTGACAAGGCTGCCCTCAATGGGAATGGTGGAAAAATACATATCCATTTGGACACTCCCTCCAACACTTGTAGCCCACTTTCTTGACAATAACATACCCCATTTGGCAAGGTAATCAACAATCACAACATCCAATTTTAAATTCCTCCCGAGATAAGATGCAAGTTGCACTACCAAACCCTTCACACAACCAACAACCAATGCTTCTCTTGAATCCATGGCGATACGCTTTCCATAGGATGTTATAAATTTTATATCCAACTCATTCATGACTTCTAAAGGCGTGACATTACATGATGCACCAGAATCAAACATACATTTGTGAAGTAGCCTATCCTTTATGATCAAAGTTGTGAAGAATGGATCAACATTTAATTGGGAATCAACCAATGATGTCCCCAAATATAACTCGGGTGTATCTCCAAGATCCTCTACTCCTAGTGGTGTTTCAAGATCAACAATGATTTTAGGAGGAATCTCAACAACATTTGCATTTCTTCATGGAGTAGTCTTCTTTTCTTTCAAGCCCAAGTCCTCAAATGCTCTCTTCTTATGCTTAGGAATTCTAAGCAACTCAATGATTGGAACACTCACTTTGATTTGGATCAATACTTGGGCTATGTCATAGGGAACACTCTTTGGCAAAGTAGCATTGGAAGGGAGACAAGAAGATTCATTTGATGGCAAGGGATTCTTGGCAGCTTGGGCATGAGGAGGACTATAATTTTTACTTGGGACAACAGAGATTTTGGCAAGTGTTTCTCTCTAGGAGCTTCTTTTGGAATGCTTGTGAGCAAGGGTGTTTTAGGTTTGTCTTGAGGCCCAACTCCTTTAACAACTTTGCTTCTAGTGTTATAATATTTCTCTTGAGCTACAACAACATTCATCAACAATTGTCTATCTTCCTCCGAAGGAATACCACCATCATATTTCTTAATAATCAAAGTTCTTAAGTATTCAAAGTCATTGTTAGGAATTTCAAAAGATTGCACTACATCAACTTCAAGAGTATGAGGGGAAATGAAAACTTGTACCCATTTGATGCAATCCCAAAATTTATAGCTATCCTTATACTTATCACTTCGGTAGATGTTGCTCCTCCTTGTGGAATTTAAGAACAACCCATTATGAAAATATCATCATCATTACCATCATCATTATTAACTTCACCTTCTTGTTGGTCCACTTCACATGGAGGATGGGGTAGAAGACACTGTCACACCAATCAATATCAACAATTTCTTCAACAACAACAACCCTAACAGTTAGGGGATCAGGTAACACTCTTCCTTCACGTGGTTGAGGATGTCTATTTGCAGACCCCATGGGTCCTTTCCCTCTATCATCTACCCTTTGATCACCTCTAGGATGATTGGAAAATCTGTCATGGTTTTGTGCTCTTGGTTGACCTTGTGAAGTTTTCCCAATTCCTTTCTTAGCTCTTCCCAACTTATATGAGATTTCTTTGATAGCCCCTACCAAATTTTTCGCAACCTCCTCTAAATTAACACCCTTGCTAGCTTGAGTTTTTTTAGGGTTTATCAACTTTACACCATATCTCTTGAGAGGTTTCCCAATTGCTTTGATAGTTTTTTCAATTTGAAGTGTCATGGTGAAAGCTTGTCTTAGATTGGTAGGGTTCTTATCTCTTAGGTAATACGCTGCCTTTTTATCAAATGCATCTACATATTTGATTAGAAAAGATTCATCACATGGCCTCAGATTAACATGTAGCCTTCTCAAAGTTTTTTAAACCTTGTGTTAAATTCATGGACTGATTCATTGGGGTTCTTCTTGATATTCTCAAATTCAGACAAGAGAAATCTAGGATCAGTCTTGTCACCATATTGCAATCTAAATGCATTCTTCATCTCAGTCCAAGAATCAATTGAATTATCAAGCAGAGCCTTGTACCAATCCCTAGCATCCTCTTCTAGTGTATGAATGAACAATTTATATACACATCTTCAAAATCTATCTCAAAATCTTCCATCATGTTAACAAAAAGTTTGAGATGTTGATCACCAGTTATTGCATTGTTACCTTGGAATTTTGGCAATCTATTTCTGACATCTTGTGGGACAGCATTTGGGTAACCATCCATTCTTCTAAAGTCTATAGGACCAAAATTTTTAAAAAAATGGAGGTCTAGGCTGAGCCATATTGTTTGGTGGAGGTGTTCTTGGGGGTGACACAAGATGATGAGGAGTGCAAGGTCTGTGGGGCTCAAGAATATGGTTCACAAGACTGGTATTCTCTAAGTGCTAATTTTCTTGGAAATTTTTATTTGAATTGAAACATAGAGGTGTAGATTGGAGAAGGAACTTACCAGGTATAGTAGAAGGACCTTCACTAGTTGAAGTAAACAAGTTTATGAGAGGATTGCTTGAATCAGAATCACTAGAAGAAGAGTGATAATCCTCTACCAAAGGCTGATCTCTCTCACCAATGGATATATCTTTGCCTGATGTCTAACCTATAACAATTTTTAAAATCTTCTCCCTTCTAATTGATTTTCTTGAATCAGTAAACAACTTCTTAGAAAATTCCCTAATGAAGAGAGATCTTCTTCCTTCAATTTTGCAGAGATTAGCAACACAAAAATAAATGATAGAAAGCTTAAGACATTGGTATTTACCAAGAATAGAACAGTATGGAGTTTCCACTAAGGAATTTCACCCTAGTTGTGTAAATGCACTAAAATACTTTGTCAAATATCTATCAGCACTGAGAACATTGCAAAAATTTATAGATCAGACCTTCCTTTTCTTGAATTTATCAACCACAAATGTAAATGAAGTGCAAAAACTACTGGAAATTGATAAAATTGTAGGTAGAACGTATATCTTCACTTAATCCTTATAATTCTGATTACAAAATGATGCTTCAACAATGTGTTTGCATGCAAAATTTGCAAGGGAATTTACTAGGGTTTGATATGCATTCAAATATCTCAAATATGTATGCGCATGGATCAGATTGAACTAATAGAATATCAAAATTAGAACTCTACTCTTCATTCCAATCTTACAAATCTAATCGAGAAGATGATACTCGATTTTGTAATTACACATAAAACACACAAGAAGTATTACCAAGGTTCGAAATCTTTTGAATAATTTCCCCGATAATAATGATGCCATTAGGGTGTTGTTGATGGGCTAAATAGACATGGACTGGAAAATGAATTAGCAAATCAATCTCAACAATGTAAATTATTTCCTAGGAATTCAAAACAAATCCCGTGTAGTGGCGTCACTAAGTGTTGGTACCCAAATATATTCTCCTTCTCACCCGAGCAACATTAGAGATATGGCATGAAACTTGAAGTTAGATAGATCATGATGTGTGCCGTTTTGTAGCTAAGGACGTGATCTAACTAGCACTCAGATTTGTGGAGCGATGGATAGAACTTTGAAAGGATTTTGATCTAATCCTCACTATTTTAGGTTGTTCCTTTCAACCAAGGTAAGAGAACCTATATTGTAGCCTCTATTTTGTGAAGGAGGTGGAGATATCCTTATACTGTGCATATTGTATGGAGATGGCCTTGGGAAAACATGATCAATTTTCCATTATTCAAAGTCAACAGAGCTGTCACTACTAAATGATGGAAATGCTTTCAAGACAAGGTTGAGGCTGCTAGAGACATGGTATGATCCTAATTTTCTTTGTGCATTCTTGTAGATAGATTATGTTCTTTTTGACACGCAATGCAATGCAAGGGTAGTATGGGGTAGGATTAGTTATTCTGAATGATATTTTTGGTGGGAGATTTTAGACAAGACTAACAAGAATTTGCCAAATTCTTTGAGGACCTTTGCAAGAAATTTGTAAGACCCACATAGCAGAATGCTTCAAAAGGGTTGAGATACTCCTTCAACCAGGATATGTGCACCAAATGGAGGCCCAAATCTACACTCTTCCACACAATCTTTGATAACCTGCCAAAAAATATTGAAGCTAGATGAACCAACAAAGCATCTAGAAATCTCTATTTTATCATGACCTAAGGTGCACCCAAAGGTTTACAACAATCTCTAAATTCAAGGAAGGTAAAGTGATTTTAAATCTGTTTATCTCTTTATTAGATGAAAGCTCTTCTGAATGTGATATTTTAGATGCCACTTAACTATCAAAAAGAAATGAGACCATGTATGATCAAAAGAGTTTTCAAACACAAGACTACAACAGGAGAAAGAAACACAAATTAAAAACATTCTGGAACATAAGTGCATGCAAATTTTTCCAAGAGACAACACAAAATAATCTAGAAATGATCAAATTTATTAGCAGGGGAATGTTATAAGAACAATCTCAAAGCTTGTTGATGGATTTAAAACTGAAACCAACTCAACATGATAGAAATATTATGCAAAAGGAATTAGAAATGGTTCTCATTTGTTTCTTAGAGAATGGGCTTCTTCCCTGATTTTCTCGTGAAATTCTAATCTTCTCGACCTTTGACATGTCTCAAAAATTCATTATATAACTTTCAATTACATTTGATCCTTATTTTTCAAGAAAAGAATATGCCCGGCATAAAGTTTGTTAGAAAAATTCCAACATGATTCGGAGATAGGGACATTTAACAAATTTGCAACCAAAGTTGCTAGGTGTTTCAAAAATGGTGAATCATTAAAAATCCTTCATCATTATCTATTGTGGAGGCACGTTTTTCATTCTCCAAGCATGCAGACCCCTTTCATTTCATCATTTCATCCTTATCATTCCAAAATTTGATTCTACAACTTTATAATTTGATATTTCACGTTTTACATGGGCACGAGTAAAAATTTATTCAGAAACACCTCAAATGTACAAATTAATCCCTAAAACCACTTGCATTGATCTTTGCAGGCACAAAGGACATGAATTCACCAAAAATTTGATGAAAAATGATGCAAAATGCGTATTTCCACACTTCTGGAGAAAAATGGCGACCAAAAATGAAAATGTACTGATTACCCTTGATCTGTTCTTTCTCCTTCAATCTGGGCCCTCCATGTGTCAAAATATGATTGCACATGAATTCATGCTCATTTTTGACTTTTTAATATTTTTTGAAAAATGGAAAAAATTGACTTTTTTCTCCACCCCTCCACCCTTGAAATTTGGTGATGACACGTGGCATATGGTGGGTCCCATTGGGATTGCGGCTCAATTCTATGCATTTTGACCCTTTTTTGGAATTTGGAAAAAAATTCACTTTTTTCCCCACGGGCCCACACCTCTGCCTCTGTCCTTGACACATGTCATGCTCTCTATCGCTAAAATTCTCGCAGGTTATTTCATGTTTAAACCCCTTTTTTCGCTAAGGGAAAATTTTCCATTTTTCTTCTGGGCCCACGCCTCTGATTTCTCCCTCCCCGCCACGTGTCTCCTTTTGATTGGTCGCATGAGCCATGCCTCAATATTTCACCCGATTCCTTTTGCAAAAGGGAAAAATTTCCCTTTTGCCTCCATTGGCCCGCCGACCCACTTTGCCCACCACGTGTCTTCCTCTGCTTCATTCAGACCCGCGGCTTAAATTTTTGCTCTAAGTACTTTTTTGACCAAAAGGGAAAAAATTCCCCTTTGCCCCCGCTGGCCCGCACTTCCTCCTACGCTCACCATGTGTCCACCCCTTGCTCCATTGCGGACCCGTGGCTTCAAACTTTTCTTCTAAGTCCTTTTGCAAAAGGGAGAAATTTCCCCTTTGCCTCCCGGCAGCCCACAATCTCCTCTCGCACCTGCCACATGTCTCCTTTTGCACCATTGCAGACCCGTGGCCCTTTTGACACCTTTTTTACTTTGCCAAAAAAGGAAAAATTTTCCTAAGTCTTCTCAACCTCCCATTCCGCCTTCACATGAGAATTTGACACATGTCCTCTTGCACGATTGCAGGGGAAAATGTGAATTTTTCCCAAAGCCAAAAAAATGTTAAATTTTTCAAACAGACACTGTTGATCCTTTTCCAACCTTGGAAGAAGCGACGTATGAGGCATCATTTGAGCTTAATTTTTATGGGAAAATGACACCCGTATAACCATCAAAAAACACAGAATTCACCAGAGATGCCCGAATTTGGATTTTTCTTCGTAGATGAGGGATTTTTTGCTCATAAACAAGGGGAAATTTATTTTATGCAAGTTTCAACCATGGGGATAGATATTTTGAGGGAAAAGAGAAAAAAACAAGCAACTATGAGCTCCACAAGTTGGAAAAAATGGAAAAAATGACAAAGGCCCGTGGATTTGGAAATTTAGGGCACAAAGTAAGGCACACATGTATTTTTCCTTCAAAATGTGGCAAAATAATAAGTTTGTGAGCCTTTGAAAGCATTCAATCTAGAGAACAAATTTTTCAGACCACCAAGTTTGAAGAAAAAGGTTTTTAGAGCATGTAGAACAAAGGGGAAAGATGGTAAAATAATAGGGGATCAAAATGGGCACCAACAGAGTGATACTTTGGTGTTAAATTTATTTTTTTACATTCGTAATCTTATGATTATTTTATCAAGGACCAGCATCTTATTTTATGATTGAATTAAGAAGCTCTAAGGATCTTTTATTTATTTATGATTTTTGCAAGAATTTTCAAACTTTGCAATGTGACTACTTAGTAACTTTTCTTGGTTGCCGATATTTCTTGGAATTTATTTTGATTAGTGACTCAGAACTCATTATGTTGTTGGCTACTTAGCCAAATGTTACGTGATTCTCACTTGCATGTTGATGAGTTGGTTCTACGCTATTTGTCTCATAATATTTATTTGTATGGGGGTATACTCTAGGTGCCTGGAATGTCTTCTTAGGTGCATAAGTTATGCCTTGGCTATGAATGCATGAAACCTTGAGTGTGTCTAAGATCTTAGAGTGACCCTTTCATTGCTTGACCTTGCTAGAAAGGAAGTTTTTTATGTAGTGCGGTCTAGATGGCAGTCTGACAGTGGTAGTGGTGATTCTATTACAATCTGGTAAGAGTTTGACCCTCATCGGAGTAGAAGTGTTTAATTATGGGATTTTATATTTTGTTAGGATTGGATTGCCTTTTTGGTTGATTGTAAATGTTGGTGGAAAAGTGTTGTTTCATCAATGACATGTTAAATTGTATCATGGGTTCCTGGTTGCATCATAGAAAGTTTTGACTCGTGGAATGTATGCATCTTGGTAATTATGGATAGATTTAAGCCCTTTCAGGTAGTGTGTTATTTAAGTGTACTTGTTTTACTCTCTTGACTTATAAATAAGTCTACCCTTACCTTAAATTTCCTTTACTATGAATAACATTCTATGACCTATTAATCTTCAAGTTACTTGGAAACACTTATGGATGCTCCAGGTCTTTTGGATCTTCCTCTTAGAAATGTTAGTTTGGTAGATATTAATAGTTAATCTCGATGGTGCTTATATTGTACTTCCTCTTTTTAAAAAATTGTAACTCTTGGCTGTAAAGTCCATGATTTGGTAAATTATTTGGTTGCCCCATTGCATTTGATGCTTTCTAGTGTGGATGTGGTGTCCTTGGAGTAAAGTTGCATTGTCATCTAGTTGCTTGGTTGGTGGTATTTTGTGGGGACATGAGAATTGATTGGAAAACCTCCTTGGGTTATTAGGGAGTAAAATGTTACCACCCTAAATAGCAAAAAAATTTAAACCTTAATAGATTCGTAAAAGTAAGATTATACCTCTTTAATGAGCCTTCCTTGAAAATTTCTTGTGAGACTTGCGGAGACCCACTAAGAATGTTTAATGATGCTTGAAATTATTCGGTGAATCTTTAAAATATTGGTGTGATTCATGTTGGCTCATTGTTTCCTAGTTCTTACAAAAATTAATAATGTGTTTTCTATGTTGAATGTCTCTTGTTCCTTTAGAATTAAAAATGTGGTGTGTTGATTTATATCTCCTTCCCATAAAAGTAATTATGTGATATGTTTGAACCTTCCTCATTAAAATTTTATTGATGAGACGACTCAACCAAAACATCATAAAACTATAATTAAGGAGATTTGACCTTGAAGCTTAAACAAATAAACTTGAGCATAGAAAAGGGAAGTGATCCTTGTTGTACCCTTGGTAGATTAATAGAAGAAAAAAACCATGTAGAAGAATAGAAAGGAAACCTTGTCCATCCACCTTCCTTACAAGTAAAACTAAATGCTCTTTACCTATACAAAATGGTGAGACATCATGCCCACCTTAGTGGTGCTCTTTATAACATAAACTAGTGATGTCATAATAGAAGGAAGTTTGTAACTAAGGAAACATGAAAGAAATGTTCTTAACAAGAAAAGCTATAACTTTTGACTTAATAAGTTGATTTATAAAATAAGTAAGATTTATGTGTATTGAGTGTAATGTATAGTTGAACCTGTAGTTTTGTCACCTACCTGAAATTGTGAAACACCTAGAGGATAGTAGTGTGTTCTAGTTGCTTAGTACTTCTTGTTCATAGAGGTATGTGCCTTTCTTGTGGGAGTTTTGGGTCATCACACCCTTATTGTCCCATAGCTCGATGGATGTGAGTTGTGGTCCTTTTGGTTTGAGACTTATCTATTGTTTGAGAAGCAACCTCCTTGCGTGTTGTCTTGTCCTTGGAGACCTAAGTTATTGTAATTTTAAGGCAACATATGTTAAGGATATAAAATAACTTCGGGAAGTCTTCTTTTC
The DNA here is from genome assembly GCA_018340775.1 of Taxus wallichiana var. yunnanensis. Taxonomy (NCBI): domain Eukaryota; kingdom Viridiplantae; phylum Streptophyta; class Pinopsida; order Cupressales; family Taxaceae; genus Taxus; species Taxus wallichiana. The sequence continues at coordinate 339,781,437 of CM031244.1, forward strand.
TTCATATTTTCTTGGGTCACCTTGTTGTTGTAGCCCTTTTTCCCATTAGGATGGAAAGTGGAAGATGATGTTATTCACCCTTGGATTTTGATTGGACCCCTTGTTACTTGTTCTTCTCCCTAGTGACCTTGAGTGGTCCTTGGTGTTTCTTGTGCTCTCTTTATGGTTATTCCAAGCTTGAGTAGGAAATAAGATAAATAATCCCATTGTGCTTTAATGTATGGTGCTTGAATTGATATGTTAGTTGCTAGGGGAGATATATATATATATATATATATATATATATATATATATTGCTAAACGGTTGACTTCTTTAGATTGGTTGTTTGGTGTGTTCGATTCTTAAAACAAAAGTGTAAAAATCAGACTATAGGAAACCTTGTGGTCATGAATTTTCTTAGTATTACCATGAAAATTTGATTGTACCCTCTCGAGATTATATAAGTGCTTTCCTTGAATAGTTTCATGATTTTAAATGTTTTGCTGATTTAGGTGTCCTCGTTGATTAACCTCATCCTGTGTGATCCTCAAATTGTGGGACCTTGAGTAGACTTGTTCCTCGTGCAAAATTTTGGTCATAGTTGATTTTGCTAGCCTTGTCTAGACAACGAACCTTGAAATCATGGCTTAAACGTGTAGAAACCTTAACTTTTATTAATGTGGTATGATGTATCAATGGGAAACTGTGTGGTCATCTCAAGTTTATGGAAATTCTCCCTATAATTCCCTTACTTGGTGGTTACTCTTAATAATCTTTTGGAACTCTTCATGTTATATTGTTATATGTTGTATCTTGTTTGATAGCATAAAGTTACTCCTTAGATTTAAATGTTCATAGCCTTGCATGCTGAAAGTTTAGAACTCATCCCTTACAATCTCCCTTCTTCTTGTTAAATTATATTGGACCAGACTTGAGTTCTGTAGACCCACACTTGTTTGAAGCAAGAAATCCCATAATGGGAGTGATCATTTTTTCTGTTGTAGTTATTCCTATCTCTCTTTCCTGTGACTTCTAGGAGGAAGTTGAGTCTAAGGGGAGGGGGATGTAGTGCCCACTTCCCTTTGGCACCTTTTATTACTGATCATGAAAGTGAAGAATAAATGATGGAAATTCATATAGTTTCGATTTAGTATGGTATTAGATGTCGGATCGTGGATTATTGTTGAATTTGATTCATATATGATGCATGGCGATTGTTGGAGATATTTTATATAGATGTTGACATGTTGTTAGACATGGTTATATTGTAGATGTTGTTCAGACATGTGATATTTGATATTTTGAGTAGACCTAGAAAATGGAAATTATTTGATGATGATATAGTTGTGGATATAAATTGTAAATGATTTTGTTGATTGCCTTGATGATTGTTGTGATTCATATGTATAGATGATTTTGTGATTATAGTATATATTCATTTTGGACGTTCTGATATGGCCACGAGGCCGAAGGAGGTATTTGTGTTTTGCAGGTTAAAATATCACAACAAACATTGGGGATTGGAGACCAACCACAATGGAATTCTAGGTGAATTCGACAAGGTCACCATGGCAACATGTCTTGAGTGTGTGTGTTGTATTTTGTTAGGGATTCCCATGGGGGGATTTCCTTTATATGTGACCATGGGTTTGTGTATTTTATTAATGTGCTTAAATTTTATTTATTGTTGTATGTATTTTATCGGTGATTTGTTCCTTTCTTTATTTAATTATATTGTGGTAGATTAATGTGAGAAATCATATGGTTAAGATTTAAATAAGTCAAATTGGGATATGGGAAAGTAATTATGGAAGTTTTTGGATCTTTGTATTTAATATGTAAGTGATGTGTAAGTGTGTGTAAGAGTGTGTTTAAGTCTGATTTTGGAGTATGAAATACTCCACCTCCTTAGAAATTGAATTTGTCCTTGGGGGCTTTCTTTGGAGGATTGTGGGACAAGTAAAACTTGTGCCATACCTCTAAATTTAATTTACCAACTATACTTATGGTTGGATAAGTGATATTTGACCTTTATAATGAATTTTATTAATCATTTTTCCTTGTTTTGATTACACTCTCTTACATTTTATTTAATTTGTTGTTCCTTGAGGTGTGGGCTTTTGGGAGTGTGCAAGTAACTTGTCATATTTTCACCCACCTCTTTATTGTGTTTGAGAGAATGGATTTTATCTTTTGTGTTTGAATTTGAGGATGTGTGATGTGGCATCCTACATAGATCCACATCATCCTCTTCTCTTCCCTCTTCTATATAATTCAAACTCTTTGCTTGTTTTGGGTTGTTGAATCATTTTGCAACTTCTTTTGGGGCATATTTTCTTGGGTTGGAGCTATTGTTTTGGAGGAATTTTGGAGAAATATTTGCATGCTTAGGAGATTACTATTTTGGACTATGTTTTTAGAATTTGAAGCTTGCTATTTGGAAACAAAACCTACCATGGAGAGGTAGGAACTTGACTCTTCTTTTATGCTGTCATTTTCTTGTTGTGTAGAATGAATGGTGCATGTTTTTGTTTATTTATTGGCTAGTTGGGTAGACTGCCATAGGAATGGTGTAGGAGAAGGCTATGGGGAATCCATGTGGGGGGCATGGGAATTCTGTGGAGGGAGTTTGGGTTTGGGATCCACCATGGAAAAGAAATAGCTTGGATTTCATACTTTGGGGTGGGCATAAGGAAATATATGGGGGGCCATAAGGAGGGATTTGTGGGGGCATAAGGATGTGTGTGAGATGAATTATTTTGGAGGGTTGTTCGGTGGATGCCTAATTCCCGATTGGGAGGAATAAGTAGCTTCCCCATAGAACTCACTCCTTTGGCTTGTATGTTCAAGCTCTGAGTTCTTTTTAAAATGTCTTTAAATGTAGTTGTGAACTGTTATTTTGTGTTGAATTGTGTTTTTAAATGAAATGTGTATGTTGAGTGTTGTGGAATCCAGTCATTGCCATGGGTTGAATCACACCTCTTATTATGTTTTGGTTGGGGCTTGGGGGTCCAATGATGAAGGAAGGCTTCTCCTTTCATTAGATGTCTTGGTTGGGTGGAGAGTGTTGCCTTTCCCCTTCTTTTGTTGTGATTAAATTCAAGAGAAAGAAAACTTACATGTTGTTGTTCGGAGAAAAGGAAAATACGGTGTTGTCAGCCCTGCGAAACATATTCATTGTAATCCTTTCCCACTTGTTGTGGATGAAATTGTAATATGTATTTTGTGAAGAAAAGATGTATGTAATTTGATTATGAAGTTGTACATTTGAATGTGAAGGATAATTATATTTTGTTCACGTTATCGGAAAGAAACAAAATTATGTTATTGTATTCAACATAGAAGGATGTAAAGTATATAAGTGGAATTAATAAATAATTTAAAGATCTTCTCTCCTATACATTACTGGATTTAATTCAATGTTTATTGTATGGCAAAAGAGATAGTTAGATCTCTTTTTTTTTTTAAATGTACATGGAATTAATGCTGCATTTTTGTATCCTTGGAAACATATTAAAATTGGAAATCAGAATTTGCAAGTTAGTTTGAAATGGTTTGTCTATAAACAACTGAATGTATTGGAGTAGTTTAGAAATGAAATTCCACACTTGAATGATAAAAGTGATATACAGATTTAAAAGAAATAGATCTCTGTTATAAATTTAAAACTGGCAATAAGTTTAATTAAAATGTAAAGTTCAGACCTGAAATTAATAATAAACTTGAAAATGATATATTTTAGTATGATGAGACATCAAGGAACTCAATTGAAAAAGAACACTTAAGAAAACAATTTTTAACATTGCAAATTCGAGCCAATTCCTTCTCACAGATCATTTTCCAGTCAATTAATGGAAAAATACAAATTGAAATTAAACAAGTGAATTTACCTTCCCTAAACACTTCAAACCCTCCCTAGAGAAATCCTACATGTCTGTTTGGCATGATGAAAGAAGGAGGAGATCCAAATTAATCAAATTCAGAAGTTGGAATTTACTAGTTGGCTTTTTACAAAATCTTGCAGATCCTTTTTGCAAAATTGAACCCTTAAACATTATCAAAATGTAAAAATTATGTTTCTTGTGCAAAGAGGGCATCTATATATTTCTATAAATTTCTCATTTTCCCAAAAATGAGCTTCCTAGAAAAAGTTATGGAACTTTGAATTTTTTCAACCTTAGCGGAAAAATTTGGGAAAACTTTCCTGTGTGGGCTCGGTCCGAAAATTTCCGTTAAAATCCTTAGGATTTTTTTTTAAATTTTTGGTTCGGGAAATTTTTTTATATTTTCCTCCACCGGCTTGTATTCAATCAGAGGCTTCCATGTGTCCTCACAGGCAGCGATAGAGGTGTGACATCATTTTTTTGCCCTTAGACCTTTTTAAAAAAATTGAAAATTTTTCCATTTCTCCGGCCACACCGCTGCCTATTACAGCTACCACGTGGCAAATTTTGGTGCTATCTCGAGGGGGTGGAACCCTCATGACCCCTTTTCCTTTTGAAAAATTTTGTTTGGAAAATTTTCTTAACTTTTCCCGTGGCCCCACACTCCCGCCCTGCCTCGGAGAAGATCTTCTGCGGACCCGCGCCTCAATCATTTTCATTTTTCCTCCCTTTGGAAAATTTATCCAATTAACCCCTGCTCCTCCTTTCCATCTCTCTCTTCCTCCCCACATTAGTTCATTGAGTGCCACATGTCTCTGGGGACCCACGGGTGTGTGGGTGTTATTTGATTTCTTTCTCGCTTTGGCGGATTTGCCACAGGACTCCCGCCGTCCCGCCCTTCCTTTCTTCATTTTCGGCTATGACTCAGAGGCCGCCACGTGTCCCTGGAGGACCCACGGAGGTGTAAAAGAGTTTTATACTTTGTGCCCGCATGGGGAAAAATTTCTAATGCCACCCCACGGCTCGCTAACTTGTCAAAGGGGTTTTCTTCCCCTCTCACCACGTGTCCCCTTTGGGGAAAATTTGACCCCTAAGGTCCACCAGTCTATATCTTGAGTTTCTGAGGGAGTTAGGAGGACTTCTTTATATCAATGGAAAGGTGAGAAAATTTCCTATCTAATGAGAGTGATTTAGGAAAATTTTGGATGTGTTAAGTATGAGAAAAATCAATTTGAAACTCGAGCTTGTTAGACGGTGGGTATGGGGTAAATTACTCCCCGAACCTAATCTGAAACTTCTAAACCTAAAAATGAACCATGTGAAATTGATATTTGATAATGAAGGAAAAATATGTTCTAGTAATTTAGATATGTTGTAGAACTTAATAGTGTCATTGTTGTCTTTGCAACTTGGTCGTGGACACTTCTAATAAAAAAATTATTCCATAATTTTCTAATTAACCCTAGGTTTTTCCTTGGGTCTCAAGTGGGTTGTTTTAACTGGGCATCACATATACCTCCTTCACATGCATCTCCACACCGAAGTACATAAACTTTGTGTTATCTACTAAGTAGTTCCCTATAGTGCTTCCTATCTTATGTCATATCGTGTGATCCTTCCCTTCTTGTGGTCTTCATGTTATTTCAACCCACCTTCCTAATTGCATGAAATTTCCACACCTTTACATCCACACATCTTTGTCATCCATGCACCTTTCCCTCCCATCACTTATTTTTCTACCTTCACGCTAAAATTTCCAAACATTTTGGCCTCCATGTTTAATATAGTTGCTAGCTTGTTCCACACAAAAATGTATATGTGGTCCCCTACGCATAGAACCTATTACAATGCAATTACCTATTAACACACCAACATGCAAAGAAAATCTGAAAATGATGAAAAAGGAAACAACCAAAAAGACTAAAATAAAACTAAACTAATTGGCAAAAATACCTTATTTCTAACTACACAGAAGCCTTATTTATAATAGGGCTTCAACCTACTCCCATTAAAGTAACCTAGTAACCTCATCCCATTCAGTCCTTATAACTGACACACACCTAAATCGAGGATGTATGATATGATGTATCCTCCTAACCAATGGACTTTAAGTTTCCCAAGATGGCGTAGAAATTTGTTGTCATAAAGCAAGACCATCTGTCCAACCTCGAATTAATTTTTTTTAATATGGAGATCATGTCATGATTTTTTTCACACCTTTTCAGTCTTCTGACTCCACCTAGCAAGTGATCTCCTTTCATCGAACTACATTAACTTCTCCATGCACTCCTGTAGTGCTTTCTCATTAGCTAATCATCCTACATGTGCAATACATAGGGATGGTAACATAAACTCTATTATTAAAACAACTTCTACACAAAGTAATAATTGGAATGGTGTGGCCTTGATTAGTATCTTGTAGGTTGTCCTATACACCCATAGTACTGCTGAGACTTTGTCATCCCAATCTTGTCTTCCCACATCACAAATTTTGGTTAGCGTGTGACTCAGTATCTTGTTAAATGCCTCAGTGGTTCCATTAGCTTGGGGGTGATACAAGGTGGTCTTGTGATGGGCCACCATGAACTCTGCTAAAAAAATCTTAACCATCTCATTCAAAAAGTGTGTGCCTCTGTCACTAGTCAAGATTAAAGGGCACCCATACCTGTTGAGTATGTTTTCCCATAGGAACCTTACTATTGTGGTTGTTGTGCAATCCTTTGTAGGTGTTGCCTCTTCCCATCTTGTTAAGTAATCAATACAAGTAATGATATAACATGAACTAGTCCTTTGTGCGGAAGGTGAAATTGGTCCTACAAAATAAATGGCCCACTTCTCAAATTGTTATGTGCTAGCTATCGGTCTCAAGGACATCCCATCCCTCCTTGATTTTCCAAGGCCCTAGCAATTGTCACAAACCTTACAAAACTCAATATAATCTTGGTAGATGCTTTCCCACCAAAGCCTTGCTAGTAGAATCTTCCACATGGCGGCATTCCCTGCATAGTGTCCTCCTGCAATCCCACCGTGTGCTTCCTCGATGATTGCAACATGATCATGTTCTAACACACACCGAAGAAAAAAATCATCGTGACCTAGCTTGTATAAGTCTCCACCAATTAACATGTAGGGCGTGGTGCGTATGGATATCTAATTTCTTTCAAAATTCTTCATTCCTTTTAGTGCCACACTCATTTCGAGAAACACAACAATATCTTCCAAGTCAGAGGGAGTGTGCCGCAATATAAATAGTTATGCATATGGCATTGTATCCATAATTCTCTCTCGCGCATCCTCCCTTGAGTCGCTTCATGATAAATGGTCAGGCCCTGAGTTACTCTTTCCTAGTTTCACAATAACTCTAAACTCAAAATCTTGAAATAGCAGGACCCATCAACATATGCACCCTTGTAAAATAGACTTTTTCACCAAGTACTTCAATGCCATGTGATCTGTTTAGAATATGAAGGGTGTTGCCAATATATATTACCCGAATTTTTGAGTGCATAGATCATGGAAAATGCTTCAAGATCAGTAGTGGTATAGTTCGATCTACCGGTGTCAACTATCTCGATATCAAAACACAAGGGGTGGTCAACAATTCCTTCTCTAGGTTGTGCTAATATTTCCCCAATCACCATTCCCGAAGCATCAACATGTACATGGAATGGCTTATCCCAAGAAGGAAAGCATAGTATGTGCACAAAGTGATAAGCTTATTATTCAATGTATCGAACTCCATCTACTCGCCTTTCCTAATGAAATTTACATCCATGCTTTAACAATTCCTCCAATGGCGCAGCAATTTTGGAATACCCCTTAATAAATTTATGGTAATACTCCATATGCCCAAGGAATCTATGAATTGCACTCTATCTAGAAGGCTCCCCCAATCCCACAATAATGGAAACTTTGGCAGGATCCACCAACAAACATTCCTTATATATGATATTCCCCAACATGGTTCTAAATGGAGTAGCAAAGAAACATTTCTTGATGTTAAGGGATATGCGCAACTTCTGACATATCTCTAACATCAACCAAAATTTTTCACAATGGTCTTTCACTAGTCCATACACTGTCTAGTCATCAAGGTAGACCTGAAGGAACTTATGGATAAAATCTTAAAATGCCTGGACCACTATGTGTGAAAACACAACAGGCGCATTCTTTAGTCCAAAAGGCATGACCATGTAGGAAAAACTTCCCCATTTAGTGGTGAAATTTGTTTTTTCTTGGTCTTCCTTTGTGATTCTAACTTGATGATATCCTGAGAAGCCATCTGTGAAGGAATAGATCTCACACCTAGCTACTCCCTCCAGGATTTCTTCGGTGAAAGGGGTGGGAAAGGGATCAATGACACATACCACATTCAAATCTCTATAATCAACACAAATCCTTATCCTCCCATAATTTTTAATGCTAATAACCATTGGGCTTATCCATTATGATTCCTTAACAACCTTAATGATGCTTGATGCGATCATCTTGTCTATCTCTTCCTTTACCTGGATACATATATTTGGGTTCATTCGGTAAGGTCTCTTCCGAATCAGGTGTGCTCCTTCCTTTAACTTGATTTTCATTCCCCCAAGTAGTGGTGAACTCATATAAGCTCATGGTACCCACATAGAAATAATTCATGAAACTTGTGCAACAAATCAATGATATTTAAAACCTCCTTTTCTAACCAATAGTCCCCAATAGTAGCCTCCTTAGGTTCCGTTTCTGAGCCAATGTTAACCTTCTTTGTTTTGAGGGGTTCATGGTAGGCACATTCTCCTCATCAACACTATCTGTTACTTCATGTGTACCCATAGTATGGTTAACATCCAAGTTCTCCACTTCCTTTCCATCTATCACATAGACCATCTTTCCCTTCTCTTTCTCCATGCAAGTGTGCTCAAGTTGTATCTTGTATGATTCTCCCTACCCGAGTGTTGTTCTAAGCCAGGATCAACCAATAATTTCAGTATTCTATCCTTTTTCATGGCATTTTCTCCCTTAGTAAGGTTCTTAACAACCTACAACACCTCGTTCACCAAGGGCTTAACACTTTTATATTTAAACATTTGAATCAAGTCATTTTTTAACTCCCGCCAGTTCCTTTTCTCTCGACGGTGTAACTCGAATGAATGTACCATGCACACACACAACCTTGTAAGGTGGAATAAAACTTATGCACCCAAAGGGAAGGAGGTAAATCCTCTTGTGCCTTCCATTTAGATCCTCTTGCACTCTTGGAAATGATCTGAGGCGAATCCTTTCCCATCATAGAAATAGAGTTTAGTTGGCACGTTATTTTTGAAGAATCTAATAGAGAGCACAATACTCACCTTGTGCTACCCTAGAATATTATCCTAATACACCACCCACCAACGTGATGCGGTTCCGTGCAAAGTGTAGACAAGCATGTTCCTATGTTTGGTCTCACATCTCCATTAAGGTTCCATGGCTCGTAGGAAAACATTAGGATTACAATCCCCTATGTAGCTTAGTAACTACTTCCCGCTCAAGTGCTTAAGTGGGCATGCCCTTGTCATTCTTATAACAAAGCCTTTTGATTACCACTCAATGAACTCATAAGTCTCGTGCATCCAATTGTCTCATACTACACTAGTTGTATCACTCATAGATTGAGTGTCTTCCCACTAAATAATGCCCTCCTTTATTGGTTGTATAACTTCAGGGTCCCGGATAGTGCACACATAGATTCTATCGAGGAATTATTCTCCCAAGGGCTCAATATAGGGTGTTGAATTCCCATCAGTTAGAGGGATAATAACCCGTTCTTCCTTGTTTTCAAAACTTATGTACCCCTTATTGAACCATAGGTCAACATTGTTCTTATAACACTATGGGCACCCAAGTAACGTTGGAAAGTTATCCGTCTCTGCCTAGTGCCAAGACTTTGAAGTCCCCATGAATTTTTACCCTTGGATAGTGATAACAATGTCCTTTAAGACACAAATGGGAATATCCTTTATCTTGTTAGCCATATATAATAAATTTGAAGATGATTGTAATTTGGGCCTTTCCATTTGATGTCATGCGTCTAGAGTGAGAACATTAATTTTTACACCCATGTCTATCAAAATATTGCTCAGAAGCCACCTATTAACTACTACATTTAGGGTAATCTCCTTATCATAATCAATGGTATGAGGGGAAGGTTAGTATGCAAGACTTGTTTCCCATGCTCTCCTCCAGTGCATGATACTTTCTCCCGTAACCATTCCCCTAGCAAAGGAATGATATTATCTTGGCTCATCATCTTTCACACTTCCCCGACCTCATCCGATCCTTCCATAGAGCCTCATAGTTCTTCCTTTGGTCTAATTATCGTGTGGACCTGCTCCTTTAGGCATTGGATCTCTCCTTGTAGGCTTCAAATTACATCCATGGCCTCATGATAAACCTCTTTCTGATGAGTAGGGTTTAGATACTTCCCATGCACCACATATTCTCTAGTAACCAGGGGCCTTTACTTTGGTATCTCCCGGCATGTGTAACCTCATCTCGTGTCATCACCAAAGATATGTTCTAATTCTAACTCACATGTCACCCTTGGCATCCATTACAAGTTGGCCTTCTCTACACTTCCCATTCCTACACCTTTATCCTTTCGATGTTACTAGCTCATGTGTTCAAATAACTCTGGGCATTCCTCATACTTATGATTCTTCCCACACCAAGAGAATTGCAATAGATCACGACATTCACACTTACAGTGCTCCGTAGATCTAAAGTTAGAGAAAGTTCCACGTGGGAACTCACTTCATCCACCTTTGCGGTTTCCTCGACCTCGAAATCCTCCATGAAAGCTTCTTCTATGGGCTCCTCCATCTGCACGCCCTTTATAGTGACGACCATCATCCTTGGAATTGTTTGCAATGTCGGTCTGGTACACACCAATATTAATGACATCATGTATCTTGTCAATCAATCTACAATCATTAGTGTCATGAGTAATAGAGGTGAAAATATTACAATAACAAGATACATTCTTATGGATCACGCACTACAATAGTGGACACCTACTTTCATCATGATCTCTATGGAAAATCTAAATCTATTGTCATGGCGTGCACTTTGATCTTCGAGGAAAAATATCCTTTGTATGCCCCTCTACCTCACAATCCATGTACCATAGGCCACTACAAGTCTCTTGGGCCGAGTTCACAAATATATTCTCTAGCTACTTTTTCATTGCAACAATATGAGATTCAAGAAAAGGGCTAGCATCGGTATCCATGCTTCCAATAGCCTTAGTGCACAGGGAAACCTCCAAGGCCTCACGCGGGTCTATGAAAGTCTTGTTTGAAAGAATTCTCCTAAAAGATGTTATCAACCCTCCAACAAACCATTGAGCATGTTGAGAAGGATGAATGTCATATGATATTTTTGACAAGAGAGTCTTAAAACGTGCATCATATTCCTGCACACTCTCTGCCATACCTTGTTGAATTTCCTTCAGTGTGCTAATGCTCTTTTGTTCAAACTCAAGGATATGAAATTCAGATAAGAAGGCATTCTCGCAACGCAGATGTAATCCACCATGGTCTAGTGGGGTTCATAATTCTGGTACCAACTATGCATGTGTCCTTTTCACCTATGCAAGTTCTGTCATCTTCCTTCACCCTAGCTTCCTCGCCCAATTCTCGAAGAATTTTAGCTAGCCATAGGTAATACTTTCAAACTCAATGTAATGACCATGATCTTTATAACCAAAGTTATAACATGCAAAAATGATCCTCTGGCTCTCTCAAAAACTCAAACTCAGCAATCTCATGACACAAATATGTATAAATTACATAGTCCAAGGTGTGACTTTTCAATACTCTACTCCACCAATGATCAACAACATGTTTCCAAGCCGGATCAAAGCATCTTGAAGCCTCTCGATACTCATCTTGGGTCCACATACAAGATCTATAGTACCCGATCAATCTAAATGCATGTGTCGAAAGCCATGCATACAACTCCACCGGAAATCAAAAAAGGTCTCATATAGGTCATGCTACAAATGTTCTTCTACCCATTTACGTGCACTAAAATCAAGTCTGGTACTAAATCTTTGAGAAAATGCATCCTCCATGCTTTTAAGCCATGCTTCAACACTATCCAAGGTGAAGTGCTCTATCATCACACATCATTCTCACAATAGCTTTGAAAAGAGGTCCTACCAGAGGAACTGCAATGTAGTCTTCTTAGTACTACTTGTTTAACAACCAAACCCAAGCATGCCGACATATCATCCAAATTAGTCTAGAGCTCACCCAAGGCACATATAGGCATCGATCCCTCCTTTATGTGAGATTTGTGAGAATATTCTTTCTTACATGGGGATGTATTACAACCGAGGATAGATGCAATTATCCATAGGATTTTAGATGTAAGCTTTTACTCCTAGTTGATGTATCCCAAACACATATTTAACATGATCAACTAAAAGTAGAATCAACCATGAAATAACATTGAGGAAACCAATAACATACAAAATAACATATGGGGAAAACACATCAAGATCCATTGCAAGAGTGTTACAGAATTGCTTCATTATATTGATAAGTCAAATACAAAGTAGCTAAGATTACATCAAGAAGTTCCATCCATGGAAAATGTTCATAGTAGCATAAATTTCCTTACATAAAATAGCTCTCTGTTACACTCATTACATAATACTTCCCCATTCATCCCCCATTAAAAATGTCTCTTCTAGAAATGACCCTCTATAACAAGCATTCGAAGGAATCTTATCCTAACCATCCATCATCATTTGTGGAATCCTTCTGGAATCTTCTCATGATTTCTCTACCACTACTTAGGAATCTGTTAGATGTCGCCATGTGTTTCCCTCAATCGAGTGTCTTTAGAATGAATGTTCCAGCTAATCCTTAATAACCTCAAATCCTTATCCTTTGATGATAACCGTAATATTCCTTAGAATAGCATTTTCTTAAATCAAAAGTCTCCACAGCTTAATCCACCTTTGTATCTAGGTATATTTCCGTTCACTCCCTATGTGTGTATTTTTCCTATTTTTCCAAAACTTACTAAGTCCTAATTTCATCATGCCCTAACACGACCCTTTGCACCTTTCGAGGAATACTTTAGTGCATGCCTTCACGCCCTATCTCCATAGGCCACAAGGCATCACACCTTAGGTACTTAGTTGCTTTTAGGGGTCTAACACTCATTATATCAAACAATAATTTTAATAATATTAAATTTCTTAGAAAAAATAATATAGTAATACAAAAATTTAGATACTAAGCTCTTGTTATGTTCACCTTGGCTGAGTTATCGGTGAGTTACTTTATTAACATATGCCAATCATCTTTCACAACATGTCATAACTAACTAGCTCTCCCGCCTACGTGGAATTCCAACTCACCATTCATATAGATGAATCAAAATGGAAAGAGAAATATATGTGTGGTCGTAGCCATGTTGAGCAATCGATAACCTTGAAAATATATATACCTTTTCTTAATTCCTAACACAATCGATGTGGGACTTAAAGTCTTGGGTACTAATTTTTTTAAAAAATATAAAAACTTTCCTACGGCTATATAAAAAAGAGTGGTTGGTGAAGAGGGGTAAAAAAGAAGCCATATGGAGGTCATCAAGCGGTAGTGGGAGTGAAGGGGTAGCTTATAAAGTGGAGAGGCCACATGCCACCTTAAGCACCATATATTCATAGTCAAATCACAAGAGCCACAAGGGTCAATGAGGCTTAAGTTCTCATTTTGTAGTCGCTTCTCTCCACTCAAAAAATATGCCCTTCACACAACCACTCCTCTACTTCAAATAATCACCTCCATAATTTATATGTGACAAGAAGATGAGATATTTTAGAAATAGAAAATATCTCCTTGTTATTGTTTTTTTACCGGATTGACCATAGACTAGGAAATAGAAAATTTTGCGGTGAGTTAAAAAAAAATCCGGTGAGTTTGCATAAAAACAAAGTCAATGTTGGAATAAAGTAATCTTATTTAAAGGCTAGGAAGGTGGGTCATTTCCATTTACAATTAGGCCCCTCCTACCTACGTAGTATCATAGTATTACACAAACTAAACCTCCGCACAACACTTTACTTTCCTTTTGCGGATGCATAGGAAAAGAAAATAATCGATCCAACCTACTCTTAAGAGTACACACTAAAGAAAAATAATCGGAGACGTCCGGTCCTCAATCTATGACATCGACACTTTGTTGTTTGATAGAGAGTAGAAATGGTAGAAGAGGGATGAGGAGCACTTCATTATTCCAAAGTGCGAAGTGTCAAAATATTTGATAAAATGGAAAGATGGTAACGCTTTTTTGTCCTGTTATACAAAAATGTCAACTCATTTTCATCAATTTTGACAAATTAAGTAAAAGAATCCCAACATGGCAAAGTGCCATTCGAGTTTAAGGTTGTGTAAAATGAAAACCCTACACCGCACTCTCGCACAATTCATTTCAACAAGAAATAAAGAAAATTATAAAAATGTCTTGATCAAATTTGTTAAAATCACGAAGGATATTAAAAAATTTGTTAGCTCATGTGACATAAGTACATATATTTGTCCAATCTAAGGAACTTGATAACTTACAAAAACAGTTGGCACTATATAAATTTAACATATGTCAAAATTCCCCAATGCATAACGTGCATAGTTTGGTAGCAACATAGAAGATATGAAATAATTAGAGTGGACACTTGTTGGGTTATAATACTATTGAGATATAATCTTCATAAAACTGAAAGTGTATTTCAAATTAAAGATGTAATTTTGTTGTAAAATTCATCCATACCGATTGTGATAAAAATCACAATCATAGGGTTCCCTATACCCATGACAACAATGTTGAGTTCAAAAGTGTTAACATTGCAATAATTGGGCAAGGTAAACATGAAATCTATATTTTATTTTAGTTATGATGTTTATTTACAAACTTTAATGTGAGAAAAACACATGAAATGTTTCCCAAACTAACACAACATTGAGCAACACATTTTTTTGAAATATAGTACATTTCATATCACCTCGGAAAACAAAAATGATATGAAAGAATTGAATAAAAAATTATCATAAATGAGAAACTATTAACCAATCCAATAACTCCTTTCCTCACTTCTGCTCTATGAAATTAAATCGGTGTAAAATAAAATACAACCAATTATGGCCCATGGCAATATTTAAATAACCCCAAGGGTTATGAATATTAAGTGACAGGGTGCACCTTGATTTAATAAATAATTAGTTACTAAATAACTAATAAACCTAATATAATTTTTTTATTAAATAATAAAGAATATAAACTATAGTCTATATTATTTAATTACAAACTAAATATTATGTGCACTTAATATTAATTTTGTAACAATGTCTAATTTAGTATTTATGGAAGCATTGGAGTTGTAATGCATATATATGATAATTTTAGATCATGTTTGATGCTTTAGGATGCAAAGTGTGCCCTATCCTTGAAGACTAGTTTTTGGGGATGAAATGGCATTTTTAGGGCAATCTGCTTGCACAGATGTTATGAGGAAACTAATGTATGATTTTTGGAAGTATGAGTACTTGGTTATGTATATGAGATCAAGATATTTCTATTCATATATAATACTTGCGTGGTTGAGGTCATATGATGCAAAAGATTGGGCCTCATCTTTAAGATCTAGGGTTTTGTGCATAAGAACAAACATGTTCTTGAGATGGTTTCATGGCATGAGGTGATGATGCAAATATTTATAGGTATGGTGGGTACATGATGAGGTCTTTGTTTATGTTCCTGAAGTGATTCAAGGATTGAGTGATGGTCATGTTGGCACAAAGTAGTTTAGTTGTGAGATGGATTTTTGGTGTAATTAGGCCTTTTAGAAACCTAATCAAGAAATCTGGGTATGATAGTGATATGAACAAAATATGTGGTATTTTGTATGATGGTGAGGATGTAAAAGCTATATTGTTGAATAGATTACCTTCCAAATATAATAATTTTGTTTTCACTCTTGGACACATTCATTCACAATCATATATGATATCAACTCTTCTAGTTTAAGAAAAGCAGACAAAATAAGATGTGAAGAAGAAAATACAATGTATGTGAAAAAGAAACATAAAAATTCCTCTAGAAATGAAGTGGAAGTTCAGTGTTACTACTGTAAGAAATAAGGACATACTTCCACATACTAAATAATTAGAGTTTAAGATCATTGAGTGGAAAAATTAAAGCAAATGAAGCCAATATAATCACAAAAGAAGAATCAAAGATAGAGGAAGAACCCATGAAAGAAGAATGTGGCTATATGGCTGAGGATGTTTTGTTCTAAGAAGGAAAATGGAGGATGGAGGAATTTTGTTTTGGAGGTCAATTAGTGACCTCTCATCTATCGCCAACAATAGGGTTGTATCAAAGGTTTGATGGCACATTTTGTTTGATTACGTGATTTTCTTTCAGTTTTAATGTGTTTAAGATTTTCATGTTTCTGTTTGAATGAGTGGAAATTTCACATTAAGGGGGAGAACATGATCCCAATGTTCCTTTTCCATTATGTCTACATTTTCTATGTGTGTATGAGAATCACAATTCAAAAAAAAATCTTACGTTATTCCCTGCAATGAGATGTTGATGATGGGTGATAATAATACTTGGCACAACATGTTGTGGTTATAGGTAAACCACTTGAAAACCTTATTTTTTGGTTTTTAGCAATCCAGCTTTTTTAGCCACAATTTTCGGTTCATGGGTAACCATTTAAAAACCATACGTTAGGTTTTTGATCATCCTGAAATAAAAATCACCAAATCATGAAAGCATGTGCAAGTACAAAGGCATGTTTTCCCCATGTTTGCACTAAGGGGGGAATGTTAGGAAATATATGGTTAGTGCTCCATTTGTATGTATGAGTGAATATATATATTGTGAATAAATAAGAATGTAAACTAGTAAATTAGTAAGTTGGTGTTAGTTGTTATACAAAACAATAATAGAAAATATATATTTGGTTAGTGAGTTATAAACAACTCATGTAGGTTGGTAACTGGTTATAGAAACCTCCTAAATTATAGGGGGGATATTTCCTATAAAAGTGGGTGTTTTTAATATGAAGTTCGTATTGGAAATTATTGAATATCATTCATAATTTTCTTATGCTATGATATCTCTGTAAACATTCTGTATACTCTTCAAGACCAAACCTTCTCTCAATGGAGTCTTTATTTTATTGACATGGTAAATACTCTCTCAATTATAGGAAAAATTTGGTAACTTATAAGGCAACCTGACTCGTATGGCGGGTTGCGAATTTGAAAATTGCAAGCAAGCTGCATGGGGATTCGAAAGTCTGTTGTTTCAGCAGCTCTGGCTGCTGAATGCCTCTCAAAGATCTATGATGTTGCCGCTAAGGAACCGTTGAAAGTGAAATATGCGCTCATTGGGGACAGTTTCGGGTCTAGAGCCTGGGCAGAAGTTGTTAAGACTCCTCCAGACAAAAATGCAAGACCTCAGGCTGCATGTGATTTTAAAAGTATAAACTATGCTGAAGGGGTGACCCACTTACAGGTACCTGATGGTTGTCTGCAACGAGCTTTGGAGTAAACCAATCTGGCACTTTTCGGTAAATTTTTGGGATCAAGACCCAATGTGGACATCATTAGGAAATGGGCCATGCGTAGATGGAAACCAAAAGGGGATTTGATTATCACCACTATGGCAAAAGGTTTTTTCCTGGCTAGATTTAACCTTCAATCTGATGTTGACTCGGTCTTATTGGGTGGTCCCTGGTGCCTTGGTAACATGGGACTTTTAAAAAAATGGTACCCAGGTTTTAATCCATTTGTTGAAAATATTCATGCCATACCCATCTGGTGTAGACTCCCAGGACTTCCTCTGCATCTTTGGGATGATGAAATTCTCCTTCACATTGCCAAATCGATTGGTTCACCCATTGGCCTGGATGGACCCACGAGAAATCGTTCTAGATTGGCATTTTCTCGATTCTGTGTCTCCATAGAAATGGATCAGGAGCTCCCCGATAACATTGTGCTACAATCCAAACTGGGAGAATGGAAACAACAAATTGAATATGAAGCTTTCCAGTTACGCTGTAGCAAATGCCACAGATTAGGGCATTTTGCCAGCAAATGTCCTGAACAATCAGTTCAAAAACTGGAAGTTTCCTCAGATATTCTTGAAGATCAAAGACAGAATCAGAGAGATAAGGTGGATAAAGAGCAGTTATCTGAACCTTCTTATGGAAATAGGCAGTTGGAGAGACATTCCAAGCTTAAAGAAAGAAAAAAAGGATTTAAGACAAAGAGACCACCAGTTTACAGAAAACTTTGGAAGCCTAAGAAGCTGATTGAGTCCCAACAAGAAGTAGATATGGATCCGAATAAGGAAGAAAGTAAAAGGGAGATATCAGTGGATCCAGCTTTGAACTCGATGTCTCCAAATCCAGTAAAGCTGAACATGGAGGTCGATGAAGAAAATGAAAAGGTTAACATTTCACTCTCTTGCATGGAAGAAGAGGAAGACAAAACAAGTGCTCATCAAGAGCTGATAAAGAGCAGATCTGTGGAGAAGCTAAAAATGAAACAAGAAAATGACAAAGAGGATCTAGAATCCATTGCATGTGATCTCAACCAAGAGAAAGAGGACACAGATGTGGAGGAACTGACTCCTAAAAGGGATAAGCAGACTGATATTATTACAGGAAAGGAGGATGGAGAAATTACCCCCTCTAACAAGGAAAATGACTGTGATAATGAGGGATTCATCTTAGTGAAAAGAAAGAAAAGAGGCTCAAAAAGCCTGGAAGAAAAACAACTTGGAAGCTGGGAAGCCTCCACCTCAAGAATCACAAGGGCCACTGCTAGAAGAACTGCAAATTTTGGAGTAACCTTTAGAAAAGGCAGGCCATCTAAGAGAGAAACAAGAGAAAAAGAGACTGAAAAAGAAATTGCAGATGGTACACAGAGAACTCTGGGCCATCCGGCAAATGCATCTCCAAAACTTTTTTAATGAAGGTAATCTCTTGGAATGTAAGAGGCCTTAATGGAGGGCCTAAGCAAAGAATGCTTAAGGAAATTAAAAGAGCAAACAAACCCAACATTCTTCTTATTCAGGAAACTAAAATGAAAAGTAAAGCAATTGAAGACTTCAAAAGACATTTTTGGCAGAACGCTGCCTTTGCTGCTGTTGACTCTCAAGGGGCTTCTGGAGGCTTAGCGATCTTTTGGGATACAAAGATGGTTGATGGTAAGGTTCTTATCTCCACCCAGAATCATTTAGCTATTATCTTTAAAAGCCTTGAAAATAATCATAGCTGGATTTTGTCTAATATTTATGCGCCCAATACTGCTTCTGGTAAAAGAAGTCTATGGAAAGATCTTGTCTTGTTCAGAAGCAAGGTTGAAAACATGAACTGGTTGGTTATGGGTGACTTCAATAATCCTCTGAATCCTGGAGAAAAGTTTGGGGGAAGTTCTGAATTCTCCATTGGCATGGAAGAATTTGCTGACTTCATCTCGACTCTTAATCTTATGGACATAGAGCTTCATGGCAATCAATTTACATGGTCCAACAGAAGATTAGGAGAAAACTTAATTCAGGTTAAACTGGACAGAGCTCTTATCTCTTCAAATTGGATCCTGGACCAGAATTTCCATCTTTCTTCTCTCCCTAGAACGGGATCTGATCATAATCCAATAGTCCTCAATTTCTTCAATTGGTCAAAACCTTTCCATGGTAATTTCAAATTTGAGAAAATGTGGTTCGAACATGAAGACATTATGGATAGAATTAAAGAGTGGTGGGTTTGGGAAGGCACAGGGACAACCCAATTCAGACTTCTTCAGAAGTTAAAGAATGTTAAACAGAAAGTTAGAATATGGAATAAAGAGGTTTTTGGGAACATTTTTGAAAAAAAGAAAGAACTTAAGCAACAAGCTTGAAGAACTTGAGCTAAATGTCTCCATGAAAGGTATGTCCCTTGAGGATCATCGCAAGAAAAATACTCCTATCTGATCTCCATAATATAAACAGTTATGAAGAAACTTTTTGGAGAATGAAATCTAGAGCCCTTTGGCTTAAGGAACAGCCATCAAACATAGAGCTTGTAACATAATTTCTGAGGTTACTAAAGGAAATGGAAACATCACTATGGATCATGAGGTTATCAAAACTGAGGCACTTAATTTTTACAAGAACCTCCTCACTGAAAACACCTCCTATAATGAACAAGGGGCCTCTTTCCTCTTAGACTCCATTCCTAATAATCTTATGCCTCTTGAGAGATTTAAAAGTCTCTCAAAACAATCACCATCAAAGAATTAAAAATGTCTTTTCTTTAGAAGGGGATAAGGCTCCAGGTCCAGATGGCTTTTCGGCTAACTTCTACCAAAGATGTTGGGAAATATGCTCTGAAGATCTCTTGAAAGCTGTCAATGAATTTTACAGAATGGGAAATCTGATTAAAGAACTAAATAATACACACATTGTGCTTGCCCCAAAAAAGTTGGATGCAAAAGACTTCAAAGATTTCAGGCCTATCAGTTTGGTGAATGTCATTTATAGGATTTTCACAAAGATTCTCAC
This sequence comes from Taxus wallichiana var. yunnanensis, assembly GCA_018340775.1. Lineage (NCBI taxonomy): Eukaryota > Viridiplantae > Streptophyta > Pinopsida > Cupressales > Taxaceae > Taxus > Taxus wallichiana. The sequence continues at coordinate 339,801,900 of CM031244.1, forward strand.
CACTCGAATGCAACCTATTCTCATGGAGATCATTTCACAACAGCAGAGCGGATTCATTCAAGGAAGAATTATCCAAGATGGAATTATCATGGTTCATGAAACTATTCATTCTATGGATAAAAGTAAAAAGGCGGGGATGGCCATCAAACTTGACATGCATAAAGCTTTTGACAGGGTCTCCTGGAGATTCATGAATGAGGTCCTATCCAAATTTGGTTTTCAAGGCAAATTCAGAAAAATCATCCACTCTTGCATCTCTACCTCTAGATTCTCTGTGGTTGTCAATGGGGAACCTGTGGGTTTTTTTTCCAGTAATAGAGGTATACGGCAAGGAGACCCAATCTCCCCTCTTTTATTCATTATCATGGCTGACAGTTTAAGCAGATCTATATCCAAAGCTATTGACATTGGCATGTTAAAAGGCTTTCCTCCAACTACTGGAAATCAGCCCTCCTCTCATCAATAGTTTGCTGATGACACTTTGCTGCTTCTAATGGCTTCTATTATTGAAGCAAAGGCCATTAAAACTATCCTTAGGTTTTATAAGGAAGCTTCAGGACAGAAAGTTAATTTTGACAAAAGCTCTATTTACTTCTTCAATACTCCTGAGGAGAGGCAAAGAAAAATTGCTAATATTCTTGGATGCACCATTAATTCCCTACCAGCTACTTATTTAGGGTTACCTTTAAGTACTGGCAAGATTTCAGTGGAAGTTTGGAATGATCTTATTAAGAGATTTCAAAGAAAGTTGGCAGGATGGAAAGGAGCCATCCTTTCAAGTGCAGGTAAGTGCCTTTTGGTTAAAAGCACGCTTCAAAACTTGCCTATTTACATACTATCAATGTTCAACATGCCTGCAGCTGTGATGAACAGTATTGAGAAGATTCAAAAACACTTTCTGTGGCACGGTACTGAGGAAAGATTCAGATATCATCTTGTGGCTTGGGAACAGGTTTGTAAACCCAAGAGACTAGGGGGGTTAGACATCAAAGATATCAAGCATATGAGTACTGCCCTTACTGCAAAATTAGGATGGAGATTGATAAAAGAGAACAGACCTTGGACAGAGCTGATTAAGATCAAATATCTTTCAAATCAGAACAAGATTTCCTTCATTTTTGATCAGTCCCTTCCGAATGGTTCTATTTTCTGGAACAACCTTCTTAGAAGCAGACACATTCTCTTTCAGGGATGCTGCTGGAAGCTTGGAGATGGACAAAACATAAACTTCTGGACCGATAAGTGGACTGATTCTAACTGGATTTCTGCTTATGATCATATGAAGGACAATTTAATTGCAAAATATGGACACAAAATTCAGGGATACATTGAGAGGGATGGAAACAATAGAAAATGGAAGTAGCTAAAACTGGAGAATGATAGTATCCAGGCTGATATTATATCTCTCCAGAATCAACTATCCCTAATCCATCTAAGTAATAAAATTTTTAAAGATGAGCTCATCTGGAAGGATTCTTTTGATGGGGCTTACACTATTAAATCAGGATATAACTCTGTCTTTGCATCCATGGAAAGCAAAATCAAGTGGCACAAGTTGTGGATGTCGGAGCTAACCCCTAGAGTGAACTTCTTTTGGTGGATAGTTATTAATGGCAAGATCCTAACTAATGATAACCTCATCAAGAAGGGATTCATCATACCAAATAGATGCTGCATGTGTCAGCAAGAGGCTGAAGATATAAAAAATTTATTCCTCCATTGTGAGATTGCATCCAAAATTTGGTAGCTTGTTTTTGCAAAATTCAATCTGAAATGGATTTTTCCCCTTACCTGCCTTCAGACTTGGGAGCAATGGAGCTCTCCATTTAAACATTGCATGGTGAAAAGACTATGGCAACTTGTTCTGCCACACACTATGTGGAGAATCTGGAAGGCTCGTAATGATAGTATTTTCAGAAGCAATAGACAAGCTTGTAACAAAGTTTATAAGGAAATAATCATTGTTGTGCAAGATAATATTGCTAGATTTAAACCCCCTAAAAACAGACTCTACCCGGAGAATGAAGAATGCATCCTGACTGATTGGAATATAGCCACTATCAATAGAAATAAAAATGGTACTGACAGAAACACAGTCAGATGGATTAAACCCCCCAATGATTGGCACAAATTAAATTTTGATGGGGCCTCAAAAGGCAATCCGGGTGACTCTGGTGGTGGGGGCATCATCAGGGATCAAAGAGGCTGCTATGTTGCTGCTTTTTCTGGAAGAATGGGAAGACAGACTAATCATTATTCTGAAGCCATGGCAGCTCTTTGGGGTATTAGACTTGCCAGAGATTGTAATATTCAAAATATCATAATTGAAGGTGATTCTCTAAATATTATAAATCTTCTGAATAAAAAGCAACACCCCAGTTGGTCTATCAGGGATTATATTGAAGAAGCTATAGAAATATGTAAAAGCTTTGTTAATGTCCACATCACCCATACTTATCGGGAAGGAAACAGGGTTGCCGACAGTTTGGCTAACCTTGGAGTGAATAATTCCTTCCAAACTTGGATTGGCGGGGACACTCTGCCCGCACATGTCAATAAAGCCATCATCATTGATCTTCATGGCAGTGAAAATCATGACTAACGGCTGTTTTTTAGATGCTAATGTGCGGATCCCCAAGTACATGATGATGACATCACAAAAGATCTGGATGATTGTTGCGATGTGTGCGGACTAGATTGCCATCATTTCTTAGCATGGGAGGAAAGTGGGGAGTGGGGCGAAAAAACAAAAAATGTTACATTATAATTAAGTCGGCTTTCACGGGAAGAACAGATTCAAAAAGCAAAAACACCGCTCGGCCTATCCCGCACATTGCAAGCTTTTTTACCATTGAAAAAAAGAATAGAAATAGAGGAAACATGGGGGGTCTGCCATGCAAAACCGAGCCGACCCACAACCCTGAGTGGAAAGAGAACACGGAGCTTTGGGAGTACCTGCAAATTGGGGGCCTGTCAAATTTCATTGAGAGGATTCAAGGCTTCGATCAAGACATCTCCATCAAATTTGCCAAGGGTTGGAAGAACAGAATTGTTAAATACAGTAACATGAAAATGGAAATTACAGAAGAGCTCATAGCTCAAGTCACGGGTCTCAGCCTGGAAGGTGCAAAATTCTTCAATAAGAAGGTCGACAGGGAGGTTGAAACCAGGAAATTTCTGGAAGAGGGAGAGAACCTTGAGTTTGTAACTGCTGGCCTCAAAGTGGAGTCGATCCCTGCACCTTTTGATGAACTTTCCAAAATGGTGGTAAGGTATGTAACCTTAGAAGGAAGATATGTGACTATTCCACACAAGCATCTGATTTTTCTGAATCATTTTCGTAGAAATAACATTATTAGCTTTCCTCATTATCTGATCAACTCCCTGGAGAAATCTATAAGGGAGGTGCAAAATCACTCTAGGGCTGTCCCCCTGCACCAGGGCCTTATCCTCCTCATTCACCACCACTTTTCTAGTTGCCCTCCCATGAACCCTATCCCACCTCCCTCCTCCACACCCCCACCTACCCATTCTACCCCCACTCCACCCCTGCCAAAAAGAAAGTATGATGATGTTGGCTCCAACAAGAAAAGAAAGAGCCTAAAAACTAAAATCCCTGCTTCCCAACGTGTCCTTAGGAGCCACAAGGACTTAGAACTTGCTGAAAACCTCCTGCATATTAGCATGCCTGTGGAGAAGCCCAAAGTGGAGGATTTGCTGGAGAAGGTTGACTGATTGGAGGAGATCCAAGATATCAAAGGGGCTCTAAAAAACATGGAGAGAGTCAAAGGTAAAAGGGTCCTGCAAAGTGAGGAGGATGAGGGGGTCATTGATGAAGCCTTCAAGAAGTTGCAGTCCCTTGATGGCAGATTGGGGAATGCCAAAAGCTGAAATGACTACATTTTGTCTGCCCTAAAAAGCATCTATAACTTCATTGAACAGCATGTCCACAGTGTTTGCATCTTAAGTGGGATCAATGAAGACATATGGGGCCCTAAAGAGAATAGGGACATTGCAATCTCCCAAGTAGACATGAAGGACCCCTCTCAGGCCACAGCCATTGCCTTTTTCATGTCACTGCAGGCCATCAAGGCCAAGATTGATAGAGCCATCAAGTAACGGGTTTTGTTGTGCTGCTGTTTTTTGGCTGTAATCTGGCTATCATCGGGTGGTTTTGGAGCTGTTTTTTGGCGGAGCTCTTTATTCTGTTTCACTTTTGGTTTCTTTTTGATCCTGTCTTCTTTGTTCTGGATCTCTGTACGTTTAGATCCACTTTACACCTTTATTGTAATATCTGGCTGTTGAGCCTTTCTTGGTTGACTGTTTTGCCCCTCTCTGGGCTGCTTTTCTCATTTTCTCTATCTAGCTTTTGAGCCCTTTTGTACACAGGGTATAGTCCCTTCAAAACTATTTTCCCTTAATAAATTTTTTTGGCTCTTTATAACCAAAAATTACTTCACCATATGGGTGGAGGAATTCCCTTTGAAAGAGGCAATGGAAAATTTCATAGTAGACTTCTTGGAGGATATTGTGAAAATGTTTGGGGTTCCTCACACCATCATATTAAAAAATAACAAGGATTTTTTGGTTTTTCTTTTAGGTATATAATTTAGTTGAATACTTCATCCAACTAATATCCTTAAGGAAATGGAATTGATAAATCTTCAGCAAGAATTTTATAATGATCATGAAAATTAATACATAATAAAACTAAAGGAAATGACACACCAAGGTTAAAATAAACTTTGGAATGACATAATCAAACCCAAAAGTGTTGTTTGAAACTCACATTTTATGTTATTGTATGGAAGAGAAGTTAGGTTTACCATATCCCTCTAACTCCCAACCCTTGAGCTATGTCATAAGCTAGAGTTGGAGTATTATGATGTCATGATTTGTATGAATTGCAAAGTGTTGGTAAAGTGAAGGAAGTAGGAGAGGAAGATATGAAATAGATACAAGAGCATCAAGAAAATATAAAGAAGTGGTTCGAGAATAAATATCATTCTTGATAGTTTAAAATAGGAGAGATTGTTCTCAAATGGGATGAAGATAGGGAAACTATTGGAAGAAACAATAGATTTGAAACTATCTACAATGGCCCCTATCAGATCACTAAATAGAAAGGGAGTAATGCCTTAAAACTAGAAATGCTTGATGGGGAAATTATTGTAGAAAATAAACTTATATTGATATGGGGGGTGAATCAATATTATTTAAATTTTATAATTTAACACTTTGACATTCACAATAAATACTTATACAAAATACAATGATTACATCAAAAATTATTTATCCTGGAAACTTTTTCAAGAGAAAACCATCGAGAAAGTGCTACTTGGAGAAACTATCCAAATCTAGCCATAAAATTAATTGATTTACAATTTTTGTAGGAAACAACCTCTTTGGAGATACCAATCCCCAATATTGAGAACCAAATCAGCTATTATTTGTGAGTACCAACCCAATGGAGACATTAATCTCCAATGTCAAGCACCAAATCATCAATCAAAATATCCACCCTTTGTAGTTTCTTATTCAACTTGATGATGGGATATAGGTAACTCTTCACTTCTTCCTATTATTTTTGTATACCCATGCTTTTAACTTTTATTATGCACTCCTTTCTCCTCAATCCTCTTCAATAACTTGACATTGTAATCTTCTTGAAAATTTTCTTCCTCTTTCTTCTCTAACCCACTTAATATGTCTTCATTAGCCACCTTGCTCTCTTATTTCTCTCTTCCTTCTCACTTTATAGAAACATCATAATATCGTGAGTGATATCATGAATTCAAAATTGAATCCAATTATATACCATGCTTATCTCATGAATTGACAAGACTTTTCATAATTCAACATCTAGTAGAATATTCATTAGGAATCGGATTTACTATACTTTGAAATTTGAATATTTAAAATTTCAAGACACCCATTGGGAATCCCATGTTTTCTCTTCATGTTGTAACATTTCATTGCCATCAAAGACAATTATGTCCATACTAGATATTTATCTTTATTACATAGTGATCCTCCTTTGTATTACACCATTTGTATGCATCTACAATTTTTTATTTGTTGCATGACATTATTCCAAAACCAAAACATACTTCAGTATGGTTCTTTAAAAATACAAGGCATTACTATAACCCACGATACAACATAGAAACCTACATAACATTACCAAAAACCCTCAAAACACTACGAGAAACAAAAAAATCCACATAACACTATAAAACCCCACATAACACTAAAAATAGTTTTCTTAGGCATGGGGCATGAAAAATTCAAATTAAATCATCTTTTCATAAGAGGCACACATTTGTAAGAATCAATGACAATATTTCTAATATAAGAGATACTTATAAGTATTCCTTTGACATCAGTGACAATATTTCAAATAATCTCCCCATTTTTCATTAATGGAACCCAACCATCTTGATATATTGCTACCGTGTCTTTAACTCTCCTATTTATCCCCCTTGATGTATGACATCTCTTGTCTTTCAATTCTCCCCCATTGAAATCAATGGAAAAGGAAATTCTCTCACCATACTCTCCCCCTAAAAACATGATTCCACTTAATTAATCTGCTAAAAGGATATCACTCCCAAATTTTGTCTGAGCTATTCAAATGTTTCCTTTAGAAGAGGTTTTGTAAAAATATCAACAATATGTTCTTTTGTGGAAATGTATTCCAACTTAACCTTCTGATATGTAACTTTCTCTCTCAAAAAATGATATTTAATGGGAATATGATTTTTTTTGGAATGCATAACTGGATTCTTTGAGATATTTATTGCACTAGTATTCGAACAGGGTATATATCAATTAGAGAATCAAATTCTACCTTGACATCCTTTAATGTCTGTTTCATCTAGAGAACTTGTGTGCAACATGATCTTTGCACCAATATATTTTCGATCAGTTTTAGATAGAGAATCAAAAGCTTGTTTCTTGCTCAGCTAAGATACTAAAATATTTCCCAAAAATAAAGCACCTCCATTTATAATTTTTCAATCATCTATATAAACAGCCCAATCTACATTTGTATATGTTACTAAAGAAAATATTTACCTTATTGGTAACACAATCCATAATCCACCCTACCTTTTAGATATTTTAGTATTCTTCTTACAACTTGCACATGAGTTTCTTTTGGATCATCTTGAAAATGTTATACCATGCCTCTTTGCTTGAATTACATATAGTTTTGATGCATTTACATATAGAAAAATTATAATCATTGATCTATAAAGAGTCTTATTTACTTTAGGAGATTCATCATCCTTTCTCAACTTACAACCTGTGATCATGGGTGTACTTACTAGGTTACAATCTTCTATTTTCTTAAAATACTTTATTTCGAAATGAATTCCCTTTGTCAGATTAATAAATTTGTACTCCAAGAAAAAATGAAAAATCACCAAGCATGGAAATTTCAAATTATTTTTGCATTTACTTATAAAATTATTTACAAATCTTATCCTTACTTCCTCCAAAAATGATGTCATCAAAATAAACAACAATAAGATGATTCTCACCTTCAATTTTAATATACATATTATTGTCAACAATTCCTTTCTTGAACCCTTGCTGTTGTAGATACTTGTCCAATCTTGAATACTAGGATATGGGGGCTTATTTAAATCCATAAATATATTTATTTCAACTTGTATACATAGTCCTCATTATCTGATAATATGAATCCTTATAGTTGTGCAATGTAGAATTATTCTTCCAAATTACCATTCAAAAAGGATAATTTAACATTCATTTGATAAAATTAGAAGTTATTCTAATAAGAAAATGCCAAAAAACTCCTAATGGACTCTAAACATGCAACATGAGAAAAAGTTTCTTCAAAATCAATAGTTATTGATATCCTTTGCATACTACCCTTTATTTATTTATTAGTACTTTCCCATCTTCATTCAATTTATTTTTGAATACCCACTTGGTGCCAATAACATGTTTGTACTTAGGTCTTGGGATAAGCTCACATGTCTCATTCTTCTCTATGTGATCAATTTATTCTTCCATTTCTCCAATCCATTGCTTGTCTTCTATTGCTTGAGTAAATATTTTAGGATCAAATTGAGACAATAAAGAAAGATTTGCATGCTCTTTTATATTTACCAATCTTCTTTTGGTTTGTAATCCAATATTTTTGTCACCTAGAATGATGTAGGGGAATCTTAAAATAAGATCAACTAAGAAAATTCCCATGGTCATGAGGTCAAGGAGGTCAAATTGGATATATGGAGTCAAGAGGGAGTGAGTCTAGGTGGTCTAGAGTTTGGAATTTAAAAGGAGGATTTTTCCCTCCAAAACATGTAATTCAAAAATTCAAACTTGTAAAAGTGAGTCCTAAGTTTGCTAGGTGGGTAGAATGGTCTAGGAGATAGTGTAGTCATTCCAAAAGGGATGGTTAAAGTGTGAACATGAGAAATAGGGTTATAAGTGTGTCCTAAAATATTCCAAGTTACGAAATGACTAAAAATGTTACCAATTACCATCATGTAGTGAAGGGATGTTGAAAAGTCACAAAAGGTGATAATTATAGAAGAAGGTAGTAGTTGCATGCATAGGAAGATTATAGCATGGAGGATGGAGAGAGGAGTGAGAGGGAATCCCTCAAGAGGGAAGATTGAGGAAGAGATAAGAAAAAGGAGAGGAAATTTTGAGTTTACAAAAATGTTATTGTGTTAGTCTATATAGATTTGTTTGGTGTGAAGGAGAAAAATATTGTTTGTTGATCAATAATTTATAGTGTGATTGTATGTTTATGGTGAATACATTTGAATACTCATTAATGTATGGATTTTTCTTTAGTCATTGGAGATATGATAAGCATCCTCACTGCTGTTTGAGTTGAATTTACAAAGCGTGTTAAAAATAAAAGAGGATCTCATTTAGGGAGAGATGGATCATAGTAATGATAGCCCTATATTAGTAGTAGCATCCTTAAGGAAGAAGGTAAATAACCACATTACTCCATGATTTTTGATTGGAGGATTGTTTGTTTCTCGAGTACATATAAGAAGGGTTCCTATAGAGAACAAGTAAGCGTGTTTGTACTTTCGAGTTGTTGCATTTGTGAAGTTGATGATTCTTTATTAAGCTTTTATCTTGTATGAAACTCTCATAAATATTCCTTGAGAGTGATGTTCCAACAATTATCAAAGAATCTACAATTAAGTCCAATCTTATCAAACCAATGTTGAGGGTTTCATTCATACCCCCGCCTACATGTAAGAAGAGTTGAAATCAAGTTAATGGAAGAATTTATACCATTCAAGACCTACTACTGGTAAGATATAATTCATGAGGGGGTTGAAATTGACTTGGAGATCAAATTTGGAGGCTTGAAGTTAAATGTAAAGGAATTTATAGTATTTTTTTAATCCACGGGTTTTGCATAGTGCACAATCAAGTCATGACTAGTGCATGAGATTTGAATCATAAAATTGTGGGGTTTAACATGAAATTTGGTAGAAACTATGATAATAAGGTATATTAAGAGTTTTATTTTTATTTTTAAGATTTCAAGGGTGAAACTGAAAGATATTAACGACTTGAGTTAGGTGAGGGAAATTAGACATAATTGTAGACCTAATCTTGAAGGTATCTTAACAAAAGAAGTGTGAGAAATAACTAGAAGTGGAGAGTGAAACTTTATAGGCTTGAAAAAATATTTAATGGGTGCCCATATATTACATGTTCGTGTCCTGAAATGTTCTAGTAATGAAGTTATGGGAGAAATTTGATTGTCCCAGCCCTTGTGAGGGTTTGTGAGCCTAGAGAAATAAATTGAACTAGAGGGAGAGTATTGCAAAGAGTTAGGTTTTTAATTTTTGTATGAACTTCTAGGATCATAAAAAAGAGATAATGGATTTTATAACTTGTTTATAACTCCATATCAAAATGGATGTTCTAGGATACTTGTCTTAAGGGCACTTAACAAGCACTTTGAAATTACATTGTAGAGATTGGTGTTTTGACTTCTTTGAATAAATTTTATGGTTGAGCCAAGAATTTTTGAAGTGTGTGAGTAGGGTATAGGAGTGTAGGTTATATAAGGAGGCTTGAAGAGAAATAATGGTAGGTTTTAGGCTATAAACTAGTGAAGAAGAACAAATGACAACTTGGATAAGATAGAGAAGTGTTTTCTTTCTTGGATGGTGGATCATATTGAGGGTTGATTAATTAAATGCAAGGTGTAGAGGAAGATTAGGGTGACTGGAGAGCCATGGAAGTGATTTTTATTAGTTCTTACAAGTTTTAGTGCTTTGTATGATTTGTTAAGGATCCTTAATGCAAAATTATAGTGAATGTTTGTGGTTATAATCTTATTAAACTCTCAAAGGGAATTAAGTGTGTGATTATATCTACATCATATAATCTGATTTTATAAATGATTATTTTGGACTAATTAGGATGGTGTTTTTATTTCCTTTATCTCAAATTATTCCTTTTCATCTTCATCTTCCTTTTCATCTTCGTTGTTGGCTTCTTTGAATAATCAATTTCTTGTATCCTACTCTTTTTATACTTGATATCATCTACCTTCACATTTGCACTTTCAACAATTTTTAATGTTCTCAAATTGTAACATCTATAGGCCTTTCTCATTTGGGAATAACCAAGAAAAATACCTTCATCATATCTAGATTCAAACTTACCCAAGTCTTCATCATCTTTCTTGATATAACATTTTCTTCCAAATACTCTGAAATGTTTGACAATTTTTGGTCTGCACTTCCAAATTTCATAAGGTGTTTTGATATTATTTAATATGATCTATCCTCTATTCAGACTATATATTGGTGTGATAAATACCTGTCTCTAAAAAATTTCAAATACTCTGGATTCATCTAGCATGGTTTTAGCCATCTCTTGTATTGTTCTATTTTTCCTTTCTACAAACCCATTCTACTGTGGAGTTCTTGAGGTTGAATAATTTCTTCTTATTCCATGGAATTCAAAATTATCTATGAATTAATTTTAATTCAATTATCATCCTTGGTGATATCTTAAACACTTGATTTTCAAATACATTTCATTCTCTAACAAAGCTTTGAATGTCTTAAATCGTTCAAATTATTCATAATTGTCTTAAGAAAGTAACACATGTCCTTCTAGAATAATAATCAATAAATAAAATAAAATAACTCTCATCTTACATGATTTTAATTATTATAGGTCCATAGAGACTAGTATGCACAACTTCTAACAGCTTTGTGGTTGAGTACTCCTTTGTCTTGAATGAGGCTCTTGTCTGTTTTCCAAACTGACATTGTTTGCAAGTGGTATTTACTAGTTTAGTAATATTTGACATGTCTCTAACATATTTTTTGGAACTAATATTTACTAAATTATCAAATTTCATATGACCCATTATCCTATGCCACAACCATATCTCATCAATTTTCCCCATGCAACACTTTTCACCTTTAATCTCACTAAGAATATAGAGATTATTTGTTGTCTTGCATACATCAACAACAAACTTCCTAGTACTTGCCTTTATGATTTCAAATCCTCAAAAATAAAATGTTATTGTGTATCCTCTATCACTCATTTGACTCACACTCAAAATATTATGCTTTAGTCCTTCAACATATAAGACATTTTCAGTTTTTTATTTACCATTGTTTAAGCTAATGGTGCCTTTACCTAAAATTTTTGCAGTAATATTGTCTCTAATTTAACAATACCTCCATTTACCATTTTTAAAGTAATAAAATTAATTGTGTCTCCACTCATATGGATTTATTAGATGCTATTAATGTACCACTAATTTTCTTCATTATGTGCATGAAATGTTGTCTAAACAATCATGGATTTTTCTTTGTTTATTTCTTTCTCCTTTTTCCTTCCAAAATTTTTCTGATTCAACCTTTTCATTGTCTATGGTTTCCTCATTATTATACTCCCTATAAAATTCCACAAACCAAATTATACAAAAGTGAGCTTTATGCCCAAATTTGTGGCACTTATAACATTAATGTTAAAATTCATTAGAGGTGCAAATGAGTTGTAATTTCTGTTTGAGGACACAATGAATTTCCATTTGTATTCCTATAAAAATTCTTATATGAGATTTGTCATTTATTGCCCTATGAAAAAAATGATTACATGAAAGACAATATCTATAAAATGAATTTTGAAACTTGATATTGTAATACTACCTTAGAGGAAATGATCTTCTTGTTAAGTCCTTGTTCCCTTTGGAGGAGTAATTTTTGGAATATGGTTTCTTTCCTTTTTCATAGTTCATTTGAAGTTCCAATGTGTTAAAGGTCAAGAAATTATTTCTTCTTGCAATTATCATCTCTGTTAGAAATTTTAATTGCATATGTTTATCTTTTTATTTCTCGGGACTTTTCATTTTTAGAGACTCTTTTGGATCATCTTTGCAGACTTCTCATTATACCCAAGACATGCTTTGATAAATGGTGATATTTGATTATTGATGATATTTTCTAAAACTTCAGATCTATTTTCAAACTTGAGACATTTGTTCAACTTGGTAGTTGATTTCTCAAGTTCCTTTCTTAAGGAAACAACTTCACATTCAAGTTTCTCACAATATTCTTCTTTCTGTCTCATTGTGTTCTAAAATCATCATCCATATTATTTATTTATTTTAGTTGAATATTTATATCAATGATGATATTTTTAGAGTCTTTGAGATCATGTGCCATATTTTTTATTTTACGGTACCATACTCATCTTATAATTTCTAAAATTATTGTTTTCATTTTTTATTTTTATTTCATAGGATCTTGAGTTCTTCTAACACAAAAATGAGTTCACCTTCAAGATGTAATTCAACTTAAAATTCAATATCTTGATCATATTATAAGTCTATATCTTCTTTGATTTCCTAAACTTCTAAATCCATGAGAAGTGATTCTTTGTAGACAAAAAATCACACACTTTGGGTAATTATCTAGTCACGATTGTATACTACTATTGATATGATTCATAAATAAGAAAAGTACAAATCAACCCATTTCTTTTGCCACATTTATTTTCTTTATTTTTATAATTTTGGTCTTTCACCCTTACTTTCTCAGTTTTCCTTTTTATACCTTGGCATTTATCATCCTAGACAACAACACCCGACCCAAGATGCTAGCGCCAACCGACCTCATCCCCCTGGGTGCCCCCGACCTCTTTGTACTTTGTTCACATATTTTAGGTCCTTTCTATCCATTTGAAAATCTTATTTTTGGTACTAATCCTTTTCGGGGTTAATTCTTAAATTCAAGAAAGGGAATCATATAAATATAAACGTATGTGGTCATAATAAAGGATCTAGCACTAAGCATTAGCTATCACCACCTAAGGTTGCATTCATAAAGAATCTAATATCTCTATTTCATCTATGCAACACCATCCAAGGGACACAAGGGGTGTTTATTCTAAATGCACACTTCATATGAGGGAAGTCCATTCTATTCCATGCACACATCTATTACATTTCTTTACATCTAGCTTATTAGCTCACTATCGAGGGTGACACACACAAGTGCCACCTAGTGTACAATTCCACACACACAAAGAACTACATTGGGTCTAAGATATAGTGTAGTTCTTAGTATTAAAATCACCATTGTGACAGATCAAGGATAATGTGACCCCTCATATTACATCTTTGTTTTTAGATTTGATGTCTCTTTGATGGTTTTGCGAGGTCATTATTTCATTGCGGGTTTCAACGACTTTTGAAATCATTGTGCCACCTCATACAAACCAAAGGTGAATGAAAGAGAATACCTCGCGACCACTCAAAGGATGTTTTTTGAGCATTTCTATAGACACAGATGCCTGAGAACAGGCCTAGGGCACCCCACGGTACCCCTGTCCCTCTCTCCAAGTGCTCTAGTACAGTTTATTCCTCTAGATATAAATTTTCCAGTCTCTATTAGACACTCCTCCCTCTCTATTCATTTAGTCATAAATTTGGCATAGTCCAAATTTCACTACAAATAAACTAAATATTTCTACCCTCTCTTTGGACTCATGGTTTCATATTTATTTGTTTAGTTTACTTGGGTTAATTCTTGTGCTTAATTGATCATGTATTTACTACAATATTGCAATAGGATTTGGCATATATTATTCATATTTATCTTAATCATTCATCTTTGTCACTAGAAGAGACATTTTCACTAATTTCTTTAGATGAGTTACTTTCTTCCTTGGTGTAAAGGTCCTTCTTACTTTCGGATCTTCCATGCTTATGATTCTTCCATGCACATGATTCTTGGTTTGAAAATATATATTACTTTCCTTTAAGTTTTTTTATCACCCTTGTTTTTATATGCAAATTTGTTTGCATAATGTCATAATTCACCACAATCAAAGAATTTGAATGGTAACTTACCTTTGTATTTTCCACACCCTTTCTTTAGCCTTCTAAAAATGATCTTCTTCTTCATTTGAATCATTGATGGAGCAATAATATGGTTCAAATTTCTTACCTTTGACTTCCTTTGATGCTTTAAATGGAGCTAATCTCTTAGATGATTTATAAATTTCAGTTCTCATCTCATATGTTATGAGAATCCCATGCAGTTCATCCATTGAAAGAATAGTTAATTCTTTCAATTCTTCAATAGCAGAAACTTTGGCATCAAGCCTCAAAGGAAGAGATCTTGGCACTTTTACACAATAGTTTCATCCTTTATTTGTTCACAAATTCCTCTACTAGTATGGGAAATTGCATCCATATGGAGAATATAAAATACAATTTTTTCTTCATCCTTCATCTTCAAACTCTCAAATCAACCTCTATGTATGTGGAGTTTTGATTTCTTTATTTTATCATCTCCTTCATAGATAATCCTGAGCTTTTCCCAAATTTCCTTCACTTAACTACAATGCATCAATTTGAAAAATTATTCCTCAAACAATCCACTCAATATTGCATTCATATATTTTACATTGCTTTCACTTGCCTTCTTTCCAGCTTGATATGTTGGAGCTGCTTTAGAGTTATATACCCATTAAGAAATTATTTCCATATATCAAACCCAAAATCCATTAGATAGGTGTGCATCCTTATACTCCAAAAGGAATAATTGGTTCCATAGAACAATGGATCCTTGTTTGAAGATAAGAATTCTTGAATTTCAATGTGTGATTCTATGATCTACCTTTTAGTGGTTAAGTTGTTCTAAAGGAACTTGTTATGATACCAATTATAGAAAACACAATTATAATGATAGGGTGGGAGTGAATAAATATTATCCAACTTTTATAATTTAAAAATTTAACATTCACAATCAAAAATTATACAAAATATAATAGTTGCACAACACAATATTTATGTGGAAACCATTTTGGGAGAAAAACCATAAAGGAAGGACTTCTTGGAATCTTTGTCAAAATCCAACAAAAATATTAATTGATTTACAAATGTTTGTAGGCACCAACCTACTAGAGACACCAATCCCCAATTCTGAGCACCAACTCATCTATGATTTGTGAGCACCAACCCAATGGAGACATTGATCCCTAATGTCAAGCACCAACTCAATAATCAAAATATCCAACCATTGTAGTTGTCTCTTTGACTTGATGATGGTGTATAGATAAATCTTCACTTCTTGTTGTTTATTATATATCCAAGTTTTACACTTTACTTATGCACTCTTAGCTCTTCAATCTTCTTCAAACACTTGATATTCTAATCTACTTGAATTTTTCTTCCTCTTTATTCTCTAATCCTCTTGATATGTATTCATTAAATGATAATCTATTATCACTCTCTTCCTTCTCTCTTTAGAATAACATCATAATACCATAAGCACTCTCATTAATTCATAATTGAATCCACTTATATACCATGTTCATTTCATGAACAAACAATACTTTTCATAAGTCGCTATCTCATAGAATATTCACCATGAGTTAGATTTAGTATACTTTTAAATTTGAATATTTTAAATTTCAAGACACTCACAGAATACCTTATTTTCTCTTGATCCAATGACATTTCATGACCATCATGGACAACTCTATTCGTACTTAGAGATTTCTCTTTATTGCATGGTGATCCTCCTTTGTATTACACCATTTGTTGAAATCTATGTATTTTTCTTCGTTACATGATATTATTTCAAACCCACAACATAATTTAATATGGTTCTTCAAAAATGCGAGGCACTCCTACAACTGTTATAAAAATATTATATTTGGTCCATATTATAAACAAATAGAACACATAAAAACACAAAATTCAATTAATTCGAGACATATTATTCATGATTGATGAGTTACACATATAGAAAAATTAACCCCTACTGATGGTGGAGTCAAACATGATCTTCGATTCCTACATAATCTCAACCCCATCTCCTAATATATCTCTAACATCCCTTTATTCTCTCATACAACTTTAGCTACGTGAGTTGTTCTCACAACTCACCAATATAATATAAACTAATTATATTATCCTCACACACAAATATTAATCCATAATAAACTAATGTGAGCACTAACAACAACTATATATCTGTAACATTCCCCCCTTAGTGTAAACATGGTGGAAAAACATTCACACACTTATCTACAGTATGCTCACCCATGTGGCATGCCCAACTTGGCTCATGACCTTGATCAAAAGAAAGGCTCTCTCCTTCCATGGTTTTAAACAGGTTTACCACAAACCTTGACGTGAACATGACCCATCAACTGTCCACCTCATGTGGTTTTCTAGATCTCCACAAACTGACTTACATTGGTGCTTTTGATCTTCTGTAATGTTCCGACATTAAGGGAAAATGCAAGAAATATCACTCACACAGGAGCTCACTTATTACAATAGTTGAACATGTATGATCCATTTGTTCTTATTTGCAGAAAGTAAACACACAACTGAAATAAAATGCCACAACACCATTGTGTGGCCCCATTGCTTGTGGCTGGTGAGAGGTCATTGATTGACCTCCTTCCTCTCTGTTGCCTCCATCCTCCATGTGTTTTGGCTACTTGCTTAGGAAGACATATATTTGAAATTCATTGATATTTAACACTCCCACAATTTTTTTACATCACAAGATGTTTATCGATGATAAAATGAACATTTAAAAATGATATAACAAAAAATACGATTTTTAGGACTTACAATACACTTTTAATGACACAAAACTACAATCAATAAAATTATATTTATATATAAAAAATAAAATAAAATTATAATACCAAAAATCATCTAAAAAAATAAACAATAATATAAAGGAATTTTTAGCACTAAAAAGATTAAAACTTTAAACTAATAAAATAGAATAAAAAAACTTAAATTAAAATTAAAAAACTAAAACTTATTTAAATACCGAAACTTTAAAAATTATAATTCACATAACTTAAATAAAACCAAAAAGTTAAAATCACTTGTATTATAAAACAAAACAACAAATTATAAAAAAATAAAACAACCTATTACTATTACCAAAAAGTCAAAACCACAAATTATTTATTAGAAAACCGTGATCTAAAGCCTCAAAGAAACCAAAAAATAAAAATACAAAAGAAACATGGAAGCATCCACAAGGAAATAGTTGTGAGTACTTTTGTGGTGGAATCGGGAGAACAAATCAATGAAGAGTTTTTGGGAAAACATGACATTTTTGGCGTGTGAATACATTTCCATTGGTATTGATGTGGAGACATGTGAAGCACAATTTTTATGGATCTGATAATGTGGTGGAAGATGAATAGATCTATAGGTCTACCTTCTATGTTCTAGCAAGGAATAAATCAGATTTTTATAAATGCACAGATCAACACAGCCAAAGATGAATCTTGAAAGGCTAGCTACAAATTTAAAATTTGGATTAGATTGTATACATGGATTTTTATTTCATCCTCAATTTTTAAAATGATGTTGATATTTCACACAAACGCCTTTTTCTACTTTAACGCCTCAACCAACTCCTCGCGTGTAGATCTGAATGTTAATGGTGATGCTGCTATTAGATGGATACCATTGACATTTCCTTGAATGGTGTGCCTTGTTTGCTAATGGATGACTAGATGCGCAGAGAAATTTATAGTATAAATGAGACTATAAATTTCATAACGACAATTCTGATACCAAATATTATATTTGGTCCATATTATAAACAAATAGAACACATACAAACACATAAATCAATTAATTCGGTACATATTATTCATGATTGATGAGTTACATATATAGATCAATTAACCCATACAATGGTGGAGTCAAACATGATCTTCAATCCCTACATAATTGCAACCCCATCTCCTAATATATTTCTAACATCCCTTTATTCTCTCACACAACTTTAACTACGTGAGTTGTTCTCACAACTCACCAATATAATATAAACTAATTATATTATCCTCACACAAATATTAATCTATAGTAAACTAATGTGAGCATTAACAAAAACTATATATACGTAACAAAAACACCTTTTGAACATTACCAAAAACCCATGGAACACTATAGAACCCGTGAAACACTATAAAATATGTGGAACCCTACAAAAACTTATGGAACATTGCAAAATAGTTTTCTTTGGCACACGACATGTAGATTTCAAACTAAATCATCATTTTTCATAAGAGGTACACATCGGTAAACATCAATGACAATATTTCAAATATAAGAGATACTTAGCAATATTCCTTTGACATTAATGGCAATATTTCCAACACTTCTTTCAATCCCATTCAATTGGTTTTTTCTCAAACTTTATCTTTAAACTCTTTGTATTCTATATATGTATATAGTAGTATAGTTCCTTGTTTTCTTTGTTTTCTATTTACCTTCTTGGTTGTAACTTTGAATTATGGATGTTATCTTTCCTATTTAGTTTCTTAGCAGTATTATTAAATTTAGGGGTTATTAAGAGCTTTTTGTTGCATCCTAAGTGATTTGCTACTTCACTTGAAGTGTGTATGATTTTCCCTCCTAGCTGAGATTTTTGTTGCATCCTATTTTTTTAAAATGATCCCTCCTAGGTGAACTTTTCAAAGTTTTCACATTTTAGGTATTAAAAGACAAAAGTGAAAATAACCAACCTTAGATGTTTGGTCAATATCCCACTCGTGGAGGTATGATCACGATCTTGTCACGATTGTATAATTTGTACTCTTGTCGAAAATGGTCACCATGGGTCCAAAGCTCCAAAATCACCAAATCGCACAAATGAATTGGAAAATGAGTTGTTTTGATATGTGTGTGTGTGTGTGTGTGTGTGTGTGTGTGTGTGTGTGTGTTATTTTGACCTTGTTTTGAGTGTACGTGTTCACAGGATGGAGCATTGGCACAGGTATATTTATATATCCCCACACAAATGGTAAGTCCTCTTTATCATTTTGGTTTAGTGTTTATTTTTCGATATTTTATCTATCTACACTTGAGTCTTCTCTTCTCTTGCAGCAGCGGGAGTTTCGGTGGTGACATTTCGACACACGGGTGTGTCAGGTATATCTTCTAACTCCCCTTTTTGGGAACTCCATACTTAGACTCTACGTTTTATGCCTCTTCATGGCTAAAATATTTCTCCAAGGGGGAAATATGTATGCACCCAAAATTACATGTGCTACATTGTTGGAAAACAGTTACAAAAGTCCCTAATGATGATTCAGGTCTTTTCAAGAAGGTGTTCAAGCTCTAATTTCCATTGCAGTATATATTTGTTGCCTAGACGTCTTTACCTAGCCTTCCCATGCTATTTCTAGCTCCCTACCTCTTTCTGTGCATGTTTTGGCCTTTAGTGGTAGGACTGCTGCCCCACCCGAGTGAAGGTTACAGAAAATGCCACCCAAAATAGGAGGCATTCCTTAAAGCTGTCACCTTGCGCATGGCAGTGGTCTTGCCCACTTTTTCCAGAATCCCTCATGTGTGTTTTAACATGTGATGGTTCACTTAATTTCACTTTTTGCATGCATCCGTTATAAAAAATGTCTAAAATTATCTTTGATTACTTGGTTCTCCTTCCTCCTATATTTAAATAGATTTATTTGGTTAGAATTGTTCCTTTTGCGTTGTGCATGAAGGCACCTCCCATCCTCCATTGTTATATATTCCATGCTTGTATTCAAGAAAAAGGCTTGATAATTTTTTTGTATCTGCATTGTATTGCTGATATGATCTTGCTAGTAATTGCATAGACAAGCTCTAATCTCTTGTGGTATCTATCTCCCCGCATTGCATCCGGATGCCATCAATCTTCCATTTCTCAAGTGCCATTCTCTTGTTTTTGTTCTTACATTCCCAATCCCTCGAAATCACATGAACACTTGGAGAAAGGAAGGAACATACTGAGGGGACAAATACATACACAACCAGATTTTCCAAAGCTCTTGCTTGTCTAGGTTGGAATTGTGTGTTTTCTTTCCTTGTTTGTTGAATTGTCAATTTCAAATCACTAGTTTCAATCATTTCATATCAAATAGAGTAGAGAATCATTCATATCAAATAGAGTAGAGAACCATTCATTTCAATAGAATTAGTCAAATTGCAAGTAGATCAAGTCATTAGTAAGCTTGCCTATTTAACATTACCAGGGAAGTTGTGAGGAACAATATCCCCTTTTAGGGTCATGATTTGTTCTTCACCTCTCAGGTAGGGTTTGAAGGGTTTTGATTAGATTAGGTTATTTGATTTAGATCAGATTCATACATTTGCACAAGTAACTAGCTACATCTAGCTAATTACTTGTCTTTAGTTTATTTATTAGATTAGAACACATTGCTTAAAAATTAGAAAAGAACAAAAAGATTTCCTTTGATAGATTAGTTTTCTTTTATTGCTTTGATCTAAAATATTGTGAAAACTCCAAAAACATAGATTAGATTTCCTTCAGTAATTATTTTGCTTATCAAAAATCATTTTATTTCATTCTGTATGACCATCAATGGTCCACAATAGGAAAAGACATACAGTTGTGATCCCTTGGTCCCACAACCCAACGAGCTAGAATTGATAACTGACATTGATACCAGTTTATGTTTGACAGTCTTACACACACCTGTAACTTTTGCTAAGAAAATAGAACAAATCAATATGCTAAACATCATTGCTAATCAAGCCTATAACTATTGGACTACTCTTGGAAAAAGGATTTGATTACACACATGACCATTCAAGGGCCAAAGCCTCCACGAGTCTTTGGTTTTGATCCTCAAGTTCCACAACCCAACGGGCTGCTAGCCAGTTAGACATTGACACTAGTTTACGTACATTAGTATTAAGATCTTCACCACTTCCACCAGATATTATTGCACAACTTTCCTTACTGAACATAGAATAAGATCGGGCTAAGTATTTTCGGACCATACCAAAAAAATCACCCATAAATACATGTGGCTCCATCATGCCTCTTGTTCTTACTTCCATGATCTTTTCTAAAAATCTATTGGAGGAACTCGTAGGTCATTTTCCACGTGTTCAACAACCAAAAACAAAATCTCGGTCAACTTTGACATTGATTGGAGTCTACAAGAAGCTATTATTTTGAGTGAGCCATCACACCACTTTAACTTAGGAGAGAATTCTTTTCTTTAGACTTTGAGATCCCGACATTGTATGTTGAAGATATAAGATTGAACAATTATCTTGATCCCCGTCACCACACTCACATTCACACTCATTCTACACCGACTATTTTGGCATGACCTCAAGAGGTCGGGTGCGAAGAAAGTCACGTGTTTATTTTCTATCATACAAATTGGTGAACCTGACATGAAGAGCTAGCCTCTAAACATTTCCACTTTCTTCGTCCATCCTTTATTCTGCGGGTATTCTTATACCCCCCGAATATGTCGGGATATGATGAGTATGGTCGGCCCATCTCGGTTTTGACATGTACCACTACCAATCAAGTATACCACAAAAATCACCTTCACTTTCAACATGGGTAGACAACCGCTCATCTGCTCAAAACCC
Source organism: Taxus wallichiana var. yunnanensis (assembly GCA_018340775.1). NCBI lineage: Eukaryota > Viridiplantae > Streptophyta > Pinopsida > Cupressales > Taxaceae > Taxus > Taxus wallichiana. Next base: position 339,823,840 of record CM031244.1, read on the forward strand.
TCTGCTTCAGGGAACCAATGTTGGTTCCTCTATATGTATTAAGGAACTTGACCAAGTCACTCAAACCTATCCTCATGAACAATCAAGTTCCAACAACATGAATTTCACTAGTGAAGCAATTTCATCTCCTCGGGTATTGTTTCGACAACCCATTAGCATGCAATCGGATCAACTCCCACATCTAGATGAGGAATATTTAACATGATATGCTAGGAGTGAACAACACTTCCAAAACATGAATTGAACTTTCGATAGGTTGTAAGGACAAGGTGATGTCCTACTCCAAAACAATAATGCTACCCCTCCACCAATTGAAAATACTACCAATGATAGCATAGTGAACAATTCATAGAAGGATACCATACTCCTCAACAACCTCGATGATTAAACAAAGAGTACCTAAGAAAAGCACCGGCCCACAATCAAGCGGGAAATGTCATTTCAGCTTTAGTAGATAAAGTCAAGGAGCTAGAGCTTGCACAAAATAATCATTATTCATACGCGAGTCAAGCGCAAACATCTCCTACCCGTAGAATTACGGATGAGATACCTATTGCACATAATCCTCCAATTTATATTAATACTCAAAATCTTGGAGATATGCTTACGGGGATGTGTACCTTTGGTATTGCCCCCAAAGACACGTATGGATATACATAATGAGGCACCAACCAGAAGTGCATTCTCAAATGCCATACCAACCAAAAATGCAACGTTCCTTGGCCGTACCTTTGATTCCATATCAAGGTAATCAACTCCCCTATGTGCACATGTATTATAAATCTCCGTAGGGGGACATGTATACCTACATGGGTTCATATGGAAAACTGCAAGGGATTCCATACGCCCCAAAAAATGTCTATACTTTCCTATTTCAGCAACCGATGCAACCCCCACCTCCCCAAAAAGGATCTTCAATGGTGGAAAAATATGCAATGGGGACCTATTCTGAATATCTCAAGGAACCCCTAGACTTCTCCATTCGGATATTCATGCTCCCGAGACCCTTTCCTGGTCTTCTAAAATTCAAAAGGGAGGGAGATCATAATGCCCACATCAAGGATTACGAAATGGCCATTCGAGAGTATCTCCCAGGGGAAGCAGTCGTTGCAAAAATTTTCCCTAAGACGCTAGAAGGTATTTCTCTCAACTGGTACTATAGGATACTGAAGGCTTCAATACACTCGTTCAAGCAACTCATATCAGATTTTATCAAAGATTTTGATATGAACAAGCTTTTGAGAACAAGAATCAGGGAATTCCTTCATATCAAGTAAGAACACAATGAGTTTGCAGCCCAATTTATTCAAAGGTGGCAACAAGTTCTCTACTACTCTGCAAGTGCTCCAAATATGGATCAAATGGAACTTTTGATTTGTTCCTTCACTCTCTTAATAGAGAGAAAAAGGAAGAGGTTCAAAATTTCCCACTAAGGAGCTATGAAGAGGTTATAGAGGTTGCTCTTTGAATTGACCAAGCGGCCATTGATAGTGGTTGTAATAATTATGGAACAAATGGGAAGTTATTCACTCCCAGTCACAATAATACTGGTTACTCCAACAACACAAACAATAAACAAGGACCAAAGATCCTTAATAAGAATCGTGGAGCCACGACCAATGGTGTGACTGACCAGCCCAAAAATCCTAATGTTGTTAATCCTACCAGTATAGGTGCTATAAATAACAACAAAAATAATGGCAATAATTAGAGAAACAATAATTTCTCACCCTCGGTAATGAAACTCTTGTGGATTTTAATCATCCTAAAAACAACAAAGCAAGAACCTCAAAGTGAGAGACAAACACCGACCCCAAGCCCTAGTCAATACCTAAGCGGGTATCCCAACCAATTCCAAAACCAAGGGAAAGGGTTCTAAAGTTTTAATTATAACAACCAGCAACCAAACAATAACCATAGATTTAGACCACAACAAGGAACAAAACAAAGGCCTTGGGATTACGATCCGATTTATCTGCGGTTTCCATAGGGTTCACAGGAATGAATCAAGAACATGCCACAATTGTAATAAGTTTTTATAGCATTTTCCAGAGGACAAAAGACAATTATTTACTAACATGTTTTTGGTAAACCCAACAACACCCACTCAAAACACCTACATGGGACCAATATCTCCGTAAAACACACCGCTGGGTATCTTTAACAACCCTCTCCCCACGCATCCAAATGAAGGTAGATTAGATCCCAATAGTTTGAATAAAGGTATTTTAATAGGGAATCATGATCACGAATCCTTAAATTAGTTAAACTCACAGGTGGCACCTCCTTTGGATGGTCACCAACAAACGAAAATTGTGGGGTTAGTAGAGTTAGACACTGAACCACAAATTAATGTTGCCACTAGAACTAGGGACTATTCTTCGCATCCTATGCTGATCTACCTGACCACATCATATGACATATGTGATATGATAAGTAGATTAGTAGGAACTTACGACTTGATCAACGACCTAACTAAGACATTCTCACACATTTCCTTCTTAGATCTATTAAAGAATTCTCCTACTCATAGGGCCACTCTACTCAAAGCATTGGGTCTCGGTCATTTGCCTAATGTCACCCCTCCTCAAGAAGCACGATAAAACTACGGAATTTTATCTTTATCCTCGAGAACAACTTGAAAGAGATGTTGGATTTGTGTTCGATATCAGAAAGATGCCCACAGACACACTTTGAAATAGTTCGTAGAGGTGATCCGACGTTGTTTTTACAAGTCTAGATTTACAAAAACTATGTAAATCATGCAATGATTGATGACGGGGTAGCAGTCAACATAGTCTCCTTCTCTTTCCTTCAAAAACTAGGGTACGGAGAGACTAATTACTCTTCAAGGCAATGTTGATCCGAACCATAGTATTACTGCGGCTACTCTCGAGACTAAGATGGTACTAACCGAGTTTTATATTATTTCTTGAGAAACCAACTATAATATGATCCTTGGTCATCCTTGGATCCACTGCATGAAGGCAATCCCCTCCACTCTATTCCAGGAGGTTAGATTCTGCATTTAGGGAAGGTCTTTATGGCACAAGGTGATCCAAAACCCTTTGACATACATTTGGCTAACTTAAAGAAGAGGCCAAGGGTCCACTCGAGTTTGAGCTTCCCACAAATCAATTAAAAAAACCTGCAAGCATAGTACTATAAGAAAATTTAGTCCCTACAACAGAGTTAGAAGTCACGGGGTTGATTGAGGGAATTTCGGTGGTCAAGGATGAAACTGTTATTATAGAGATAGTGTCGCTAGGAACCACAAAAAAATTGTCGAGATATTAGAGAAGTATTTACCTATTCTCCTTCCCTTTTATTCTATGGGTATGGTACATACTCTAGGACTCGGTTCTCTTCCAACATATGAGGTTTACATGGTTGAAGTAACCGAGGTAAAGGGATAAGGTACAATGGATAATCCAATATCCATCTTTCCAAGTAGTTGTTGGAATCTCCATTTTTATGGAGCCAAGTTTCGTTTTGGCATCGGGGCAGGTGTGATCCTTACTTCGCCTAAAGGAAGGATTCTACCTTTTGCTTTCAAGTTAAATTTTGAATGCACAAATAATGGGGATAAATATGAGGCTATCCTATTAGGTCTAATTGTAGCTAAGACAATGGGCATCCTCAATATTAGGGTGTTGGGTTATTCACAACTAGTTACAAATCAAATATCTGAAGTATATGAGACTAGAGCTGGGCATCTACAACTTTACAAAATAGTAGTAATAGGCCTGACAAAAGGGTTTGAATTCATATCAATCAAAGTAGTTCCACATGAACAAAACCTTCTCGTAGACTCTATAGTAACTTCTGCTTCATGCTTCACCCCAAGTAGTGACCTGGAAGATACCAACTTCATGGTTTCAATCCGTGCCGAGTCCTTGATTCGTAAAGCACCAATGACCCCAATGTTGATGTATGTAGAAGCTGAGAATCAGCCTGATTGTTTAGACCACATTGATGGTGATGAAGTGACTTTAAGATATTTAAATGCTTTTACAGAGCTACATCTTACTTATCATGAGATAGAACTTTCCTTAATTCCACATTCCTCTTCCTATTTTGGGAATCCCATGATTGAATCCTTCCCAAGAAAAGATCTTGAGATTTACGAGGTAGAAGAAGAAGGGGATTTATAATTGCCTCTAGCCCGTTGGAATTCAAGGAAGGAAATGCCTCCTTAATTGAAGGAACAATCGATATAAATATTGGAATAGAGGAGGAACCAAAAATCTTAAAGTTGGGATCCTCCTTAGCTCTAGAGGAGGTGGAAATAAATACTTGAATCCTCAAGGAGCGTCAAAAATCCTCCGCATTTAGATATAAATAAATGACGGGGATTCCACCACACATTGCGATGCACAATCTCATCACCAAACCGGATGTAAAGCCGAATAAGAAAAATTCAAGGCCCATGAAGCCAAAAGTGGTCTTCATGGTAAAAGAAGAAGTGATGAAACTCCTCTAGGTGGGATTCATCAAGCTAGTTGATTACTCTCAATGGGTATCTAACATAGTCCCCTGTTCTTAAGAAAAATGGAAAGATTCATATTTGTATATATTTTTGGGATATAAATAAGGCTTGTCCTGAGGATGATTTCCAATTAGCATCCATTGATGTTATTGTTGATGCAACAACTAGTTTTGATTTGTTGTCTCTTATGGATGGATTCTTTGGGTATAATCAGATTAGATTATTTGAAGAGGATCAAGGCAAAACCACATTTATAACTCTTGGGGAACTTACTATTATGCGGTCATTCCATTCAGGCTTAAGAACACTAGAGCTACATACCAATGAGTGATGACTTATATATTCCATGATCTTATTCATAATATTGTGGAATCTTAGAAGGATGACCTTCTGGCTAAGGCTTGGAAGTATTGTGATCACCTAGGAGTTTTTGGGTCATCCTTTCTCTCTTAATTGAGTACAGTGTCACATTGAATCCAGAAAAATGTGTATTCAGTGTAATGGGAGGCAAGCTTCTAGGTTACATTATATCTTAATGAGGGATTGATGTCGACCCAGCCAAAATCTAGGTTGTGCTCAAGATGGTTCCACCATCAGACGAGTCTAGTATCAGATATTTTCTTGGGAAACTCGGTGTAATCCAAAGGTTTATCCCTGACTTGACCTTTGTTGTTCACCCCATCAACAATTTTTTGAAAAAGGATTATAGCATTGATTGGATAGAATAATGCAATGATTTACAAGGTAGAAGAAGAAGGGGAGTTATAATTGCCTCCCCCCACCGGAATTTGAGGAAGGAAATGCCTCAATTGAAGGAACAATTGATATAAACATTGGAATATAGGAGGAACCAAAAATCTTAAAGTTGGGATCCTCCTTAGCTCCGAAGAGGAGGTGGAAATAAATACCCAAATCCTCAAGGAACGCAAAAATCCTCCGCATTTATATATAAAGAAATGACGGGATTCCACCACACATTGCGGTGCACAATCTCATCACCAAACCAGATGCAAAGCCGATTAAGAAAAATTTGAGGCCCATGAAGCCAAAAGTGGCCTTCATGGTAAAAGAAGAAGTGATGAAAATTCTCCGGTGTGATTCATCAAGCCATTTGATTACTCTCAATGGGTATCTAACGTAGTCCCTGTTTTTAAGAAAAATGGAAAGATTCATATTTGTATATATTTTTGGGATATAAATAAGGCTTATCCCAAGGATGATTTCCGATTACCATCCATTGATGTTATCATTGATGCAATAACTGATTTTGATTTGTTTTCTCTTATGGATGGATTCTTTGGGTATAATCAAATTAGATTATTTGAAGAGGATCAAGCAGAAACCACGTTTATAAATGCTTGGGGAACTTACTATTATGCGGTTATTCCATTCGGGCTTAAGAACGCTAGAGCTATGTACCAATGAGCGATGACCTATATATTCCATGATCTTATCCATAATATTGTGAAATCTTACATGGATGACCTTCTAGCTAAGGCTAGGAAGTGTTGTGATCACCTAGAAGTTTTTCGTGTCATCCTCTCTCTTAATCAAGTACAGTGTCACATTGAATCCAAAAAAATGTGTATTCGGTGTAACGGAAGACAAGCTTTTGGGTTACATTATATCTTAATGAGGGATTGATGTCGACCCAACAAAAATCTAGGTTGTGCTTGAGATGGTTCCACCATTAGATGAGTCTAGTATCAGATATTTTCTTGGGAAACTCGGTGTAATCCAAAGGTTTATCCCTGACTTGACCTTTGTTGTTCACCCCATAATAATTTGTTGAAAAAGGATTATAGCATTAAATGGACAAAATAATGCAATGATTCCTTCGAGACAGTTAAACGATTATTGTTATCCCCTCCCACGCTAATTCTTCCTAGATCATATCACCCTTTGATCTTATATGCATGAGCTATGGATGTTTTTCTAGCTTTGTATGTTGGATCAAGAGGATCACAATAAACGAGAGCGTGTAATTTATTTCATTAGTTAGACATTGCTTGATTATCAGACACATTACACCCAAGAAGAAAAATATTGCCTTGCCATAGTATTTGCAACAAAGCACTTAAGGCATTATATGCTAAAATAAGAAACGAGGGTTATTGTTAAGTCAAATCACTTGCAGACATTCCTCATGCAAGGATCCTTGTCTAAGAAGGTCGGGCACTTCATAACTATGATGGGTGAATTTGAGTTAATGTTTGTTAATTAGAAATCCATCAAAGGACAAATCATTGTAGATTGGTTAGCTGATAATCTGTTAGATGGAGGTGATCTGGTAGATCTAGACTTCCCCGATGAGTGTGTGTACTTCGTTGAGACTAGGCCCCCCATTTCTACGTGTCCATGGTATACCGACATCATTAATTTTATAGTGGACCATACGTATCCAAAGGGCAACATCACAAAAAATAAGGTGGTTATGCATCATTACCGCTAAGTACATTATTTTGGAATAAGTGCTCTACTACAAAGCCTTTAACGAAATGTTGTTAAGATGTGTTAACGTCGAGGAATCCAAAAATATTCTTTATCGGTCACATAGTGGAGTATGTGGAGGTCACTTCGGTGGCCACGCCACTACTCAAAGATATATCGGATGGGATATTTTTGGCCCACTCTTGAACATGACGTAGTAGAGTTTATACGTAGATGCCACAAATGCCAAGACTTCTCCCATGAGATCCACATACTAGCACAAGCTTTGCAACCAATCCCAACCCCATTGCCCTTTTCCAAGTGGGGCATGTATTTAAGAGGGATTTGTGGCATCTGTGCATAAACTCTACTACGTCATGTTCTAGAGTGGGCCAAAAATAGCCCATCCGATGTATCTTCTAAGTAGTGGTGTAGCCACTGAAGTGACCTCCACATACTCCACTATGTGACTTATAAATAATATTTTTGTATTCTTTGACGTCAACACATCTTAACAACATTCCTTCAAAGGCTCTGTGGTAGAGCACTTGTTCCAAAATAACGTACTTAGCGGAAATGATGCATAACCACCTTATCTATTGTGATTTTTCCCCTTTTGGAAATAAGAACATACTAAACATTTTTTCTAAATGAGTAAGACAAATACAAATCCATATAATTTTCTTATTTTACACATTTCTTTTCCTTACCAACTTTCGGTGTTGAGCCTGCATCTCTTACTGGTGATGTAGGGTTGGGAAAGGAGATAAATGCCCTTAATTGCCTATTCCTTGTCCATGGTGATGAGCCCATGCTTCCTCCTGGTAGCATGGGGCAAGGAGTAGGGGGTCTCTTTGATAAAATTGAAAGTTACAAATAATTCATTCAAATGTTGTGAATTCATAAGTCAAAAACAAAGTGAGTTAGATGTCCAAAATTCCAAAAGAGTTTAAAACCCCAAATCCATATTTTTTCAACCAAGTGGCCATCTACGGATCCAAGTCTAGATAAAATGGAAAGCAATTCACATTCTAAACTATGAAATAGCTTGAGTAGGGTAAGGTTGTAGCATCTCAGTTTGGTTTTGCCAAACCTTTTTCTTTCTCTCATCACTACCATTCAAAAATAATTCATAACTTGTGCCCCTTCTGATTCTCGGTGTTGAGCCCTTGTATCTTACTAGTTACATGGAGTTGGGGGTGGGGCAAGTACATTTACTTATCATATCATTGTATCACCATGTTTTTCCAAGACAATATGGAGTATCAAATATTGCTTAAAGAAACTAAAGTTCAACATCACGTTGTGTTCACATTATCATATATCAACATTATGAAATACAAAAAGAAATCATTATGTTATCATTTCACATCCACTACATACATTTTGAAAAGCATAGAAAAATAGAAATTCTAAAAATCTATATTACACATGAGAAATAAACCGAAAGAGAGTCAACTCAGATATAATGGATTTCCAAACCAAAAGATAAGATTTTGTATATATCATAGTGGGTCAAGTTTCTATAAAATTCCATCATGTGCTAAGGCATGGTCAAAACACTCGCAATGAGCCCAAAATATACAAAAAAATTCATATATTGCGACAAAATAACAAGGTAATAAGTGGAATAGTGGTCTGTCAATCCATGTGGGATCCCTCAAATGGTGCACAGTTGCATCCAGGGCTCTTGTTGCAGCTGTGACGATGCTAGGAGTGAACCGAATGGTGCGAGTGCTCATGACGGAGGCTGCTTTGGTAGTGGTATCACTATAGGAATGGCTCCGTCTCATATCCACCATTTTAGTACAAAGGGAGGTCACCACCTCCACTATCCTCCAAATGGGAGAAAACATGTCAGTGTGTCTTCCAATAGCTAGTGGTTTACCTGAATCATCAGTCAGCTTAGCTCAGGTCTTCCCCAAGGGGATCAATAGGGTGTCCATGCACACCTATCGAATGAGCTCTCTCCACTCCTATATAGTCACTGCAAGAAGGGAAGGAGAAGAAGGAGATAAGTTAGAAAAAAACACACAAAATGCAAATTAAACGAGAATATCAAAACAAAGGTTTCAAGTTAATAAAAGGAGAGAAAAGAGTGTCAAACATACTCGGATCTTTTCACATCCAAGTATGGTCTTTGACTGTTACTTCCAATGTTGTTGGCGGTTGTGGGGCCTCCCCAAATCTAAAGGCCAAATGATGTTCGATCACAGACTCGTCGTCCCCCTCTCCATCGCGAGGAAGTGTCATCTCTGAGACTAACATATCTCTCTTAGCACTGGCCTCCTCATATGCTACTCTGAGTATCATGCCACTTAGGGTCACTCTCCTCCTCCTACGCATGGGTTGCCTCTCTAGTCCTAACACCAACCCCTCATCCTCTCTGTGTCCACTCTTACTTGACTCCTCCTTCATCTCATCCCCATATCCTTTTCAAAGTCGAAGTGTCGATCAATGGGCTCATCCTGGTCCCCATTATGAGTAGGACCGGTTGCAATATGAAGTAAGGGCACTCAAGGGGCACTAGTTATCCGTCGAGCATGGACCACCTATCTAACCACAAAAGGCACACTTGGAATGACCCCTTTGTCTAACAGGGATCTCCTCTACGACCCCTCCGAGCCTCCTGGATAGTCCTATAAATGTGTGTAACTAGAGTGAGCATATCAATGAATGAAAGTCCAAACTATTAGGGGACCCGATCAAATGGGTGGACCTAAACTCTCCCTACTCTCTCAACCAGGTTGACCTATCATAGAGAAAGCTACCATCGTAGTCATGTCCTATCCCCATATCCCTGCCATATCCTGGTAGGGTGTGGTAGTCATGTCTGTTGTAGTCAAGGAAGCCACCTGGATAATGTGGCATCCTAAGCAAGCCGACATACCTATCCATCTAGCTTCTGAACAGCCCCTGGATCTGACACCAGTACTCCCCTGCTATAAGGGATGAAATGCTCATAAACCCAGCTCATAACAAGAGTGGGGTGGCTCAATGCCTTCCCCTAAAATCGAACTACCCTGTATAAATCATGGTAGGTAGTCCCCAAGATTTCCACACCCCAAGCATATTTACAAATGTTCCCTTGATCTGCATAATTGATAGGAGCCCAACAATATAAAAGGGTGTCACCACCCTTGTCCATGATTAGTCGAGAGGAAAAGATGCCCATGATGGCTATGCGTATGATAGGAAAGAGAGTGGTGGAAATGGATTGAACCTTCATCCCCTTCTTTGAACCAGATGAGACAATGACATCTCTCATGTATGTGGCCCATTACGTCATCGTGGCCCTGGAGCCCTTTGTCTCCAAAGTCAGCCTCCTCCCAAGTATCGAGAGCCCAAGAATATGGTACACATCCTCGGGGTGATGGTCTAATCACTGGACACTGAAACCAAAAGGTGTTCAGTCTGCATCCCAATAGGAAAATAAGTCATGTAGAATATGACTGGCATGAGCAATGTGAGGGACCCATGCAATCCTCCAGATTTCGGCCCTCTAGAGATGATCCATCTCATCTTGGGTCGGTGATCTAGGATACTAGGGAGTAAATCACACTCCCTCTCCCAACTCCATCATCGATGTACTACACTTTCTTCTACATTCACAAAAACATGGAAAAAGATAAATTTAGTAATATGTACCAAATAATAATCTCATCAAAAACATCACAAAAACATCAAAAATCAAAAAAATCAAGTTAATACATTTTTGGTCATTCTATTCAAAACCGCCACCTAAGTACGGGATGGTGGTCCCAGACCGATTTTCCAAACGCGTCTTTTACCCTAAAAATGCCAAAAAGACAAAAAAAGACTACTTTTGACCAAATAAAAGAATGCCTTATGGGCACCCCCCTAGAGACTCATTTAAGACAATTGTTTTTGAAAATGATCCCTCCTAGGTGAAATTTTCAATTTTTTTACATTTTAGGTATTAAAAGACAAAAGTGAAAATAACCAACCTTAGACTACGTTGGTCGATCTCCCACTCATGGAGGCGTGATCACGATCTTGTCATGGTCATATCAGCTATACTCTTGTCAAAAATGGTCACCATGGGTCCAGAGCTCTAAATTCACCAAATCGAAATAGCACAAATGAATTGGAAAATGAGTTGTTTTGATATATATATATATATATATATATATATATATATATAGATATATATATATATATATATGTTATTTTGACCTCATTTTGAGTGTACGTGTTTGTAAATTTGGATCGTTAGCATAGGTATATTTCTATATCCTAGCATGAGATGGTATGTCCTCTTATCATTTTGGTTTAGTGTTAATTTTTTGATATTTTATCTATCAAAGCACTTGAATATTCTCTTCTCTTGTAGGCAACAAGAGTTTGGGAAGCAAAATTTTGACACATAGGTGTGTCGGTATAATTTCTAACTCCCCTATTAAGGAATTCCAAACTTGAACTCTATGTTTTATGCCTCTTCATGGCTAAAACACTTCTCGCAGGGGAAATAAGTATGCACCCAAAATTACGTGTGCTACATTATTGGAAAATAGTTACAAAATTCCCCAATGATGATTCAGGTCCTTTCAAGAAGGTGTTTGAGCTCCAATTTCCATTTTCAAGTATATATTTGTTGCCTAGACTTCTTTACCTAGCCTTCCCATGCTTTTCATATATTCCTAACTCTTTCTATACATGTTTTGGCCTTTAGTGTTAGGACCGCCACCCCAGGCGGAGCGGCGAGTCCTACCCACTTTTACAAAATCCCTCACGCGTGTTTTAACATGTGACAATTCACTTAATTTCACTTTTACATGCATCGTGAGCCAAATTGTCTAAAATTATCTTTGATTTCTTGGTTCTCCTTCCTCCTTCTATTTTTAAATAGATTTAATTGATTGGAACTTCTCCTTCTTGCCTTGTGCATGAAGGAACCTCCCATTCTCCATTCCCATACATTCCATGCTTGTATTCAAGAAAAAGGTCTGAGAATTTTTATGTATCTTGCATTGTATTACTACTACAATATTTCTAGGAATTGCATAGCCAAGCTCTGATCTCTTGTGCTATCTCTCTCCTACCTACATTGTATCTGGACTACCATCAAGCTAACATTTCTCAAGTGCCATTATCCTGCTATTGTTCTTAAATTCCCAATCCCTTGGACTCACATGAACACTCGGAGAAAGAAAGGAACATACTGAGGGGAAAATACAGACACAACCAGATTTGACAAAGCTCTTTCTTGTCCAGGTTGGAATTGTGTGTTTTCTTGCCTTGTTTGTTGAATTGTCAATTTCAAATCATTAGTTTCAATCATTTCATATCAAATAGAGTAGAGAATCATTCATATCAAATAGAGTAGAAAATCATTCATTTCAATAGAATTAGTCAAATCACAAGTAGATCAAGTCATTAGTAAGCTTGCCTCTTTAACATTACTAGGAAGTTGTGAGGAACAATAGCCCCTTTCAGGGTCATGATTTGTTCTTCACCTTTGAGGTAGGGTTTGAAGGGTTTTGATTAGATTAGGTTATTTGCTTTAGATCAGATTCATACATTTGCACAAGTAACCAACTACATACGAAGTTGATTACTTGTCTTTAGTTTATTTATTACATTAGAACGCATTGCTTAAAAATTAGAAAACAACAAAAAAATTCCTTCGATAGATTATTTTTCTTTTATTGCTTTGATCCAAAATATTGTGAAAAAACCAAAAACATAGATTATATTTCCTTCGGTAATTAGATTTCTTATCAAAAATAATTTTATTTCATTATGTATGACCATTAATCATCCACAATAGGAAAATACATACAGTTGTGATCCCTTGGTCCCACAACCCAATGGGCTAGAATTGATAATTGACATTGATACTAGTTTACATTTGACAATCTTACACACACTTGTAACTTTTGCTGAGAAAATAGAACAACTCAATACACTAAACATCACTACTAATCAAGCCTACGACTATTTGACTTCTCCTTGAAATAGGATTTGATTATGTGCATGACCATTCAAGGGCCACATCCTCCACAAGTCTTTGGTTGTGATCCTCAGTCCCAAAACCTAACGATCCTACTAGTCAGTTAGACATTGACACTAGTCTTGCATACATTAGTATTAATATCTTCACCACTTCCACTAGATATTATTGCACAACTTTCCTTATTGAACATAACAAAAAATTAGGCTAAGAATTTCTGGAACAAGTCAGAAAATCACCCATAAATACCTGTAGCTCCATCGTGCCTCTTGTTCTTACTTCCATGACCTTGTCTAGAAATCTATACGAGGCGCCCGCATGTCATTTTCCGCGTGTTCAACAACCAACAAATAAAATCTCGACCGAGCTTGAAATTGATTGGAGTCTATGAGCGGCTATTATTTCAGACCAATCCATCACACCACTTCAAGTTAGGAGAGCATTCTTTGCTTTAGACTCACAAATCCTGACATTGCATGTTGAAGATATAAGATTGCCCAATTAGCTCAATCCTCGTCACCATCCTCACATTCACACTCATTCTCAAGCCTGGTTGTCTCGGCCACGACCTCAAGAGGTTAGGTGCAAAAAGGTCACGTGTTGATTTTCTATCATACAATAGCCTCCATAAGAAATATAAAGCTCCAAATACCTCTTAATAAAAAAGAAAGAGCCAAATCCAAACCAAAGCTTCAAGAAGATAACTAAAATTTTGTTAAAATTTTACACAATGAACTTCAATTTTAAGAATGATTGTTTATTTATAAGTTTTGAGTATTTTTAAGGTGGAGGAAATCATCTTGAGGAATTTTCATGATTGAAATTTTATGTTTTAGATAAGTTTTCAATTTTAAACATTTTGTAAGGAAGAAGGTTATAATTTCCAAGGGTGTTCATCTTTTAAGGATAAGTTTTAGAGTTTTATAAAAAGGACTATAGGTCCTCATTTGATATGTTCGAATGAAATATCAAAGGTGAATATTATTTTACCCTTGTGATTAGGGTTGAAAGGAGGAGGTGAAAGTTACTAGATGTAAGTTTGGTTCTTGGAAAGTAAAAGGTTATTTCACAAAGTGGTTTTTACCCTATTTGGGGTTTTCCACTATAAACATTGTGTCACTATGTTCTTACTTTTGGTATGTATTACTTAATTAATATGTTATGTAATTTTATTTATTACATTGCATAATGTTTAACATTTAATGCTTTATGGTTTATGTTAATATTTAAATGCATTGGTTGATTAAATTCATAATAATTAGAATCCTCTAAATTCTAACATGGTATCAAAGCATGGTTTAAATTAAATAGGTTAGGTCTAAGTTATTGTATTTAATCTATTTAATTTTTTATGGGTTTTTTTCAACCAACTCGAAAGGGTATTTAAATTGATCAAGCCCCTCTTCTTTCCATTTTTTGTGCAAACTAAAATTGTGTGTGTTTTGTGAAGAATTGGTATTTGCAGGAAAATTGTGGTGGACCCCCGTCCTCGAAACCCTTGGTGAAAGGGGCTCTGGAATAATTTTTTTACTTGGGCATGAATATCATATGTAAAGGTTAAAATGTTTAAGAAATATTTTATTAATTCTTGTATAGTTTGTAATGTATGTGCAGGCCTAGGTTAAATTCTAGGGTAAACATGTAAAAATTCAAATCACAAGGTCTCTCATATGGAGACAATTTTCCTCGAGAATAGGAAAATTAAAATTTTCCTAGGATTAAAGACCCATGGAATGGGACAAAATAATGCAGTTGCTCTAATATCTGGTTTGAATTTTTTTACATATTTTTATTAAGGAGTCATCTATAGTTGTCAGACTCCCTTTAAATAGGGTCCTTTCTATTTCTTTAATAAATTCATGTAAATACTATAGTCTTAAAACTATAGTAATCTTTTATAATTTATAAAAAAACAAAAATATATATTTGTATAACAAAATAACTATAATTTTATAGTTTTTAAAAAATAAGTATTCAAACCTAAACCTAACATGTGTCCCTAACCATTTATATTATCCATGTAAGGGGTGACCCCATTCATTTATATCTTATAGTTTATAAAAACTATATAAATAAACCTATTTCAAGGTTTTCTTTTATATAAGCGTGGGAGTGGAGAATAAAATGAGATAATATCTCAAGGTATAAATGTGGAATTCCTAGTATAAATGGAGAATTAAAAAAAAACTAGTTTATTGGTGGCCCATGTGAAGTGTGGTAAATATTTATTAAAATATTGGTAGTTATAGCCACATAAAAGTTATAAAGTTTTTTAGCTTCATAGGAATTATATGAAATATTTTTCAATCTTTCCATAGTTTCAAATGTGTGTAGGGTAAAATTAAGAGTAAATGAAGGGAGGAGACAAGGTTCATGAAAATAGGGATTTCAATTTATTTCATTGGTCGGGTGAAATTACTTGTCCCCTCTGTAAAATATGTAGAGTTAATCTATACTCTCATAAATCTACTTGCACTGGTAAAATTCTTTTAACCTGGTCTATGTCCTTTAAACCCCTTTAATAAGGGTTATGTGTTTTTTATAAAAAAAATACTATAGTTTATAATTTTTATGAACTATATGTTGTTTTTTATTTACATTATATAAACTATTTACCTCTTTTTTTAAAAAAGTGTATATATTTTTACATTATAAATTATAATAGGTTATTATAATGTATTAAAATATAACCTCCCTAATATTATATAGAAGAAGAAATTTATGGAATTTCACATTTAGAAATACACAACAAGTTTTGGCTTCATTAAATTTGATGGTCAAATGACCATCATGCACAGACCAAACATAAGACAATATGACAGTCATTTAGACGTCAAATTTAAGCTCGTAGGTTCTAGAAACTTTCACTGTGTTAAAATTGATGGTCAAATGACCATCATGATAGACTAAAAAATAAGCCATTATGATGGTCATTTAGACGTCAAATTTAAGTTGGTCGGATCTTTTCTACATTAATTTTTTTCAGAAATTTGAAGTTGTTATGCATTCTTAGGGTTTCTTCTTCTTCACTTCTATATGGTTGGAAATATTTTTATATAAATAAATGGGTATAATGTAGAGCTCTTTATATTGTGGGTTATTATTTTGATCATGGGAGGTTAATTAGTATGTATTGTAATGACATAATTAGTTATGATCAAATAGTTTCTTTAGATCTATAAAATTTAGATCTGATTCTATTAAAAGTGTTGTTTTTTTTTCGATAAATATGTATCTAACTTTGTGGTACATTGTATATTATAATGGGGTGTGTTTTATAGGTTCAGGAAAATAATGACGTCTAACTATTTTTGTCTTGACAAAACCTAGATCTTGAATGGAACTAACTACAACATTTGGGTCAAAACAAAATTTATGGCGAGGAAACTCTAGATGATTGTTTCTGGATCTGAGGTTTCTCCCACCATCATCATCAAACAACTGTAGATAACATGAATGCATTCTTGCAATGAATGCAGAGAGGTTCTTTCTATGATTCTACGCAATGTGAATGATGAGTACCTTCTACACATTGGTAATATCGAACATCCAAAAGAGGTATGGACACAACTAGAATCCATGCATGAAGGATACTTGGTATATCAAGGATAGTAATGAGAGTATAATAGCTGAAGGAATTCAAAGAAATGGTCTGTATATTTTTGATGATTTCTCTTCTACATCTTGTTTTATATCTCAAAGTTTGAATAATTCAAAACTATGGCATGAAAGGTTAGGACATGTTAATTATCGAAAGCTTATATGAAATGTCTAGATATAATCTAGTGAAAGGTTTACATGTGTTGTCTTCTTCTCTTGAAGTTACTTCATTAAATGCTTCTAAATGATGGTTTTGATTCTGATTTAGTAAATGGTCATGATGATGTTTTGATGTTATAGATGTTTTTGAAACTCCTATCTTCCTAGCTAAGAAATTAAATTGGGCTCAATCTATGTTAGAAAGTTCAAATCCTATTAACCTTAGGAAAATGACTAGAAGCCATCATACCTACCATGCATTAATGACCTTGTATGAACTTGAGCCACAAAATTTTGAAGAAGCTTCTTGAGATGAGAAGTGGATCAATGCAATGCAAGCTGAATACAATGCCCTAATTCAAAATCAAACTTGGGAGTTGGTTCCACCTCTAGAAAAAAGAAGTATTATAGGGTCTAGGTGGTTATACAAAGTAAAATATAATGTTGATGGTAGTATTGAAAACATAAAGCTAGACTTGTTGCTAGAGGTTTTCACTAGAAACTGGTATTGATTATGTTGAGACATTTTCCCATGTAGCTAAAATGAGTACTATTAGGACCTTATTTGCAATTGCCACTCAATTTGGGTGGGAAATCCACCAAATGGATGTGAAAAATATTTTTTGAATGGTGATTTAAAAGAAGAACTTTACATGTCTCAACCTAAAGGGTTTGAAGAAACTAGTAAAGAAAACTATGTTTGTAAATTGAAAAAATCCTTGTATGGTTTAAAGCAAGCTCCTAGAGCTTGGTATGTGCAAAAATTAATTCTTTCTTTAAATAGTTAGGATTTGTTAATTGTTCTTCTGAAAATGATCTATTCATTAAGAAATAAGGATCACATATTATCATTATTTGTATATATGTTGATGATTTTCTTATGACTGGTGATAATCCTACTTTAATTTGTAGAATTAAAGAAAAATTGAAACAATACTTTGAAATGATGATTTAGGTCTCTTACATCATTTTCTTGGCATGGTTGTATTTCAAGATAAACATTCTATTGTTTTTTCTCAAGAACAATATGCAACCAATGTATTGAAAAAGTTTAACATGATTGATTGTAAACCAATTTCTACTCCTATGGAAGTTGGATTGAAAATTGATCCTAAACCTGCATGTGAAAAATTTGATCCTACTTTATATAGACAAGTTAGTTGGTAGTTTGATTTATCTAACTATCACTAGACCAAATATTTCCTATGTAGTAGGAATTGCTTCTAGGTTTATGCAGGAACCTTATAGAGATCATTGGAATCTTGCAAAAAGGATTCTTAGATATATTAAAGGAACAATCAATTATGGGTTGCATTATACTAAGAATGAAAATGCTAACTTATATGGATTTTGTGATTCTGATCATGTTGGTGATGTATTGGATAGAAAATCTACTTCTGGTTATGTGTTTAAATTTGGTGTAAGTGTCATTACTTGGTGTAGCAAAAAAAGTAGCCAATTGTTTCTATCTCTTCAACAAAAGTTGAGTATAGAAGTGCAATGGAAGTTGTAAAAAGAGGCTTTATGGCTAAAGAGGTTGTTTGATGAGATAAAGATGAAGGATCCAAGAAGTGTTCCTTTGTTCTGCGATAACCAAAGCACCATATCTCTTGCACATAATCCAGTACAACATCAGAGGACAAAGCACATTGAGATACATATACACTTCATCCATGAGAAGGTGCTAAGTGGTGAGATAGATCTCAAGTTTGTGCCGACTGAAGAGAAGGTTGTTGATATCTTCACAAAGCCCCGAGTGCTGCAAAGTTTTGTCACTTTCATGAAAAACTTGGATTGTTAGAGTTTCCATTGAGGGGGAGTGTGCATGACAATGTCACCTCCTAATGGAACTTGGTTTTTATAAAAAACTTTTATTTGTAAAAGACCTTTGGGAAATTGTAAAAAATACCTTTGGGAAAGTGTAAAAATACCTTCAAGAAAGTGTAAAAAGACCTTCGGGCATGTATACCTCCTCGGACTTTTTTTTAGAAAGAAGTGTAGAAAGATCTTAAAGGAGGTCTTTAGTAAACTCTTTAGTACTATTGAGTTTATTGGTAAACATCCAATACAAGCATATTGTTAAGGAGGTCCTTGGTTAAAAAGGCTCCTATATGCTTGGGTTCAATAACCTTTTATGAGAACTGTGAGAACATGTAAAACTCACAAATCATACTTAGCCACCACTGATCATGGGATGATCTTTGGGATTCCAAATCCTTTTGTACCAAAAGGTAACTTGAGTATGATGAAGGTGTTATAATTCCTTCAACCGATATGCTAGCCTAAAACCTTTATGGTTTAAGGATTGTAAATCATGTAGTGTACCACGGGTAGGTAATCTATTGGCATATGTTATGTTATCCCACTTAACATTAAGGGGAGTGTTGGAACATAATGATTAAGTGGTCTGGCCAACCCTTAATGTATATGGGTCCATCACTATATATATAGGTTAATATTTAATAATATGAAATATTTATATTTCTATTATTAAATATGCTAACCTAGGTATATACTTTCAGTTAAATATTTAATATCATGAAATGATTATATTTCTAATATTAAATATTATAAACCTAGGTATATGTGTCAACCGATAAGGTTGAAAAGGTGGGTCGGGAGACATACCCGATCACCTAATATAAAAAGGACTATAGGTCCTCATTTGATATGTTTGAATGAAATATCAAAGGTGAATATTATTTTACCCTTGTGATTAGGGTTGAAAGGAGGAGGTGAAAGTTATTGGATGTAAATTTGGTTCTTGGAAAGTAAAAGGTTATTTCACAAGTGGTTTTTACCCTATTTGGGGTTTTCCACTATAAACATTGTGTCATTGTGTTCTTACTTTTGGTATGTATTACTTAATTAATATGTTATGTAATTTTATTTATTACATTGCATAATGTTTAACATTTAATGCTTTATGGTTTATGTTAATATTTTTCTTGGAAGATCTCTTCATGAACTTAAACTTAATGGTTTCCTTAGTGAAAATTTGAGCTTGTGGACATCATCATGGTGTTATGAATGGGCTCTATTATTTTTCATAACTCCTGACTGATATATTCCTTTTTCCTACACATAGTATCTTTGGAAAGGTCTCAAAGAGGGCTACACTCAGATCTCTATTTTAAAGGGAATGGATGATCTATTATAGAGATATATCGACAAAGTTTTGGAGTTAAATTCTTAAAATGGATCAAGTGACTTCCACTCACTTTCATATTATGTTGAATGGTTCTTTTCTCCTTCTAGAAGATTATTTGAGCTTCTAATTATTTGGGATTATTTATTTTAAAAATTAAATTGATATATGTTTTATGGGTTAATCATAGTTAGCATAAGAGATAGAGTGAGTGATTAATAAAATGAGTATTATGTGGGTGAATCACGAAAATAAGTGACGTAGGTAATCTCTTAGTAGATAATGATGTGAGAATAATCCTAGGAGATATCTTGGGTATATATGATACAATTAGTTGATTGATTTTAGTGATTTTTGTTAGATCCTCTCTATAAGAGTTCAATATTCTTTTTAATGTAATCACTAATAATGGAATCAAACTGAATGAATTAAATAGAACATTATTTTTTTATCTTGTTATATTTTTACAATGATATCAAAGTAGGTCTTTTGTGGAACATATTTTCAATTTTAGCCTTGATCTTTACTTAATATCGTTAATTGTATTGGATTTAGTTTACATAAATAGATATAGATTTGTATTGAATATTTGTGCATTCATTTTTATTTTTATAGTTTTGTGGATCGACCATTCTAAGATGTACAATCTTCAAGGTTCCATTAACACCTCTTTTGAATCAAATTGTACACCTTTTCATGTTGATTTAAAATAACTATGTTTTAGGAATCTACCACTTCTACGCATGCATTGAAGGTTTTACTAGGAATTAATAAATCATTACCTATTATGATTTGGTCTAATGATTTGTCATAAATGCTACTTTGCATCAATTTGGGTTTTAACATAAAAGTAAAATATAGAAGACAAGGCTTGAAATCTACATGGCCTATTTTGATGTCATCCTCTTATAGAAGACAACTAAATTCCATGTTTGGTATTTACAATATTGATTCGTGCATGTCTCACATACAATAGAGAAACAACAAACCTATGCACATGGATCCAATTAGGCTATGAGAAAGGAGTTTAAAATCAATTATGCTTCCTTTTTTGGATTTTATTCTACAAGTCATATTCCTTACACAAATTGCTTCAAATCTACATTAACAATGGTATATAATTTGTTTGTAATTTATTCAAGGTTATGGTGGATCGTGTTTGCATTAGATCTCATTGATTGGTGTGGTTTTGTTGTATTGGATGATATTATTATCTTATCTCTACACAACTTGACTTGAATTCCAATAGTCTCAACATGTCTATCCATTCAAAATTGCATTAACCTTGATAACTGTTTGTTTTGACACAACTAAATTCACCTATTGTTGTTGTCATCACAATTGAAAGATTTGAAATTCTAAATTCTCAATTTTATCCACATAATAATCTCCCCATAATTTCATGTGCATATTTTCCATTTGGAGTAATGTACATGTAGTCACCATATTTTTTTGTGTTTTAGTCTATGGTATTTATAATAAATTTTGAGTCTATATTTTTAGAGAGAGAGAGAGAGGTGTTTATAGTTAGGTTGAAATTATAAATATAGCTAAAAATATACTATATTTTTAGTAGGTTTTTTTATCAATTAAAAATTCTATAATTTGTTGCATCAAAATTATATTCATTCATATTTAGGTTTACGTCATTAAGGTCTTAATATTTGAGACAAAATTTTAAGTTTTTGAATTATTCATGTTAGTTATAAAAGAGTCGATAATTTTGACCACATTATAACTGGATACAATATTGCTTATATGAAATGTCCATCTTGTTAAATGAGCCTCAAAGATAATATTTATAAGTAGCATAAAAATGGAAGGAGGAGGATGTGAAATTCCTCTCATCATAAACAATGATGAGGCCACACAACTAAAGTAGTGGCACAGAAATATTTACTTTTACTTTATGTGTGTATGAGTAAGAATAGAAGATCATTATTTTTCAAATGTTTATAATTCCAAATGTAATCCCTTGAAAGTGTTTTGATATGGTGTGGAAGGTGTTGAAATGTAATAGTAAGCATGTGTATATGAGAACAACATGCTACTATTTTTTATAATTTTTAGATGATCGATCGTGACGAAGATCACTTTGGAAGTGAAAGTGACAATTGTTGAGTTATCATATGTAGGTGATCACTAAAAGTAAGATGTTGGATAGTGGGAAGCTCACTGGAAGTGAAAGAATACTAATGGAGAGTATGCATGTAGGTAACCACTAAGGGATATATCATGAGTAGTATATTTCATACTAGTACATGATCGCATACGCTAATGTTTTGAGGTGTTCCTTTCCACATGTTCACACTAAGGGAAATAATGTTAAGAATTATGTAGTGTGAAAATTGAATTGATTTATGTTTATATGGGTTAATAATAGTTAATATAAGAGTGTGAGTGAGTGATTGAATAATAAAATGAGTATTATGTAGGTGATTCATAAGAATACGTCACATAGATAATGTCTTAGTAGATAATGTTGTGAGAATAATCCTAGGATATATTTAGGGAATCTATGATATAATTATTGAGTTATTTGAGTGATTAGTGTTGAATCCTTTTCGTAGGATTTGAATATTATTTATAACGTAGTCACTACTAATGAAAATGAACTAAATGAATTAAATAGAATATTATTTTAAGTGTGTGCTATTATTAACACTAATCACTTTGTGTTTTCCCACCCAAATATAGATAAGAGTTAAAATTGGGTTTTAAGCATGGAGAAGATCTATTTTCAATAATCCCAAGATTGAAATCATGGTTTTAGGTAAAATGAAATCTTTATCTCACCTCATCTTCATAATATTTTTGGCTCCAACTCATATATTTTTGTTTTATGCCTTTTGTTAAATATTAAGAGAATATCTTCTCATGCTTTGTGAGTGAAGGAACCTTCAAGGGCACGAACTAAATCAATACAACATTTCATTAGAGTTTTTGACCTAGTATTATAGAGAGCATATTATAGGATACGATTCATGGTTATGTATAATCATGCACACTTGAAAATACCCTAAGAATATTCTTAGAGTTTGTTATGGGTGGATTATTTTAGTTGGACAACATGACAGAATCTAGAGGCTAAGATGAAAGACAAATGCATGAAGAAAGAAATATTATAAACCATATTTTTATCCTCTCTCTCCACTCCCCATATATAAAAGTAATGAGATTCATTTGAAAAAGCATCCTTCCCTAAATGTAAAGTTACTTTTCCCTTTTATGTTCCTTTAAACATTTATGAGTTATATACCTCTGGTTATAACCTTGTAAATGTGCAAGCACTTTAAATATGTTGTGACAGAGACCATGTACATATTATAATTTTTAATATATTTGGGGTTTTGGATCATAATTTCACTTCTTTCTTGTGTCAATGATCCCATACCTCTTTTTCATTTTCATTTTTTATGGTGTGTAATGTTTACAAGTTTTATTTGTAAGACCTACTTATCAATACTTCATAATTGTGGAATTATTTTATCTTCCCAAACTAAATTCTTCCTTCAATGATTTAAATGTACATCCTAACATTTAAATCCAAAATTCAATAAATCATGTGTTTAACTATGGGTCAATTAGATCCACCGATCCCCATAGGTTACTCTTTTGAGTTTGTATAAAAGTATACATTTAGTGCCCTTCTTGGAATTGATTTACAAGTGTTGCTCTAAGTGTCTACCTAGAATTCATTCAATCAAATCCCATCTAACATCTCACACTTTAGTTAGAACTAGGTGAACTTGATAGTGTAATGACTTACACTACTTCGGCCAAAGTTTATGAGTCATGCGTTGCATCCTCAATTTCTAGAAGGAAAATTCATCATAAAAACATGTCCCATCACCATGAAACTTGGTTCACTTATCAGAATTGAATTGATTAGTTGAGTTAAATTAATTTCAAGTTATGCACAAGATACAAAACTTGTTCATTCTGTGCAAAGAAGCACAACTGTGTCAAATTAGGTTTCCTATGGGAGAGAAAACTCTCACATAACGACTTGCGTTATCACGTAACCAATTTATTTCCCATAGCCAACATAAGTTAGTCGTAAGGTGACTTGACCGAACAAGTTAACTAACCTTCACATCGTAGCATAACACAATTCCTTTACTGATTACGACATACGTAATAAGTGGAGATCGAAGGAAAACTTAGGATATCTATTGTATGGTAGTATTCATTAAATGACTTGAATGACTTACGTCATTTAATGAATACTTGTACTATAGACCATCCAAAATTTTCTGCCAAGTTCCATACATTATGAGTTTCATAAATCTTAACTTAATTCATTACATTGAATTAGTTTTACGACAGGTTTAATTTTCATTTTGCAGCGATACATTATCACTTACGAATTCAATCCTAAGGTCCATAACTTAGTTTTGATAGTCATTCACAATTATTTTTATAAATTTATTTGAGTATTGTTTTATTAATGCAGTCCATAATTTATTAAATTACGAAAATGTTGTTTTATTGCTTAAGTACATGTTCACTTGAACTCATCAACAAAATAGTATACAATCATACTTATTAGTATCAATCCATTCTTAGGACTATATATTAAATATTCATCAAGCATTTACATAATAGAATGAGTTCATGCATGTAACTAGAAAATAATAATCCACATTCAAATATTTTAATAGCTCATAACACATAATCCTTCATATAGCTTTAATTTTACCTAATTGTTTAAAGCTAGTTCACATAAGTATACTATTTTATAAATGTTCCTCAATCAACTATCTGATTTTACATAACTCATTAAATCAGATTGTTTAAGTCAATCACAATATAATTCCTTGCTGATTCAAAATAACTATAACAATCTATATGATCAACCAAGATCTTTATTACAACCCAATATCCAAATTTAAATACAAAATTTATATTTATTTTCCAAAAATTATACAATAAATTTAGAGGCCATAATTCCTTTCAAAAAATTATACATTGAAGCGTAAGCTCACTTTTACAATCAGTCAAGTAATTAAATAAAAAAATTAGTCATAATAAAAAATGAATCAATATAGCCATTTTAAAATCATCCGCCAGATTATACTTAAATTTTTCCATTTGTAAAAATGTTATGCAACAATCGTTTCAAAAGAACTGGTATGAAAAAGGCATTACTCTTATCTTTACAATTTATAGCACTAAAATATTTCAATGAACATAATACGCTTAAACCATCATATTCGAGAATCCGTAAAGAGAAATATCCAAACTATATCCTTTTCTAATATCTTTCCTATATTTCAAATTTATTAAAGAAAGGAAGATATGATTTTCCACTCAAAAACATTTAAAGATTATAACAAAATACAAAAAAATCTTACATATGTAGTTCAAATTACATAACATATTTAAGTATGTTTTCTACCCAAACAAGGTTATAAGAAAATAATTAAGTAAATATTATACTAATACTGTATTTTAGATATGATTTCTAATATCACCATTTATTATTTTCCTTATTCAAATTTGACAATCATTCCAAACAAACAAAACAACCTTCAATCATGGATCACACAATTGTTTTAGAAAGAAGATAATGGAATCACCTTAGTTCATTAATAATAATAATAAGATAGGAGACAACTCATTGACCGATAATAATTATTTTGAGATAACCAAAACATAACATTAACCAAATAACCTTAACATTATCGAATAACCTTATCATTATCAAACAACATTAACATTATTGTTATCAAAATAACCTTAACTACTTTGAAACACATTTATTCCTTCACACGAAATAAAATTACCAACATTGTATTAGTGATCTAGAATAGAGAATAAATTGACAAGACCAGGAATCTCTTACTCGTGACCAAGAAAACATGAGTCAACATACACTACGTACAAAATATAGTTTATCATTAACGCCAAACTAAAGTTATTAATAGTTTGACTTAACCAAAAATTACTTTTGAAGGAACAAAATATATGCAACATCAACCATAGGGTGGTCATTTTAAATCTAAGGATCTAACTAGAGTGATTTGAAGTAATGGTGTCAACCTTCGACATGGGTATGACAATTTAACACCCATTTTAACTCCTACAAACATAGACCACTAAATTTGGTGACCTTAACATATAAACACAACTACCCATTATAGGTATGCTAAAACCATAGACCCTATATGGGTTAGTTTGAAAATGAGGTTCTTAAACTAGAGGTTGTTTGGATCGAACAATGAATACCATAACATGCTTAAAATAAAAACAAAGAGATCAGCTATAGGTGAGTCGTATTAAAAACAACATGCATATCGATACTTCCTTTTGTTTTCCATTCAAAAGGAATATACTTAAATTGAGTATCAAATCCTTATACAATTGTAACCCAAGAGGGGTACTCACAAAATAATAAATATATATATATATATATATATATATATATGTATATATATATAAGATACCCAAAAAAATGAACTGGAGAACCATAACCAATTTGAGCCAAATACCAATAGTGGCTAAACAACATTTATTATATTTGAATGAGAAGAAAGATGTCCTAAAAACATTTTAACCAGCCTTAATAGAGGTTATATGTCATCAATAATATGTATACAATAAGGTATGAAAACAAGATACACATCTAGGTAAACAAATGAACAAATATAATCACTTAGATAATCTTTAAACAATATCCATAATCATTGATCAAAATAATAGCATAAAAGGCCAATTTGAATAACAGAACATCCAATATTTAAATTTTATAAATGATAAAGATGAGAAAGAGAATAATTTTATTCCTGTAAGTATTTGCAAGGGTTATCCTTAAAATTTTCTTCACGATCGACCTTAGGCAAACTTCAAAACTCACAAGAAAACTAGAGAAGGAATATGTCCTCAAATTGAGAAAAGGGATCCATTAAATCTAATGCTATAGCCTTTAATATTCCTCAAAAATATCACTTGAAGTTAAAATTACATGTAGGGTCGAAAATAGAATATAAAAAATAATAGACATACCAAATTTTACATGCATAGCTCGCAAGGGCGAGAAAATGATTAACCAAAAACAATGAACCCGAAAGAGCTCAAGTTTTGGTGGTAGCTTCCTCGATAAGCTTCTTGATTCTCTCAAGGAATGCAAGAATGAATTTAATTTCCTTTAATACAATGGGTACTAACTCCCCCAACTTCCTCTTTATTTCCATGTTATATGTTATGTCATCGATTTTGGCAATCGTCACTACCGCCACAAAATCTCCACCCTCCATTTGGGTGGTTACCCATCATCTAACATCCGAGGACCATTTCCACAAAAACCTACAACATTATCAAAGTTGACACATTGGACGATGAAGCTACTAAGTTTAAACATGGCTCGGGTGGTACCGTGGGTAGCTTTCTCGCGACGAGATTGGGTGGGGCTCATCCGAGCTAGCCACCCAAAACCTTTATCCATCAAACATTTCCATATTACATATGGACTCAACCACTATTAATATATATCAAAATATTTGATCTAAGATCACAATAAATAAGTATACATACATACATACATACATACATACATATATATATATGCATGAAAATAAAAATTTTGATATTTAATTGTCATTTCTTGAACTGATTATAATGGCTCAAATGGCCACTTAATGGTTTAGATAATTAATTGAGAACCAAGGTATATGACCTTATTAACATAAATATTATTCTTCCATCCAAGAACTATGACCATTAAATTATTAAGACTGTACATGGTCATCACCGAAATTAAAATCACAAGGATCATAAAATTTAAATAATTACACATCATTGCAGAAGTAAGATCAATATCAAAATGTAATGATGATCAGTGAAGCAATTCAATAGAATAAAATCAAGTCATTATTATCAACCTTATAGTTAATGAAATCAACATGATTATAACAACAAACATAATTGTTATTGTTATAAATTCATCAAGCTAAGTATGATAACCAACACATTATCACCTACAACAGACAAAGTATGCATTCATAAAAGGTGGAGTAGTGGAGTATGACATCATTCCTCTTTGTGTCACCTATGGAAGGAGTGAAGAGTTTGATGAAATTTTATTGTAAATTGGGACTCTATCCCTTTGTCTCTATATTTTTATTTCATTATTATCTTAGGGGAGTGATTCCTATTTTCTCCGGTGTATCACCATTTCTTGTCCATTTTAGTTCCTTTTTATCCCCTTTTCCTTGACATTGTTAAAGTAGTAGTAGATCCGACCATTTTTGAAGGTTTGTCTCAAGGGTCAAGGTCTCAAATTTAGAGAAAATGCCATTTTTAACTAGAGTGTCCCAATTTTTATAACTTGAGCTAATCTTTCACGTGTTCACACTTTTATATGACAACAATCACATCTTTGAACTTTCCCTTCCCCACTAGTGAAGATTGTGTGATATTATATAACAAGGTGAGTTAGATTATATTGATTTATGTAATGTATTTGAATCTATCTATAAAGATATTGAAGGATATTAACCAAATCCAAGGACCTAAATGAAGACACATATTCTAAAGTCAAAGCATTATGATATTTGAGTATTATGCGATTTTTCCTTCCAAAGAGAAAATGAACTAGATGAAAACACGAGAAAAATCATGCATGTTACAAATATCAAAGGATAGTTATTCCCTAAGAAATAAAAACAAGGATAATAATACTACCTCTATACCTCTACCAAAGGGAGATACACCACATAGTCAAAAATTAATATTGATACAACTCCACCCAAAAGGGGAGATTCATGGTAACTTATTAAAACACAAATAAATTCTAAGAAAACTTGTTATAAATTTTTTGAGAACATGAAAAAAATAAAATCCAATATCACATTTCATGAGTTATGCCAAATTAACGAGCATAGAGACTTTCTACTGAAATCCCTCTCTAATAAACACTCTACTTAGCAAGAAAAAGGGACCTTCCCACACTAATCGAAAATCTAAAATTAAGGTCCCACCCTTCTTGCTCTTAGTCAAGATCTTTAGAAAGAGTGTGCACAAAGTTTAGAGGATTCTAGAGCCTTAACCAATGTAATTCCTATAGGTATTTATATAAAATTAGGGATTTCACTAATCAAATAAGATAGGAGGGTGGTTTAATTATATAAATCCTAAGTGAGAGTGGTAGGATAATTTCTCAATGTGCATATGCAACTAGATTTTGAACCTAGGGTCCAACACTTCATAGACACACAAGTTTTAGACATAACTAAAGAATATGGGATGTTATTGAGTAGATATTGGTATAAATATTTGAATTTTTATATGTCATTTGATTTATCACACATGTGATTCTCTTGGAGAGGTATTTCTAAGAAAATCGGGGTAGAAAAATAATTTTAGAGACTAAAATATGCACAAAATCATTATTACATCATGCTTTTGGATAAATTAATGTATGATGTATCTAATAAAGAAAATAAGTCTTAGTGGGACAATTCCTTCTTTTAATTTTACATCACTTGATTTATCTTCTAATTTAAAACATACTTAATGTTTTTTTTTTATGTTTTTATGTTGTGTCATAAATATTTTTGGCCTTTACATCTATTTGTTTGAATTTTAGTGATTTTGGTCTAAGATCATACAAGTTAACCAGCACCATGGTATTGTCCGACTATGACATATGGTCTTGAAAATTTTATGTTTTGGGTCCCTTTTATCGGTTTGATCTATACATTGTTATTCTCTTTCATATCTTATTATTTTTGTCATTTTTGTGTGCCAATAAGATTAACATTTCAAAGTGATAGACTCCTATATATAAAAGTTCACCTTAAGAATTTATTATCTAGAAAACACCTATATACGTACTCAAATACTAAGCTAAGAAAGAAAGAGTATTATCTTCATATTGAATATCAAAACACAACAAGGCCCATAAATATATTTTACACATCTACATACAAGGGTTTATATGAGAATAAATTTGCATATCTCACTATCAGAATGGAAGCACAAATGGAAATGTAGGTAAAGGGTTTTAGAGTACATTAACAATTGAAAAATCACTAGGATATTTATATCGAGTCTTAAATGCAATGAAAAACTTGGTGAATCACAAACATGCTTACTACCAAGGTTAGTTTGAGTCAAGAATTTACATATTTTATTCTTAGATCTAATAAGTATATGAGGTTCTTATAGGAAGTTATTTTTTTTTAGGTACAAGTGTGAATAATATGGTTACATGTGAATTAAAATATATAAAAGTGTGAGATACGTGAAAACTAAAAGACACATGAAAATCATAACTTTTCCATCTACCGATCCATGATACTATAACAATGCAAAAATTTTGGAATCTCGGTATTGACATTTTGTACGGTCTTTCCCTACATTATTTAAGTGTTAAATATTTGATATAGGTTCACTCAAAATTATTCATAATTTCCATATCAAGCAACAACATCGTATTAGAGTGTTTTGAATAAACTAAATCAAATTTCTAACCATAGTTTTACTTTTAATATCTTTAATTTGTCATTCTTGCTAATTACCAAGTTTCAATCATGTAGCTATGAATGATTATATTATTATTTTATTTAAACATATATTACTATATCATAATAACACAATTGAATTAGGGTTGATACATTTTGGTGAACCCATTATTATATAAACCATTTACTTAGCTTAGGGTTTATATTTCTATTTTGTAGTTAAGCCTTATGATATCAAAACCCTAGTGAATTTAGGGTTTCTTATTTGATTAGATATGGCTTGTAATAATGATTTGAAAAACCACAAGGGGTCTTATCCCTATGACCATTTCAAGGTCACTTATGGGTTCAAAAATAAATGTTTATTTGAACCATACACTAGTGTCATTTATTCTACTACTTGTTAGATTATGTGGATTATGGTTATGATGATATGTCATATTTAATTGAATCTATTCCCCATAAATCACCTCACTTTACCACTCATAATGTTTCAACCACTATTATTATACCTTCTATTGAAGTCTCCTTAACTACGTCTCTACCCATCGTAGAGGAAGCACATGACACTCTTTCTTTGCATACTTTAGTTGATTATTCAAAAATAGATGAAAATAGTATTGCTGACTTATTAGAACCCTATTTTAATGATTATATTTTTATGAATATGCATCTAGTGATAGTGGTTGGCTTAGTGAGAATGAATTTCCAATCTTTCACATTCTTAAGTTTCCTTACTCTCATAGAAATGCACTATCTCCTAACATAGAACCCACTAAGGAAATAGATAAATAAATTTTATTTGGAATTTTTCCTATGGTTTTCATTTATTTAAAGTGTCACATTGATTTCAAAGGATTTCTAGGTAGTCTAGGTGAGTGCATGATGATGTATGAGGTGTCGGGATGAGTTCATGGCTCATTTTCCTTGTTTAAGGCATGAGTCAAGCTAGTATGGTCATGGTGTGGGATATGAGTATTGAAAAAATTATGGTATGGTGATAAGAAAGATCAATATTATGTTTCAAGTGTGTACGATTTTCTGCAAGGTGTTGCTATGGTCGGATTTGGTGAGTCATGTCTTTGGAGGAAGCCATTCTACGCCTAGTTCTAGACCTGACATAAGAAAATGGAGAGGATACATGAGATATGATGAAGATAAGATTGGTAAAATCATGTGGAATATTTTTTCAGGTTTCATAGCATTTTTATATGATTTTCAAGCCAATAATTAGCTAGTAAGTGCATGTATAAGGTCATTTTGAAGCAAGACAGTGAAGACAAGGTATATAGGCATGGAAAATTCTTGGTGTCTATAGATTTTTAGATATGTAAAGGTAAATATGATAGTTAAAAATCATATAGGATGTTTATATAGTGATTTGGGAAAATTTTCAAGTCGGGAAAATCAAGAAGAAGCAATAAATCTCATTTTTAGTCGAACCGAGCTCTTACAAAGGAAAAAACAAGTTTGAAGGTCAACTTTGGATGCTCTTAGGGGAAAGTGTGATTTTCATTGGAGGATTATCCTTTTGGGTATGTTATTACATGGACCTAAATTTTGTTTATCAAGAATAATTAGGTAATTTTGTCCTCAAAGTCTTATGAACCATCGTTAACATCAAAACTCTATTATGGTTTCAAAACCCTAGGTTGAAAGTGACTTGAAGAAAAATTATTGTACAGGTCTATAATTGATTCATTTTTCTAGTATGATGATTTTATGATGAATATGACTCCTCCAAATTTCTAATGATGTATTTTAGATCTTGTGATATTATGTGGGCCTCACTCAAAATGTAAGTTTATGGAAATGTTTAGTTTGTGGAAACAATGTCCATTAAACCTAATGACTAAATTACTAATTATGTAATCCTAGGATTTTATTTTGAGGTCTTAAAGTGCAAAGTGTGCCATATCTATGAATATTGGTTTTTGTAGATGAAACGACAATTTTGAGCAGTCATCTTGTAGAGGAGTATTGAGTCATTTATAGTTTTATTTATGACAGTATGAGAACATGGTGATGTAACCAACTTCAATAAATTTCTAGTGATATATGATAATTTCATTATTGAGGTCATTTTAGGTGGCATTGAGCCTCATATTTGAGGTCTATGGTTTGGTGCACAAGAATAATCTTGTTCTGTGATGATTTCATGTCTTAAGGAGATGGTTCGAGCTTTCCAAGTATGGTGGAATCATGGTGAGGTATGTTTTTATGTTATTAAAGTGATTAAATGCCTTATTGAAGTGATCTTTTTGTCTTGCACACTCATATTTGGTGAGTAGGTGTCTTGAAGTGTTTTTGGGCTTCTTGATTCCAAATAAAGAAGTTTTAGCATGTTGGACATATGACCAAACTTTTTGGTCATTTATATTATGTCACCATGATATTTTTATTATGTTTTCATGATATTTTTCTATGATGTCCGATCTACATGGTTTGGGCAAGTTGTCATGTATATAAGAAAGTTTTAGAGAGCTCAATTTGTGAGGTGTTAAGTGTTATGGGATTGGAGAAAATTTTGGAAGGATGAGAGGAAAGGTTATGAGGAAAATGATGAAGGGAATATGCCTTAAAGTTTATGAAGTATGATTCAACGATGCTGATCTAATGATGGTGATTTGAAGGAGGTCATCTATACATGACCTAGTTAAGAAAAATAACTACTATGTGTGCACGGGATTAAGTGAGATAGAAAAGAGTGTGTGATTGTTATGAGTGGTAAAGAACAAGTTAGAGAAGAGTTATGAGGATATGATAAGAGTAGATAAGAATGATTTATAGGTTATTAGACCTAATCAACATATGAAGGTGCAAGTTTGAGAAAGAAGGAAAGGAGAGAAGTTCTAGAGAGTTTGAAATGTGTGATCTAAATTTTCTATCACAATAATTTTTAGGTGTAACATTACTTCACTTATATTCATTATCAGGTGGTTAAGTGGTTGTTTGATTATCTCGGGGTTATTATCCTCCTTGTATAGTGGGGTTTATACTAATTAGGGGTGGGTTTTCCTTGTGAAGTGGGTTCTTCACTAAAAAAATCTTGTGTGATGTGTAATATTGACATGATTACTTTGTTATGAGTAATATTAGGATAGGTTTCATTGGGTTTTCTTCCCCTTGAGGGTTTCTACATTATATGTTGTAAATTTGTTCTCTCTCTTGTTTGTTGATTTGGTGAGTGGTTAATTCACACCTAATAATCCACATTGATGATGTATGTTGAATTAATTCAATGAATGATGTATGTAAGCTAAGGTAGATAAATAAAAGTTTTATAAGAATGATTCAACCCCCTCCCAAGTATCTATGCTTCCAATAATTGGTATAATATATTGGAGGAGATATTTGAATAAAAACTATGGTAGGAAGTCTAGTTTAATATGTGACTATAATATTGCTCATAATGAGATGTTTCTTGAAACTCTTGGGGATTAGAATATGAAAATAAGTGCTTAATTTTTTCACCTTCATCACTATGATTCTAACTGGTATAATCGATGAAGATGACCAAGTTGGCCCTTGTATAGTTCCTAATGTTTGTTTCCCTAAATAATAATATGGATATGTCCTAGAAGGAGGGTTTGAGGATGTTCTAGATATGATTGAACCTATAAAGGAAAATAAATAAGTAGGAGAGTGTAAATAAGCCTTAGTCATGATGTCAAGATATGAAATGATCCAAGAGAGCCTTGAAGTAGAGATGACAAGTTGTGGGGAAAAAAACATTATGGCTGAGTTGAAATAGCCATTTGAGGATGATATAAACAATACACCACCAAGAAATAATGTTTTAAAGAAATATGCAGAGTTTGAAGGTCATTGTAACTATTTATAAGCAAAAACAAGAATTTATCAAGAAAATATCAAGGTCCATCATTTAAACAAGCAACATATGAGTTTTCCAATGAATATCTATTTTCATTCAAGAAAAGTGATCATAGGACTTTAGATAAGTGGAAGGAGTATGATGTATTTTTCTAAGTCTCAAGGATCTATGTTGTCCTAAACTAGTTTGACGTCTAAGGTATGTTAAAATACTATTGTGTTTTGATAAAAATATGAAAGGTTATGAGTAGAATCTCTTCGCTCGTGATCCATGAGATTTAACAGGATATTTCAATGTTCAAGGAGGATATAAGTGGTTTATGATGAGAGGATATGATGATGATATATTTCTCAAGGATTATGATAAATGCTTAAGGCCTATTGGTATGAATCATGTTGTATCATGACTTGGTAAAGAGTCTTGAATATGTTTTCTTAATCTTTTATGATTGAAATCATTCCTCGTGACCTATATGAGTTTCAGAATATAGAAAAGAATATCTTAATCATGAATTATAGTATTATGAAGGTGTGAAATGACTAATACATGTAGAGACATGATGTATAGATGACACAGTTGATGTTGACAAGATATCTCAATTGTGACAATATTTGAGGTTTTGTTAATAGTCTAGAGAAGCAAGATTGATGAGAGTAGACTAAGATGTATGGGATTTGTTTGTTCAAATCTTTAATATTTGTTTAGAGATGATCATGCTACAAAAAGAGACATGATTTGAATGTGTTGATATAGTTCTTGAAGTCAAAGTTCTCTAAGTAATAAATATGATAGAGTTTGTGATTTGGTCAAGCTAAATAGATCAAGAACCATTATGGATCCAATGTGATTTAAGGACTGTGTTTATGCTTTAAAAGGTATGATCTATCTCCATGTATTTTTCTTGATGTTCTTTGAAATTTTGTCGATCCAGTCAAAGAACTATTAAAGTATAATTATCATAATCACTTGATGGTTGAATGATGTCTCGAGTTGATGATTGTCAAGGTACCTTGAAATCAAGGGGGTTTGTTACCCTTGTGAACTTGTTCAAAATAATAAATTTAGGTATTTGATGTTTTACTTGAGTATGATGGCTATTTAATATTGATGAAGATGATACAAATATCTAAGGGAAGAGTAAAGAAAAATGAGAAAAAAATAAAAGGTTACATGACATAGGTGAGAGAATTAGGAAGGATATCATGTATTTTGTGATCCACTAAGGTGATGGGTAGATTAAAGAGCTTAGAGATAGAAAAACAAGTTTGATTTTGAAATAACAAGTATGAAGACCCAATTTCACAGTTACAAAGTGGAAAGGTGCATCAAAAGATATGTTTTGTTAATAGTAAGAGCACTTGACTGATTGAAGGTTTAGGAATTTAAAAATATAATCAAGGTTCAATATGTATGTATTGTGTTAGGCATATATTTGAGATGTAAAAAGAAGAAACAACCCGTATGATGCCCATGAAGGATATCAAAAAGTAGTCTTCTATAGCTATGAAATAATTCCTATTCCAGGGGAGTTAGTATATTAACAAGATTGTCTATTCTTGTAAGGTATTTATTATGATTCAATTTGTTTCATCTCAAAAAGTTATAATGTTTCATGGAAATTTGTTGACTAGTGGAAAACATCAAGAAGATTTGTGACTATTTAGGTTCTATAATTATCGGTCTAAGAGTTCTTTGATGACTACTCTATCTTGAATTCTTGTTGGAGGCTGATTTATGAAATTGAAGAATGTATCCAAATGTGTTTTCCATTTTTATCTATGAATTCATTTACCTTCTTTTTGTAGTATGATATGAATCTATTCTATATATGCACTCTGGGAGAATGCTCTAGAAAAGATGAGAAATTTAAGATAGAAATATATTAATGTTTCATAAGGTAGAGATTGGTATCTTGTGTTCTTGTATTTTGTTTCAAGAAGTTGAGAAGAATGATTATTGGTAGGATCTTGGCACTTTCCAAACCTTGAAGTATTACTTGATGATGATAAGGTCTATGCATAAATATGATGTTGGAGATATAAATCTTGGAGTCTATAACAAAGGTAGTATGAAACATAATGTGTCTGTCAGTTGTGAGCAGGTGTAAGAGAACACATTATCTCAAGAAGAGAAAATTTATATTATGGAGATATTCTGAGCTATGAAAAAGTTTGAGTTTTATTTTAAACTTATATTGATATTTAGAAGTGTAAATTTAGTACAGTCATGAGCTTGTGATTAATCAATAATATTTAGTTTATTTAATTGATAACATTGTGTTGACTCAACATGGTAGATATATGGTCATAGTCATGGATGTATACTCTAATAAGTCATATTTCATGAAGCTATCAATAGATACTGAGACTCTTGAAGGAAGAGGTATGATAAAAATAGAGTTTCATAATCCATTTAGAGGTATAAAAGATGCTTGGAAGTCAAAGATGGCAAATGATAAGGACTAAAATCTATGCTTAAGACCAACATGGATGATGAGGTCTATTATTTTCATTGTATTGATCCAAGTTCAAATTATTTCAAGGTATGCCTCAATTTTTGATGTTGATATCCTTATTTTTTGAAGAATATTATTTGAAGGCATCAATAAGTTTTCAAATCTAAAAGTATTTCCCTAAGAAGGTCTAAGTTTTTAGTTGAAAATTTTGCTAGTCTACAAGGTCAATGGTTATCAAGTCTAAAAGGTGTTGGAAGAGGTTGAGGTGTTATTTAGTTCTTTGATGTTAAATAACAAATTGAGTTTGAAGTGTCATCCATTGACAACAAGGAAGTGTATGAATGTCTTAGAAAAACATGAATATGTTTAGATGGAGTTGTGCTTCTTAACTAATGAGAAGAGTCTCTCGATAACATGAATATTTATTGGTCTAATGTAGTCGAAAGCATAGCAGTTGTGGGGATATTTTCCAAGGATGAAGAAAGTAGGTTACTAAGAAGAATGAAGACCGAATAGGTATGCATTAACTCAACGGGAGAATTGAAAGAGTGAAGATATGTTCCATAACAATTTTCTTTTTCAAAGAAAGTGTAGACAAACCAAGGAGATTGTCAGAAGAAAGTAAGTCGTTGGTTGTAGAAATTGTGTCTTGTCAAGATGTTTTTCATGTCAATTTTTCATGTATCCTTTTTCATAGATGTCAAAGGGTGATAGTATGCTAAAAAAAATAGAGTTTTTTTACGTGTTTGCATTTGTGGTTACCATCAATAAAAAATAAGGATATTGTTGGGCATTGTGTCTATGGTTTTCATTGACGTCAAGTGTCACATTGATGTCAAATGATTTCCAGGAGGTCTAAGTGAGTGTATGATGATGTATGAGGTGGCATGATGAGTTTTAGTGATGTTGTCATGGGGCATTTGCACAATTTAACGCATGAGTCAAGCTATTATGTTCACGGTGTGGGCTCCAAGTGTTGAAAAATGGATGGTATGGTGTCAATCATGATCAATATGATGCTTCAATTGTGTAATAGTGTCGGAAGGTGTTTTCATGGAAAATTTTAGTGATTCATGTGTTGGAGGAAGCCAATCTAGGCCTAGTTCTATAACTAACACAAGAAAATAGTGACAATGCATGAGATATGATGAAGATAAGGTCAATAAAATCATGTGTAATATTTTTTAGGTTTCATAGCATGTGTATATGATGTTTCAAGCCAAGAATAAGTTGGTAAGTGCATGTACAAGGTCATTTTGAAGTAAGACAATGAAGACAAGGCATATAATCATGGGTAAGTCATTGTTTTTAGATATCTTCATATGTGTACATGGTAAAAATAAGATTTATAAATCATATAGGAGATTTATATAGTGCTTCGGGAAAATTTTCATGTCGGGGAGAATCAAGAAGAAGCAAAAAAATTTAGTCAAACCTGCCTCTTAGAAGGAAAAAACCATTTCAAATGTCAACTTTGGATGCTTGCTGGGAAAGTGTGACTTATATGAGAGTTTTCTCCTTTTCGGTATGTTAGTATATGGACCTAATATTTTTATCAATAATAATTAGGCCATCTAGTCTTTAGAGTTTTATGAACCATCATTAACACTAAAACAACTCGTTATGGTTTCAAAACCCTAAGATTGAAGTGACTTGAAGAAAATTGATTATACAGTCTATAATTGATTAATTTTGATAATATGATGATTCAATAATGAATATTAATCCTTTATATTTACAATGATGTATTTTAGATGTTGTGATAATATGTAGGCCCCACTCAAAAAGATAGGTTTCTAGAGTTTTTCAGTTTGTGTAAAATATGTCCATTGAACCTAATGAATATATAAAAATTTATGGAATCCTAGGAGTTTTAATACATGTCCATGATATTTTCATGTCATGGTTGAGGTTCAAGAGTGTAAAGTATGCCCTATCTATGAAGACTATTATTTGGGGATGAAAATGTAGTATTGAGAATTCTACTTGTAGAGGAGTTTTGAGGCATCTATTATCGATTTATTACAAAAATATTTTTATGTATCTAACATCAATACCTTTCTAGTGATAAATTATAATTTCAGGTTTTATGTCATTTTAAGTGGCATTGAACCTCATTTGAGGATCAGGGTTTGGTGCACAAGAACAAGCTTGTTCTTGTGATGGTTTCATGGCTTAAGAAGATGGTCGAGAGATTTCCAAGTATGTTGGAAGCATGGTGAGGTAATTTTTTATGTTTGTGAAGTGATTTGATTCCTTGATGAAGTATTATTTTTCTTACACACTCATATTTGGCAAGCAGGTCTCTTAAAGTGCTTTTGGGCGTCTTGAGTCCACATGAAGACATTTGAGCATGTTGGTGATATGACTGACCTATGTGGTCATTTATATCATACCCTCATGATGTTTTATTATTTTAAAATGATATTTTATCTATGAAATCCTACCTATATGGTTTGTGCAAGTTGTCATGTATATAATCATGTCTCGAGAGCTCATTTGTGAGGTGTTAAGTGAGCTATGGGATTGGAGAGAATTTTGGAAGGATGAGAGGGAATGTTATTAGAAAAAATATGAAGAGTAAAAGGCATTAAAATTGATGAAGTATTACTCCATGATGTTGATCTAATGATGGCAAGTTGAAGGAGGTCATCTATACATTACGTAGTTGAGAAAAATACCTAGTTGTTGTGTATGGGCTTGAGTGAGATAAAGGAGAGTGTTTGTTATGAGGGATAAAGAACATGTTAGAGAAGAGGTATGAGGAGCTGAGAAGAAAATAGAATAAGGATATATAGTTCAATATACCTAATCAACATATGAAAGTAAAATCTTGAGAAGGAATGAGGAGAGAGAAGTTTAATAGAGTTTGATATGTGTGAGTTGAATTTGTGGTCACAATGTATTGTAGGCGCAACCTTACTTTAATGATCTTCATCATCGGGTGGTTTAGGGGTTTTGGATCATCTTGGGGTAGTATCCTCTTTTTATAGTGGATGTTATACTAAATGAGGGTGGGTTCTCCTTATGAAGTGGGTGTTTCGCTAAACAAATCTTGTGTGATGTGTAATATTCACATGAGTCCTTTGTTATGACTAGTTAACGAGAGGTTTCAAAGTGGGTTTTATTCCCCTTTAGGGTTTCCCACATTATATCTTTTTACTTGTCTCTCTCTCTCTCTCTCTCTCTCTCTCTAGTATCATGATATTATGAATGGTTAATACACACCTAATAAGCTCACATTAATGATGTATGTTAAATGAATGCCATGAATTATGTATGCAAGCTAAGATATATGAAGAAAAATTATTATAATATTGATTCACTCCCCCTCTTAGTCTCTCGTGCTTCAAAAAATAGAAAATGATATACTTTTTGAAAGGAACGATAACCAGATCGTACTCAAGCCAAGAACATAGATGCTAATCAAACACCACGATCAATAAGACTTTACATAAAACATTTGCAAACAAATAAAAAACAATATCATATATTATTATGGAACTCAATGTAATACATTGAGAATGGGACTTGCTTAAATAGGCAAGGAATAACAATCTAAGAACGATCAAGGTCATAGATCAAGCCATAAATCAAGGAAATAACTAGTCATCAAAGAACTAGTTAAGACCATAGATTTAGGAGAGAACTAGACATCAAGGATCTATTCAATACCATAGATCAAGGAAAGAACTATACCTAACAACTAGATAATATCTCCTAATATATAAATAAGATAAAATAAATATCCACACACATAAGTGGGTGAGGATAAATACAATAAAGGTAAATAAGGTAAATACCTACTCTAACACCCTGCCCAAGTTAAGCTAGGGGCCAAAATAGATGTGGCATGTCCATATAATGAGTCTCGAAAACTTTGGCTGATGAGGTACTCATGTACAATAACTGGGAAAAAAGGGACACCGCAAGGTACCTAAAACCAGTAACAACAAAGTAAAGAGAGTAAAGACCCACTCCAAGGCATCCCAAGAAGCTCAGCTCAAAAACTTGTACAATGTTGAAGAATTTTGGTGTGCATTGTGGTTTGAATCCACTGCTCAATCACAAAACTCAAAAACAATTGACACTAGGCTCCACCAGAATAGCTCCATACAAGGAGACTATCAACGAAGTGATGTCAAAAGTGTAAAAAAACACCAAACATAATTCAATCAAGTGCTGCAAATAGGTGTGCCACGATCCAAGAACAATAACCAAAACAACAAGGAAAGGAAACAAAATCTAGAGTGTCATGATACAAGAAAAGCCAAGGTAACAAGACAAGGACAAAATCTGAAGAAGCGGGATCAGCACCACACCCTCCCATACTGTTGAATGGGTGGAGTTCCGCTTACAAATCTATATGAGTTGTCAAAAACTACTCGAACACCGACAAACTAACTTTGGGCTCTACTAGAATAGCTCTCCCACAAGAGAGACCGTCAACATGCCAAAAGTGTCGAAAGTACAGATACAAAATCTCTCAATAAACAAGAGAGATACACTATACCTACTAAAAAAATGCTCAAAACAAGAAGCATCACAATGCGAAGGTATAGAAAGTGGATCAAGAGGCCAAATGGTGGAGGATCCACTCCTGTAAAGTCCTCTTAATGAATGCCTATTGTTGGTCGTCAAAAGAAAACCTAATGAGAGCAATAGTCAGGGGACAAGAAGTCCCTCCTCTTTGATGGGAGAGGTTCCCTTATTTAAAAGAAAAACTTATTTACAAATGTACAACGCATTACTTTGATGTGGAACTTGGATATCATGAAAGCTTTGCGAAATGAAATAGATTATCAATCACAAAAGCATAGAAGAATGAAGACAAGGAAATGAGAAGAAAAGCATTCTCCAGAATTATAGCTGACAAAATAATTCCTTATAATGCCAGAATACAATGAATTGGAATTGGACCATTTGTATTTGAATTACTAAGATGTAATTTGGAGGGACACACAGTTCCACAAATAACATTTACAAGAATACAAAGCTTCTTGGTATTATGTAGACAAATGATCTCCTAATAGTTAACAGATAGCTGTGAAATAAAGGAATCAGATGAACAAAGAAAGAAGATCCTTTTGTATTGATTGCCGTATTATTTCTTACACTTTCAGAAATAAGCCAAGTTCCCCCAAAAATGGTGAGGAGAGGCTATTATATAGTTTACAAATCAGTTACCCTTGGTAACTACTTCTTTAAATAATGTTTAGTTAAAGGGCTGCTTAACGCAAAACCTCAACTAATTTACAATACATCCAAGAGAAGGAAAGGAAGAAAGGAGAAAAGTCAGGAGAAGAAGACAGGCGTTCATGATTGAGAGGGGCCCACTGATTTTAGGATCCATTGTCTAAATCTTTTCAATGC
Source organism: Taxus wallichiana var. yunnanensis (assembly GCA_018340775.1). Lineage (NCBI taxonomy): Eukaryota > Viridiplantae > Streptophyta > Pinopsida > Cupressales > Taxaceae > Taxus > Taxus wallichiana. The sequence goes on from CM031244.1 coordinate 339,865,769, forward strand.
TTCTGCTATGTCTCTGCCACGTGGTACCGATGTATTGGCAGTGGACTGGGTCCAAAATCTGAGGCACTTCTCCATCTCTTTGTCAAATTTGACATGTGTATGATAATCTTTATTTGCTTCTTCAATAGCAGACTAGAGAGAAGATCTCCTTCATCTTTTCCTTGGAAATGGAATCCTCCTTGAACAAATTATCTTTGAAAAAAGCTCTGAATTGAGCTTTGATTTCTTGCAAGGAGAGGGGTACACTAGAGGTCTCATCATGGAGGTGGAAATGTATATCTTTGAAAGTGGATACCACCAAAGTCTTGAAGGCCTCACCCTTTTGCCAGCTATTTTTCAGTTCTCCCGAAGCTTCTTCTAGCACCTTGATTTTCCATTCCACGCTGTATACCCATGATTTTGACAAGTTATCTTTTGCATCATCGAAGACTTTTCTTGCCATTAAAATATTCTCATCATCCTGTCCCATAAGGTGAAGGTCTACTATACAACTGCTCCAGAGTTTGAGTTCTTTATCTATATTTCCCATAGTGGAGGAGAGTTTTTGTTGTAGATTTTTTACCTTCTCATTGAGTTTGAAAGCTTCATCAATGAAATTCAACCCTGCAATGAGCATATCATCCACCATGGCCTCCATAGCCCTTCCATAGATAGAATATCTATGTATATCTTTGATACTCTAGACTTCATCTTGGCTGAGGATTACAGGTGGTGGAAGAGTAGTCAGTGGGGTGGGGTCTAAAACTTTATCCTTGGACAACAGTGACTTGATGAAACCTACAAGAACCTGAGCCTGCTCTTCCAGCTGCTCTATAGTTTGTTGCCCTTTTTCAACTCTCCCAATGACCCTGGTGACTATTTCTTGAAGATTGTGAATCTCACCTTCAGGGGTGGACTCTCCCATAGGGATCCTCGAGAGCTCAAGATCAGATGCTTGCAAATCATGCTCTGGCTTGTCTACTTTGGGCTTGGCTATCTCCAGGAATTGCTGGCCCTAAGCATCAGATACTATTCTAGAGGTAGTCTTGGCCTTCTTGGTAGGAGTAGGAGGAGTAGTGCCTAATAAGGCTGCCACAACATCAAAATTGGGTCCTGAGATTCGGGAGGAAGACTTTCTCTTCCTACTATCGACAAAAGGTTGCACCCATGCAAAAGAGGAGGAAGAGGAAGGTGGGGCAAGAGGGCCGAGAGAAAGGGAACTCATGGCACTCAAAGTGTGCACTGTTGTTTCCTCCAGTTGAGATATGAGTGGAGCACTCGGGGCTTCTGGTACAGAGGAGTCAATGGCACTTGGAAGCTCAGTGCTTTGGACTTCTTTGTCTTTATCCATTGGGGCTTCTGGAGCACTTATGGAGGCTGGCACTTCACTCTCTTCACTTTCACTGAGAACAATAATGTTCTCTGGACCTGAGGGAAATTCCAAATGCTTCATCATAGGATCTACTTCAAAAGGATCCTTTTTGACCTCCTTGATCTTCTTTTGATATACTTGAGTGGATGAGGAAGGAGTGGAGGATGTAGGACCTTTAGTTGAGGCAGCAGGAGGAGTCTGCACAGGTGCTTCCTTCCTTGGTGTTGAAGTATCCTTGGAGGAGGACTCACCTGAATGCCTTCTAAGCTCACGGACTTTCCTATCAAACCAGATCTTGGTTCTTACTAAGACAGGGGCTAAGATTTCAGCCAGATCATCTTTCTCCTTTTTGAACCAATCCAAATCCTCCAAGGGAGTGTGTTTGATCAAGGTGTCATACTCATATGAAAACAGATCAGAATTATCATCCTGAAGCCCTTCTCGGAACTTGATACAAATTAAGCTCCTGAATCAGTTGAAGAGAAAACCTGCCGTAATGTCTCCTTCTTGCCTCAAAATCATCAGCACAGTCAGCCCAATAGTCTTCTATGTCTGCCCTATGATAGTAATTGATTTTGATGTTCTGTTCAATAAATTTCTTCAAGTCAAAACAAGTTCTTGGCCTGAAGAAATGGATAGTGATGGGGGCCAGGGCTCTCTTTATGTTCTGTGCATCTAGAGCCATCTTGCAGGTGTAGTTTCCCAAAGATATGGGGAAGTGCAGGCCAGTAATTTTCTTATCCCTATAGGTTCTATGTAACTTGTCTAGTTGCCTGCATATCTCGATCGGTGGCCATTTAGCCATATGCAGAACATAGGAAGCTTGATAGGAGTGCTCTCATAGCCTGCAAGCCTTATATAGGAGAATTTTCTAAACTGGATGAAGTAGGCACCATAGTGCAATATCAGGTTCATAGCTTCATCAGAAAATCTCCTCGCCATGTCACTCTCCAGAAGCCTTACAATGTACATGGTGAAAGCATCATTCACCCTCCTGAAGTTGCGATTGCTAGTGTCCAGGGTGAATTGAGGGCAGTAGGCATATACAGGGTCACCCTTATGAGCATCAATGTATGTGAATCCAAACCATTTCCTTGAGATTGCTAGGGTATACATTAGGTATGAAGTCATGTACATTGGACAACCTGCTCTCGCTAGGTTCATACCGATGATTTCGCCATTGATATTTTGAGTTCCTTCACACACCATGTTGATAAGGGGGCACATCCAGAAATGGAACTCGTTGGTAGAGGGTAAGCCCATGACCCGAGCTAGTAGGATTATAAAATCTAATAGCTCCTCATTGAAATCGACACGAAACAGAACCTTAGATAGACGACGCCCCCTTTTAGGGTTCTTCAACCAAGACTTCACCACCCGCGCCTTGTATTTCTCACTTTGTCCTAATAGAAGAGGGCTCCGTGCTCGGTTCTAAGAGATTACTATGGAATTATCCATCTCAAGAATCCTTAGGGTAGTTCTAATGGTGGCAGCATCGAGCTTGGAAATGAGTTCCCCGTGCACATTTGTTAGCTCACTCGAGTCAAGATTGAAATGAGCACCACAGGTGAGTACTGTATCTGCACATTGTACCGAGATTGGGAAACCAACGGTGAATGCCAAGCCACTATCATGAATCATTTGTGCCATAGGAGAGGGGTTCGAGTCTGTCATCCTCATCCAGAAATCCCCAAAGTTAAGGTGTCGAACTTCATTGTCCCCGATGTTAGGAACGGCAGACTCGAGCGGTGAAACTTGCTCCTGACCTTGAAATTTAATCTTCATGTTGATAGCGGCTTGAAAAAACACAGTTACAGACTGAAATCTTGATGGAATTGCAAAGGAATCGGGTATACACACAGAAATTTTGATTGCGAGGGTATGAGCAATTGGTAGTAAGAAAGCAGTGTGCAAAAATGCGTAGGGGCAGTTCATTATATAGCCGTTTAGGAGAGAGAAAGACAATAAATGTGCATTAAATACACATCTACCAACTTGAAAAGCAAGATATTTGGGAAGAGCGGGAAAAATTAGCCCAGATGGCCTTTGGTTCATTTGGGACACGCGGGACGCAAAAGCGTGATTCGGCCGATGCGGGTGACATGGGAAAAGATGCACAAATGCTTTCGGGACATGAGGGACAAAAGTACGTGGAGTGCATGATTCAGCCGAATCGGGTGAAAGGCGAACATCGAGTCTGGGTGAACTTGGGACATTTGGGACAAAAATGTCCGACGGCCCGAAAGAAACGGACTTCAGGGTAAAACGGTTGATCGGCGAATAGGGAGCCCGAATGAACTTGGGACACATGGGACAAAAATGTCTGATAGACCTGCAAATCACACAGAATGACCCATAAACGTATATTTTTTCAAACTTTTAACTTATCCCCTTACCAAAACAACAGAAAAGGTGTTTAACTTAGAAATTTTCAATTCTAAACTTCTCAAAAGAGGGAGAATTTTGAGAGGAAAACACCTATTTCATCGCCACGAGTGATCATATATCCACCCCAAATCAACACGAATGGATGAAGAAGATGCCTGCATATGACTTGGTGTAAAATGCACAATGGGTGCATGCAAAAGAACATCAGAATGTGTGTCAGGTTGATCATGTCTGACAACTAAAATCTCAGGTTTCTCAAGCCTGAGTGAAGGTGCAGAACTCATGTGTTGCTCATGATCCTCAGAAAGAGTTGAGTGAACAAAAAAGGAGCTCTATCAATGTGTGATCCCAATGAAGTATTTGCTCAAAAACCAATGTCATGATGAGAATTCCACTTAACATGTGGAATAGAGGAAACAATACCCTATGAATGTTTGCCAATGACTCCACTAGTGAGACCCATAGAACGGAGCATGCGAGAACTGAATGCAGTAGTATGCTTCTCAAAAAATCCATGCAACTGAGTAGAAATAGGATACACAACATGTGGTATTGTAATAGGCACAGATGTGGAAGAGCATGCAGTAACAAGCTTCATAGGTGTATGAGCATCAAGAGTAGGAACAAACTCAAAGATGGATAGATCAATGTCAATGGGTTCATGAGAAATAGCTGCAAGTGGACTAGGAGCATGGATATGATTGTCCACAATATGATGGTGATGTTGTAGGCTAGCAAGTTTTTTCTACAGGAAGTGTATTATTGTATCATTATCGTGAATGAGTGATTGTAGAAGAGAATTTTGCTTCTTGAGTGATCTATTTTCTTCCACAAATTTTACAATATCCTCTTTAAGTCCACATACTTTAGAGAAAAGCATATCATTCTCAAAATCCATGATAGATACAAAATGTAACTCCCAAAAGTTTAGGATGTTGGGCTCAGTTGAAATTGTGTCCACAATTGATTACAACACTCCTCCATATTTGGCACTTTATAATTATAGTTCAAGTCTAAAAATAAATAACTCCAATGGAAAGAGCATGAAAAAACAAGCACTTTTGCAAAAACGACACTCAAAACCGAGTTACCAATCAAAAGTTACAAGCTTTTTACTATTTTGCTCTGTTATTTATTGTAGTTGCCACTAAAACAAAATAAATTGTTGTTACCTTCACCACAAAAATAAAATTAAAGGGGGTTGAAGCTAAGCACCTACTAGTAGGAATCACAAGCTTTAAGCCCTCATATGACCATACCATATGACCAAGGGCTAAGGATTTTAATGGGTGTTTGCACAACTTACTATTCTGGGGTGTGTCATGTGTTTTCAAGAAAGTCACATCCAGACTACCTCTTTTGGTAAAAATACTATTTCTGGACTGTGTAGATAGTGACCTTTGCTTGCCGAAAATAGCAACTTGTGGATTTGCCTGAAATAGTAAAAAACATGCACAACATCCGTGGACCCTTGCCAAAAAAGGAAAGATCCAAATTCTTACGCATGTAACCCGCAAATGATTTTCCGTACAGAAAAAAAACCTACAATAGATCTCACGAAATCTAAAAAACCCAAAAAAATTTCCTCATTTTCTTAACCATGTGGCATGAATCCCGAGGCAAACCTATGTATTTCTCTACAACAGCATTAAATGACAACCACCGAAATGCCCGAGTTTCTGATCAATCTTGGGGTTTTCACACCTTCTGGATCCAATAGAAGTCTCTATTTTGCATAAAAATCATGTAGCAACAAAATACAACCAAATCCCAAATATATGAATATATAATGAAATTATTTGCAAAATAAAAATTACAGATAGATGTCAACAAAGAATCTCTTACTTTGATGCCATTAAAAGGAATGATAAGAATATTGTTCCAAGCCGCGATCTTAGATGATAATAACACACCACATTAGATTTACAAAGCAGAAGAGCTAAAATACCATATATGGGAATCCATCATAATCCATAATGCTCAATACATTACAATAGAATGACTTGAATTATTTAATAAGAAAGATGTACATATAGGAGGAGGGAAGTGCAACTACTACCTAAATCAGTGGTGAAGAACTCCCACTAACTGATACTGGTAGTTAACTCCAAAAGACTAGTAAGCTAACTCCACATAACTAGTATACCTAAGCAAGCTAACCCAACAAGTGTAGGGCTAACACAAGTGTAAGAATTATCCTGATAAATAAATAAAAGGATAAATAATAACCTACACTAACACCCTCCCGTAAGCATAACTTAGGTAGGTGAAAAATAAGGTGGGTCCCGCAACAAGGCCCGATGATGTACCCACATACAAGAACTAGGAAAAAGGACACCACAAAATACCCAAAACCAGTAATAACAAAGTAGAGGGGGTGTTAGAGTAGGTATTTACCTTAGCTCATGTTCACCTAGGTACTTTATTTACCTTTATTGTATTTATCCTCACCCACACTTATGTGTGTGGATATTTCTTTTATCTTATTTATATATTAGGAGATATTATCTAGTTGTTAGGTATAGTTCTTTCCTTGATCTATGGCATTGGATAGATCCTTGATGTCTAGTTCTCTCCTAAATCTATGGTCTTGACTATTTCTTTGATGACTAGTTATTTCCTTGATTTATGGCTTGATCTACGACCTTGACTGGTTCTTAGATTGTTATTCCTTGCCTATTTAAGCAAGGCCCATTCTCAATGTATTGCATTGAGTTCCATAATAATATATGATATTGTTTCTCATTTTTTTGCAAAGGTTTTATGTAAAGTTATTCTGGTGAATTACTTTCATCTTATTGATCATGGTGTTTAATTAACATCTGTGTTCTTAGCTTGGTATGATCTGGTTATCGTTCCTTTCATGGTATCAGAGCGATAGATGATGTAGACATCCATTTGTAAGTTTTTATTTACAAGGAAGGGTTTATTATTTTAATGTATTTGGAATTTGTGATCAATTTTCTACATCATGCATTTTTATGCAAAATGAAGTGTGGCATTGGATTTGGAAGGTGCCAAAACCATAGAATCGACTGTAAACTCAACCATGTTTTGAGACAATCAAATCTAGGTGCATTCTTTTATCCATTGGATATAAGTGTGTACCTTCTAGACGCATTCTTTTACCCTCTAGGTATTTCAGTTTTGGATGCAGTCTTTTATCCACTGGACATAGATCTGTACCCTCTAGATGCATTCTTTTATCCATTGGATATAAGCGTGTACCTTCCAAATGCATTCTTTTACCCTCTGGGTATTTCGGTTTTGGATGCAGTCTTTTATCCACCTTTGGACACGATCTGCACTATAGGTGCATTATTTTATCCATTAGATATAAGCATGTACCTTTGAGATGCATTCTTTTACCCTCGGGTATTTCGATTTTGGATGCGATCTTTTATCCACCTGAAGCAGATCTGCACTTATGGTGCATTCTTATATCCATTGGATATAAGCGTGTACCTTCCAAATGCATTCTTTACCCTCCGGGTATTTTGGTTTTGGATGAAGTATTTTATCCACTGGACATAGATCTGCACCCTCCGGGTGTATTTTTTTAACCATTAGATATAAGCATGTACCCTTTGGATGCAAAGATCTACCCTCTGGACATTTTAGGTTTTGGGTTGTGCTTTTATCTTTTGGTTGCAAGCATGTATCATGTGGATGCACTCTTTTACCCTTTGGACATTTGGGTGTCACGTGTACCTTTTAAAAACATCAACATTAAAATATTATTTTAATAGAAAAACCTTCTAGAGCTCATAAATTTTGATTCGTAGCTCGGATTAAGGTGATCTTTTTTTTTGAAATTGTGTATTTTTTCGAGATCTATGCATTGGTGACATTTTTATACACATATTTCAAATGTAAAAGGTACTATTACTCATTATAATATTTACATGCACTCAATTATAAAGTGCCAAATTTGGGAGGGTGTTATGATCACTTGTGGATGCATTTTCGGTTGAGCCCGACGTCCTAAAATTTTGGGTATTACATTCTTGTATCTATGGGTGTATACATTTATATCTCTCTTGTTTATTGAGATATTTTGGATCTGTATTTTTGACACTTTTTTGGCATGTTGACAGTCTCTCTTGTGGGGGAGCTATTCTGGTGGAGCCCAGTGTTAGTTTGTCAGTGTTCGAGTAGTTGATTTTGACAACTCATATAGATCTGTGGTGTCACTCTACCCATTTTGTAGTATGGGAGGGTGTGGTGTTGATACTGCTTCTTCGGGTTTCATGCCCTTGCCTTGTTACCTTGGATTTTTCTTGGATTGTGGCACTCCTATTTATTTGGATCTCATGTCCTTGCCTTGTTGCCTTGGTTTTTCTTGGATTGTGGCACACCTATTTGTAGTAATTGATCAAATTATGTTTGGTGTTTGTTTTTCACTTTTCGACATCACTCCATTGATAGTCTCCTTACATGGAGCTATTCTGGTGAAGCCCAATGTTAGTTGTTTTTGAGTTATATGATCGAGTAGTGGATTCAAACCATAGTGCACACCACACTTCTTCAACATCGTACAAGTTTTTGGAGGCGAGCTTCGAGGATATCTTGCAAAGAGGATTTTTCTCTCTACTTTGTTATTACTAGTTTTGGGTACCTTGTGGTGTCCATTTTTCCCAGTTGTTGTATGTGGGTACCTCATCAGGCCTTGTTGCCGGGACCCACCTTATTTTTCACCTACCTAAGCTATGCTTATGAGGAGGGTGTTAGTGTAGTTTATTATTTATCATTTTATTTATTTATCGGATAATTCTTACACTTGTGTTAGCCCTACACTTGTTGGGTTAGCTTGCTTAGGTGTACTAGTTGTGTGGAGTTAGCTTACTAGTCTTTTGGAGTTAACTTAACTACCAGTATTAGTTAGTGGGAGTTCTTCACCACTAATTTAGGTATTAGTTGCACTTCCCTCCTCCTATATGTACATCTTTCTTATTGAATAATTCAAGTCATTCTATTATAATGTATTGAGCATTATGGATTATGATGGATTTCCATATATGGTATTTTAGCTCTTCTACTTTGAAAATCTAATGTGGTGTGCTATTATCATCTAAGATCATGGCTTGGAACAATATTCTTATCATTCCTTTCACTTTTCTCTAGTACATAGTCATGTCGTATGTAACTTCTCACAACTAATAATTTTACTTTCTGTTTTGATATTGATATAGATACTAATAGCGATGATGAATGGTATTCTAGTTCTATAGATGATGATGCACATAGTGATTGTGATATTTTATGTGATACCAAGGTTACTAGTTTAGCTGATTTTCCTATTTCTAATAATGTTCATGATGATGTTTATATTCATAATGACAATTTTGTTCACAATGTGTTTCTACACATAATAACATTATTGTTTTTGCTTCTAAAAATGCTAATGTTGTTATATGTGTCTCTAATTTCTCTCTTGAATAAATAAATCATATTATCGCTAGTGTCTCTTTCATGCCTCTTAGACAATAAAATAATGCAAAATCTAGTATATCTTATATATGTGTTAATGATTGTAACCTTGACCCTATCTCATGTGTTGATTCTCATTTAATTATGTCTACTAATATTATTGTTGATAAAATGGATGTACCTAGTGCTAAGATCGCTTGAGAGCATTAGATCAAAGTAAACCTATAGTTATTAATATATCTAAATGTGATGACATTTTTAGAACCAAACAACGTCCCTATGGATACTATAACTGGTAAAATACATCCATTGAATGATCCTATTAGTGTTTATGAAATACCTCCTTAAGAGGTACTTTATCTCATACACATGGTAGGATATTTACAATATGAGGAACATACATTGAACCTAGATAGTAATACTTATTACACTCGTAATTGATTATAATACTATATATGGAAATTTCTTGTGGTATAAAATATTTCAATAATCCATCCCTCATAGTTGTGTCATGCCTAAATTCCAACTATTTGATCTAGGAGTTCTGATCCTTATCATAAGTACTATAGATTTACTATGTATTATTATAACAAAAATATATTACTTTTAAAGGATTTCCCACAAATTTTAAGCGGAGATGCAATGTATTGGATTATTCACCTTCCTAATGGATTTATGAGAACATTTTTAGAACTTGAAGATATTTTCCTCATTTTCTTTATCAATAACAAGGGTCCTAAAGTTACATATGAGTGTTTACCCTCTTTACATCAAGGAAAAATTGAGCTAGTTATCGATTATTTCTTAAGTTTAAAGATAACATGTAACAATTAATATACCAGCATAATGGATATATAAATTCAATACATATTTTCTCAATGCCTCACATTATAAATTAAGGGAAAGTTACTATATGATACATGAGATTCATTTACAAAATATTTCTTACATGTTATTGATCTTGATCATGAGATTTTTCCTACACACACCTCCACACATTCCGATGATATCACTTTTACTTTATCTACATAATGTGTATATAGTAATCCATGTTATCCATCTTAGATTTTAGATATAGTTAAAGAGTTTCACCATGACATTACATCTAATAATATTACACCTAAATCTATAGTTTCTAAAGATCCTCTTTTGTTTCCTAAATGTAAAATTATATTCTTTGAAATGTCTATTTATCATTCATATGATATTATTCTCATTCTACTAGATAAATGATTGATTCAGATGCTCTCAATTGAACATCATCCTTTACATAACATGTAACATAAAAATAATAACCTTTTTGTAACTTTCATCATATTAAGAAGTTCCACGATAATGATTTCTATGTGCTAGATCGAAACTCAAATGGTTTGAAGAAAATTAATTTTCTTGTTCCAAAACAAATATACATGTAGATATATTTATCCTCACCCACAACATATTCCTCTAGATATTATGATATTTGATAATGTCACCTTTGTGGAAAATTTAGTTTCACAAACTCTTATAAAATATCTCTGTTGAATGAGGATATTAATGATCAACCAATACATAAAGTTAAAATCAAATGGTTTTCAAAGGAATTATGATTTCTAATACAAGATACTCAAGTTAATCGCTTATATTACATCCAAAGTGAATGGGGATCCTTTATTTGGTTATACTATTATGACTTATCAAACCATATTTTATCATTATTTTTATTCCTATTTCCTAAAAATGATGTCTCTTCTTGAATGATCAGGTGCATATGAGGATTATTGTTCCTTCGTTTTAAGAATAACCTTCCTCACCACTTAGTTTTATTTTGTGTTCTTTCATGTTAAGATTTATTTCACTCTGAATTTCTATATTCTCTCATCATAATCTATACATGATTCAAATAACCATTTTTACTAAAGTACCTATAATAATTAACACATGTATGACATAAAAAAACTACATTAATCAAACACAATTAGAAAATATATGCAACAATTTAAGCTAATATTAACCAAGAATCTCATTACATAAAGATATTATATGTACTCAACACAAAATACTATATATATATATATATATAGTGTATGTTTAAAAAAAAAAAATGAGGATCATGACCTTATCACAAATGTATACACATCATCACTCTCATCATCGCCCTCACATAAAACTTGATGGGAGATTCAGAACTTGAGGCCTCCCATACATCTATATGACCACACAAACATGATGATTATTTTAGTTTCATAACCTATCTATAGGGTTCCTATATGTGCCTTATTCTATGCGTTATGTGCTTTCAAACTCATCAATCTCAACATTAGATCCTGCATGAGCTTAATGATAGGTGGAGGATGAGGCCTATGTACTAGATTTGATTGAATCTTGTCTCACTCTCTCTATAATAAAATTCATGTATAAGATGTCATGGCCATGACTTCAAATAAATATGTAAAATACCCTAAAACATAATCAATTTTCTCTAACATCCCATCGACTAATAACATCACCGGGATGTTCCTATTCAATGTTCACAAAACAATATCGATGATCATGATCTAAAATGAATTTCCTACACATACATGAAAACACACCTACATATTAAAGGATACTCACATCCATCTCATAAATTTGTTTCAATATAATACATAGACAATCAAAAGATAATTGCACTAAGAAATGACCATGGCTATGACATCATATGTATGGCCATCTCCATTTACTACTCAATCCCCTCTTATGGGTGGGGGCATCTCTACACCATATCCTCGTCTTGGTTTTTCTCCACTTCTCATTTTTCCTATGATCATAAAAATAATAACACCCATCAAGAGTTTTTCCACCTATTTCCATGCTAAATTTTTAACATGCAAAATTAAAAAATTTGGCCATGACAACTAAGCCCATACTTGAAAATTTCCTCTCCCGATCACTGTGAACCATTCGTTTGACCAATATTTCACCATTTCACCCTTGTTATAGCTCATAAAAATTTGATAATTTGTTTAAAATTCTATTTAAATGTTTAGGAATATATGCCCAATGTAATTGATGAATTCACTGAGATTCAAGGAAGAGAAACTACCCCTAGAGGCCTAGAAAGGACCATTTTATCCATTTTACAAATGGTAATAACCATCTAGAAGCTTAGAATGAAGATTTAAAAATTAGATGAGAGTTGTATAGGATAACAATGAAGTCATCCAAGGTTGTTTAGGGAAAATTGGTGGATGAAATTGAAGGAACAACTTGTGTAAGATCGGGTAATTTTGGGCATAGGGAATGAAGGCTCAAACAAAGTGAAAGATAACTTGTCCAGATGGTTCTTGGAGTTTTGTAAAGAGTTGGGAGGAAAAATAATAAAATGAAATATAGTGTAACCCTCTATATTATGGGCATATGGATTTTATTCTAAGACTCAAATATCTTCTATGAGAATCCATGACACCGCAACTCCCCTTCAAGTCAAGAATGAAATAGGCCCTAAAAATTAAATCAAAGGTATAATTCTCTCCTTTTAATGGATGAAGTGATATAAATATTTAATTTTGAGTCAAAATAATATAAGGTTTGACTCCAAAACACCCTCCATGCTCCTAGGGTAGAAAATGCATTATCAAGTGTCTTAATTTAGACTTGACATGTGACATTGGCACCCCAAAAAAAAACATGAGTGGTATTTTGAGCATACTTTGTATCCTTTTATTGTCCCCAATGTGAAAAGGGGACAAATGGTACACACAATTTTGATTGATTGTGATGTTGCATCACTTAAGAACTTGACTTGAGGTGTTAGGAATGGTGAGTGAGATAGTTAAGTGAAGATGCACACTTTTCATGATAACTTGACCCCTTGACACACTTTTGAGCATTATTTATATCCTTGGATTTTCACCAAGGTGTAAAAGGGACACAAAATTATGCTCCCCATCTTATCCAACTTCTCACAAAATGAATCTCAACACTTCGCATTTAGGAATTCCAAAAATTTCTGTTTTGACTCACCCCTACTATGTACTTAGACCCATGGCACAAATTTTCACCCTTACTATCCACTTAGATTGCACTAGGTGAAAAGGGGCAAGGAGTACACAAAATCATGCCCCCATCTAACCACTCAACCTTGATCATATGAGAAACCAAGTATTATCCCCATAAGCCATTTTTCATCCCCCCGAATCTCATTCACACTAAACAAGAGGATGCCACTTGTAGCCATCTAGTGAAAAGAACACTTTGGTTTCCCTTGTGTCCCTTTTGTCCCTGCTTGCATCGGTGAAACTCCACTTCACCCATTCACTACCAATTAAGTTGTTGGGTCAAAAGATGAGTAAAAACTTGAAAGAAATTTGACTAACTCTCCTCATCTCACATAGTCATTTTTTATCATTCAAAGTGTTATTGTTTTACCTCCCAAACTTCCATTTTCACTAGATATGTTATTGAATTTTTTTAAACATTTATTTCCAAAATGTAAAAATGTTAATAATTCTATATCCGTGTACCTGATTTCAATCAAAATTTATCTTTACACTCCTTTCAAAAGTAAATTTGAGCTGACTGTAATGAATTTCCCTTGTTGATCTATATGATTTATAGAATCCATCTTAAATTTGTAGAACTAGAGGTTTCCATTTCAGATCTATGGAGCTCTGGTGGATGAAAACCCTAAAAAGCTGGAGTAGAACATCTCGAAGTAAAACCTAAACTTTTGAGACCAATTTCGTTACAATCCAAATGTTATCACCGAATCACACCACCTTATTATTTTCACAAGTGTGTGTGCTTGAGCTCACGGTGTGATTGGATATCACGGGTACTATCTCCAAGTTGTGGGACTTGCTACTTGAGATAGATCTCCAGAGAAAGCTGGTTCTTGCTCCTAAACTACTTGCCACAATTTTCTCTAATGCGGGAAAACTATCTTTCCTAATGTAACCTTCCAAGGGACCAGAGAGAGAGATTTTATGAAAACAAAGCCTACAATAAAGTGGTGATACAGTAGAAAAGGAGAGTGTGAGAATAGTCTTCCAATTTGTGGAAAGTAGAAGCAAAGTGCATACTAGAAGGGGTGATAACAGTTCTCCACATTCCAACAAATGCATTCACAACAATATTCCATACATGCACAATGAGAATGAATCCTGCAGAGTATAAGGTAGACACAATATATTTGTAATAATCTTGAAAGGGAAAGAAGAATGCAAACAAACACAACAGGGGAAGAAGTATCCACAAACTTGTATCTATTACTTCATTGATATGCACAATCCAATCTATTATAGAATAAGGGCCTAGATCACCATGCAAGGAGTCCACTACAAGGTCCTGTAGCACATTGTCTTCACAAAAAAATTGATAGAGTTTTGCTACTCAAAACTATCTCCTTGTAATGATCCCAACACTCCAATTTATAGAAATCGAGAAGAGAGAGAGAGGAAAATGAAAATCCTGAAATATGTCCTTCAACCACTTTAAAAAGGTATTAAATGGAGTGAAATGATGTTTTGTTACTTGTAAAAGGCTCCCCATACTGCCCCATAACTTGCAGTAGTGAGATATGTCAGCACATGCTTCATTAATGCATCTTAGTTACCAAATAAAACACTGCTATGAACCTAGGCACGTTTTTCGAAACATAACCAGTGATTCCTCATCAAATTTTATATTTTTTGATTTTTGTGCGTTGGTCTCGGAAACACGATTCCAATAGTACCAATTTTGTGTGTTTTCATCGAGAAATGTAAAATTTATAGCCTTATGAGTGCGGGTAGCTATTTGGGGTCTCAGGGCATTTTTGTCATTTAACGGATTTGTGCATTTGATTTATCAAAGATGGAGATGTTTCCTCAATTTAAACATATATACCCTCATTAAAATAAAAATAAAGGACATCATATCCATTCTAAAAATAAAATTTTGTGAAAATCGGAGCTCGGGGTCAAAAATTATGGCCATTTGAAGTTCGGGGAAAAAGTTGACTTTTCCTCTTCATTGCGGGCATTTCGGTATTTCAGGGAACTCATGTCCCACACGTACTTGGACCATTTGGGCCTCCTTTCTCTATTTTTTATTCCCTCTTGGTGTGGCAATTTCAGCTTTTGGTGTCCCACTTGTCCCGACGTTGACCAAGTCGTGAGGGTCGTTGACCTTTGCTTTCACCGCATTGCTTTACTAATCAGATTTTTTGCCTTTACAGTCCTGCGTGTACTTGTGTCCTAGGTGTCCCATGGACCACGTGGGACAAAAATATATGATTTCGCCGATTTGAACTACTTACGGCCATTTCAGAATTGCATGTCCCGAGATGTCCCACGGATCGTCTGGGACATATTTTTCTGATTTTTCGCACAACAAAGGAATGCGGCCATTTCGGGTTTTGAGTCCCAACTGTCCCGCGTGAACTTGTGCGGCATAGGACAAAAACTTCTGCTTTTTCCACACTACACTAAAAGAGGCCATTTTTGGGATTTTTTCAACTTTTTCTAACTTCTTGGATTTTTCCTTGGATAGGGAAGTTAGAGAAGAGCCAAAGGGACCCCAAGACCTGATTTTTGGGCCTCGAACCAATTCTTCTTGCAAAAACCTGAAGAAATTATGTAGGTTATCTAAATTTACCTTGAGGGGTGAATCTAGGATAACACCAACATCTAGAAGAATCCCTTAGAAAAAAATTTAGTGTGCAAGGATTTTCTTGTCCAAATATAGTATGTTTCAAAATGAAAAATTATTAGCCCTCGTGAAACTCCAAACAAGAAAAACTATCAGAAGGTGAAAATTGTGAAAAATTACTAAAAATAATTGTCTTAGATAGGACCTGCTAAAAATAGAAAGCCTTGAAATTGAGCTCAAATCACTTGTGTCAACTCACATTCCACCTATCTCACTAATTTTTACATCATGAAGTTCAATTATTTAGTTTTGGAGCCAATATCTACTTTGATCATTGAATACCCTAGTGTGGGAGATAGTGTTGTCAATCAAATGGACCTAAAAGACTTGAAAAATATAATTATTGGTAGACCTCATAAACCATTGGAAAATAAAATATTCTTTATTGGAATATTCAGAGCAAAAGCAGTCTTAACTTTATGTCTATTCGAGAATTGAATTAGTCCTGAATGTGCACAACACTATGATGCTAACCCTATAATAATTCAAATAAATGAAAATTCACTCCTCACTACTCTAACACTGAAGGACATTTGTCAGTGCCTAAATATTTCCACCAGTAGTAACATAATCATCACAACCAAGTATTTTTCTTTGTAGGATTGGGTGAAGATTGATTCATATATATAAGGCCTAGCAAGCGGTTCATGGATCAAACAAAGAAGAAAGCCTTCCCATATTCCCAAAAACTTGTCAAGGAGTGAATTTCATGAAGCCTATTTTGATGCCATTATTCTATTGAGTAGAGTGATGTAAGAAGAAAAAATGAGATATTTCCAAGATTGGATGGCTCAATTCACTCTCATGGCATTTGAAGGAAACCAGGTGGTGGATTCGGGGGAATATCATTATCGATAAAATCCACAAGTAGTTGTTTTAGTTATTTACCACTAATAAGTTCACCATGACCTCTTACCGGCAAATGCCCTTTCCTTTGCAAGACCATACAAAGGATTTTCCACAACTACCCATGTGCCTAAAAAAGCACCTACATATGAGAAGGATCCATAACTAAAAAATAAGGAGAGAAATTCCTTCTATGCTAGGGTGAATGATGCATTCACCACCATGTTCATTATCAAGATCCTTCAAGGTAATGTTCTCAATTATTTAAAATAATGGTAGTCACTTAATTGAATGTCGTACCTTCACAACATCACATTCTCAAGTTATGATCTTTCTCCTTATAGGTTACTATACGCACCCAAAATTGCATGTGCTACATTATTGGAAAATAGTTACAAAATTCCCCAATGATGATTCAAGTCCTGTCAAGAAGGTGTTTGAGCTCCAAAACCCATTCGCAATGTATATTTGTTGCCTAGACATCTTTGCTTAGCCTTCGATACTTTTTTCCAACTACCTACTTCTTTCTGTACACGTTTTGGCCTTTAGTGCAAGGAATGTTGCCCCGCCTAGGTGGTGGTTCCAAACTACCGCCCAGCAGGCGATGGTCTTGAAAATGCCACCCTACATAGGGTGGTGATCTTGCCCGCTTTTTCATGATTCTCGTCATGTGTGTTTCTAACATAGAATGCTTCACTTAATTTCACTTTTAGCATGCATCCGTGAGAAAAATTGTCTAAAAATAGATTTGATTTCTTGGTTCTCCCTTCGCTTCTATTTTTAAATATATTTAATTAGTTGTAATCGTTTCTTCTTTCCTTGTTCATGAAGGCACATCCAGCCATAATTCTTATATATTCCATGCTTGTATTCAAGAAAAAGGCCTGAGAATTTTGGTGTATCTTGCATTGTACTTGCCACAATCTTGCTAGGAATTACATAGCCAAGCTCAGATCTCTTGTGTTATCTCTCTTCTACTTACATTGCATTCAGACTACCTTCAAGCTACCATTGCTCAAGTGCCATCCTCCTACTTATGTTCTTGCATTCCCAATCCCTTGGACTCATATGAACACTCAGAGAAAGAAATGAAAAAACTGAGGGGACAGATACATATACAACCATATTTTCCAAAGCTCTTGCTTATCCAGGTTGGAATTGTGTTGTTTTTGCTTTTTTATTGAATCATCAATTACAAATCACTAGTTTCAATTACATATAAAATAGAGTATAAAATAATTCATTTCAATAAGTTAGGAAATCACAAGTAGATCAAATCATTAGAAATTTTCCTCTTCATCATTACTAGGGAAGTCATGGGGAATAATAACCCTTTTAGGGTCATGATTTGTTCTCCACCTCTGAGGTAGGGTTTGAAGGGTTTTTTATTGAATTAGGTTATTTTTTTTAGGTTAGATTCAGATATCCACATAAGAAACCAACTACATCCATCTGATTACTTGTCTTTATTTTATTTATTAGATTAGAATGCACCGCTTAAAAACTAGAAAAGACCAAAAATATTTTCTTTGATAGATTAGTTTACTTTTATTTCTTTGTTTTGATATATTGTGAAAACTCCAAAAACATAGTGAAAACTACATCTCTCATTCTTACTTCCATGACCTTGTCTATAAATCTATATGAGGTGCCCGCAGTCATTTTCAGCGTGTTAAAAACTAGAATCTTGGCAGAGCTCGACATTGATTGGAGTCTCCAAGTAGCTATTATCTCAGACCAAGCCATCACACCACTTCAAGTTAGGAGAGAATTCTTTTCCTTAGACTCGCATATCTTGATATTGCGTGTTGAAGATATAAGATTTCCCAATTAGCTTGATCCCCGTCACTACACTCATATTCACATTCATTCTACACCGGTTGTCTCGACATGACCTTGAGAGGTCAGGTGTGAAGAAGGTCACGTGCTGATTTTCTGTCATACAAATTGGTGAACCCGATGTGAAGAGCTAACCTCTAAATTTTTCTTCTTTCTTCATCCATCATTTATTCTGTGGGTATTCTTATAACCCCGAATAGGTTGGGATACAATGAGTATGTTTGACCCATCTCGGGTTTTGACATCTATAACTACCAATCAAGTATACCAAAACAATCACCTTCACTTTCAACATGGGTGGACAACCACTCATTGACTCAAAACCCTCTTCTTCAAGGAACCAATGTTGGTTCCTCTATATGTATTGAGGAACTTGACCAAGTCACATAGACCTATCCTCATAAAAAATCAAGTTCAAACAACATGACTTTCAGTAGGGAAGCAAGTTCATCTCCTTGGGTATTGTTTTGATAGCCCATTAGCATGCAATCAGACCAAATCCTACATCTAGATGAGGAATATTTAGCATGATATGCTAGGAGTGAACAAAACTTCTAGAATATGAACCGAGATTTCGATAGGTTATAAAGACAAGGTAATGTTATGCTCCAAAATAATAATGTTACCCTCCATCAACAAAAAATAATGCTAATGAGGGTGGCAAGCATAGTGAACAATTCATAGTAGGATACCATACTCCTAAACAACCTCTGAGGGTTCAACAGAAAGCACCTAAGAAAAGCACCACCCCGTTAATGGGTGATGTCATTTCGGCATTGGTAGAAAAAGTCAAGGAGCTAGATCTTTCCCAAAATACTCAAAATTCATACGCAAGGCAAGCACGAACTTCTCCCTATCCGTAGAATTATGGACAAGTACCTACTACACATAATCCTTCAGTCTATATGGGTACTCAAAACCCTAGATATCTCGCTACGGGGCGGAAACCTTGGATATGCCCCCTCACGCCACTTATGGATATCTGCAGTAGGCACCGACTAGAAGTGTGTTCTCAAATGCAATACCGCGAGGAAATGTAATGTTCCCTAGCTTTTGCCTTCAATTCCATATCAAGGTAATCAACCCCCCTATGTACACATGTATTCTAAATCTCCACATGGGGATATGTACACCTACCTAGGTCCATATGGACAACCACAGGGGATGCCATACGCCCCAACAAATGTCTTTGTTGTCCCATTTCATAAATTGATACAGCCTCCACCTCCCCAATAAGGATCTTCAATGGTAGAAATATACACAATGGGGACCTATTTTGAATATCTTAAGGAGCCTCTAGACTTCTCCGTTCAGACAGTCACACTCCTGAGACCCTTGCCTGATCTTCCAAAATTTAAAGGGGATGACGATCCTAACGCCCATATGAAAGCTTACACAATGATCATTCTAGATTTATTCCCATGGGACACAGTTGTTGTGAATATTTTCCCTAAGATGCTAGAAGGTATTTCTCTTGATTAGTACTATAGGATACTAGAGGCTTCAATACACTCATTCAAGCAACTCGTATCAAAATTTATTAAAGCTTTTGATATGAACAAACTTTTGAGAACATGAATTAGGGAATTCCTTCATATTAAGCAAGAGCATAATGAGTCTACAACCCACTTCATTCAAAGGTGGCAAAAAGTTCTCTACTCCTCTATAAGTGCTCCAAATATGGATCAAATAGAGCTTTGTGATTTGTTCCTCCACTCTCTCAATAGGGAGAAAAAGGAAGAGGTTTAAAATTTCCTGCTAAGGAGCTATGAAGAGGTGCTAGAGGGTGCTCTTCGAATTGACCAAGCAGCCATTGACAAGTGGTCGTAAGACTTATGGAGCTAATGGAAGGTTAGTCACCCCTAATCCAAATAACCTTAGTTACTCCAACTACATGAATAGTAACCAAGGACCAAAAATACTCAATAAGAATCATGGGGTCAAAACGGATGGGGTGACAAACCAACCTAATAAACCTAACATTGTTAATGCTCCCAATACTTCTACTTCAAACAACCACAATAATAATGACAACAATCAAAGAAATAATAACTTCTCACCCTCAATCAATGTTGTAGATTTTAACCGTCAATAACAACATCAATAACAACAACCTTGGTAATTGAGATAAACATAGACCCAAGGCCCTAAAAAATACTCAAGTGGGTATCCAAACCAATTTCAAAGCTAGAGGCAAGGGTTACCAAACTTTTAATAATAACAATCAACAACTAAACAATAACTGTAATTTCAGACTGTAACAAGTTGTAAACAAAAGACCTCGTGATTACGATCCTGATTTATATTATGGTTTCCATAGGGTTTGCAGGCATGACACAAGAACATGTCGTGATTGTAACAAGTTTTTACAACATTTTCCAGAGGATCAAAGACAGTTATTTGTTGACATGTTTTTGGAAAACCCGATAGTGCCCACTCAAAACACCTACATGGGACTAGTATCTCCACAGAACACACCGCTAGGAATCTTTAACGATCCTCTCCTCACACATCTAAAGGACAATATAGTAGATCCTAATGGTTCAAAAAAAGGGTATTGTAATAGGGAACCATGATCATGAAGCCTCAACTTCACAAACCCACAAGTGGAACCTCCCTAGATGGTCGCCAACAAACAAAAATTATGGGGTTGGTCGAGTTAGACACTGAACCTCAAATTAACACTGCCACTAGAACTAAGGATTATTCTTCGTAGCCTATTCTGATTTACCCGACCACATCAGATGACATTCACGATATGCTAAGCAAGCAAGATAGTAGGATCTTATGATTTGATCAGCGACTTAACTAAGACCTTCTCTCACATTTCCTTCTTGGATATGTTAAAGAATTCCCCTTGCACTCTACTAGAAGCACCGGGTCTTGGTCATTTGACTAATGTCACCCCTCCTCTAGAAGCACAAATAAACCACATGGAATTTTATTTCTATCCTCTAGGGCAGCCTAAAAGGGATGTTGGATTTGTATTCGACATCAGCAAGATGCCCACGGATGCTAAAATAGCTCGTAGAGATGATCCGACGTTGTTTATACAAGTCTAGATTTACAAAAACTATGTAAAGTGTGCAATGATTGATGACAAGGTAGAATTAAATATAGTCCCCTTCTCTTTCCTTCAAAATATAGGGTACAGAGAGACCAATTTCTCTTTGACATGAAATACGCTGAGAGGCTATGACAGCCTCAAAGCAACATCAATCAAAATTATAGTGTTTCTAGTCACCCTTGGACCTAAGATGGTGCTAACCGAAGTTTTATACTATAAATCGGGAAACCAACTATAATATGATCCTTGGTCGTCCTTGGATTCATCGCATGAAGGTGATTCCCTCCACATTATTTCAGGAAGTAAGATTATTGCTTTTAGGGAAGGTCTTTGTAGCGCAGGGTGATCCAAAACCCTTCGACATACACCTAGCTAACTTTAAAAAGAGGCTAGGGATCCACTCGGAGTTTGAGATTCCTAATAAATAGTTAAATAAACCAGCAAGCTTAGTACTAGAGGAAAAGTTGGTTCTCGAAAACGGAATTATAAGTCACGGGTTTTATCAAAGGCGTTCCAATAGTCAAAGATGAAACCATTATCGTAGATACAATATCGTTAGGAACCACAACAAAGATTGTCAATCTATTAGAGAGAGATTTAAACATTCTCCTTCCTTTCGATTCCATGGGCATGGGACATACCCTAGGACTTGGTTCTCTTTCAGCAAATGAGGTTTGTATGGTTGAGGTAACTGAAATAAAGGAGAAAGATTCAAAATATGATCCAACGTCCATTTTTCCAAGTAACTATTGGACCCTCCATTTTGATGGAGCCAAATGTTGTTTTGGCGTGGGGCAGGTGTGATTCTTACCTCTCATGAGGGAAGGATTCTACATTTTCCCTTCAAATTAAACTTCAAGTGCAAAAATAATTGGGCTGAATATGAATCCCTTCTACTTTGTCTCATCCTGGAAGAGAGAATGGGTTATCTTAATATTAGGGTGTTGGGTGATTCACAACTTGTTGTGAATCAAGTATCTGAAGTATATGAGACTAGAGCTCGAGCATTTTCTCAAATCACTTTGTTATGGCTAAGCGAGTTGGAAAAGTTGTCTGTGAACTCGCCTAATGAGAATTGTAGTGGAATGTTGTGTACAGATTGTGAAGTATAAGGGCATGCCAAAGATAGTTTCCCCCGGAAGATAGTACGTGCTGTAGCAATAGAGTGTGAGATTTGTCATGGGGACCATGATGCAAGTAGATGTCCCTTGTTACAACACACAATTCGGAGAAGAATGTATCTTGTTCTTGTAAAATCTGAATTTAACAAAGAGATTTGACTTCATATTGATCGAAGTAATTCCATGAGAGAAAAATATTCTCACAGACTCGATAGAAAAGTCCACTTCTTGCTTTACTCCAAGCGGTGAGTTGGAAGAGTCAAACTTCATGGTCTTAGTTCATGTAGAACCTTTGGTTTGTAAGATACTGGTAACTCCAATGTTGACATATGTAGAGACTGAGAGAGAGTATATCATTACAGATCACGTCGACATTGATAAAACAACTCTATAATATCTAAACGCTCTCGTAAAATTACATCTTACACATCATGAGGTTAATATTTCTCTAATTCCACACTCTTCTTCCTATTTTAGAAATCCCATGATAGAGTCTTCCCCTGGGAGGGAACTTAAAATTTGTGAGGTAGGAGAAGAGGGGGATTTAGAGTTACCTCTCGGCCCCGCCTAAGTTTGAGGAAGGCAACACCTCCTTAATTGAGGGTACAATTGATATAAATATCGAGACCAAGGAAGAACCAAATATTTTGAAGCTAGGGTCCTCTTTAACTCCTAAGGAGGTTGAAATACATACCCACATTCTCAAGGAGCATCAAAATCATTTGCATTTAATTACAAAGAAATGACAGGATTGCATCACACATTACGGTGCACAATCTCATCACCAAACTAGATGCAAATCCAATTAAGAAAAATTCAAGGCCCATGAAGCCAAAGGTGGCCCTCATGGTGAAGGAAGAAGTGATGAAACTCCTCCAGGTGGGATTCATCAAGCCAGTTGACTACTCATAATGGGTGTCTAACATAGTCCCCGTTCTCAAGAAAAATGGAAAGATCCACATCTGCATAGACTTTTGGGATATAAATAAAGCTTTTCCTAAGGATGATTTCCCATTACCATCCATCAATGTTATCATTGACATGATGGATGGTTTCGATTTGTTGTCTCTCATGGATGGATTCTCTGGGTACAATTAGATTAGGATCTCTAAAGAAGATCAGGCCAAAACTACATTTATAACTCCTTGGGGAACCTACTGTTATGTTGTCATGTCATTTGGGCTTAAGAATGTTTGTGCTACGTACCAACGAGTGATGACTTATATATTCTATGATCTTATATATAAGATTGTAGAATCTTATGTGGATGGCCTGTTGGCTAAGGCCAAAAAATGATGTGATCACCCAAAGGTTCTTCGTAACATCATTTCTTGCTTAATCAAATATGGCGTCACATTGAATCCATAAAAATGTGTCTTGTGTAACAAGAGGTAAGATTTTTGGGTACATCATATCTTCACAAGGAATTGATGTGGACCCAGCCAAAATCCAAGCTGTATTGGAAATGATTCCACCAACGGATGAGTCTGACATCAGATCTTTTCTTGGAAAATTGGGGCAATCTAAAGATTTATCCCTAACTTGACCTTTGTTATTCACCCAATCAAAAATTTGTTGAAAAATGAATATAGCATTAATTGGAAAAAATAATGCAACAAGGCCTTCAAGTTAGTTAAACGATTTTTATTTTCCCTCCCATGCTTATGCCACCTAGGTCGATTGCCCTTTGATCTTGTATTCGCGAGCTACTTAATGTTTTTCTAGCTTGCATATTGGGTCAAGAAGATGATGATAAATGAGAAAGTGTAGTCTATTTTATTAGTTGAACATTGCTTGATTATGAGACGTGTTACACACAGGAAGAAAAAGAGTGTCTTGCCATAGTCTTTGCGACAAAGCGTTTAAGAAATTATATGTTGAATCAAGAAATGAGGGTTATTGTTAGGACATGTCACTTGTAGACATTCCTCACACAAGGGTCCTTATCTAAGAAGGTCGGGTGCTTCATAACTCTAATGGGTTAATTTGAGGTAACTTTTTAAATCAAAAATCCATCAAAGGATAGATCATTTTGAACTAGTTAGATAATAATCCGTTAGATGGATTCGATCAGGTAGATCTAGACTTCCCTGATGAGTGTATATACTTCTTCTACACTAGGCCCCCCATTTATGTGTTTCCATGGTATACTGATATCATTAATTTTATAGTAGACCATACGTATCCAAAAGGGGAAACATCACAACAAATAAGGTGGTTATGTTTCATTACCACTAAGTACATTATTGTAGAGTAGGTTCTCTATCATAGGGCATTCAAAGGAATTTTGTTAATATGTGTTGACACAAAAGAATCTGAAAATATTCTTTATGAATCACATAGTGGAGTATGTGGAGGTCACTGAGGCCACACCACTACTCGGAAGATACATCAGATGGGATATTTCTAGCCCACTCTAGAGCATGATGTAGTAGAGTTTGTGTGTAGATGCCACAAATGTCAAGAGTTATCCCACGAGATCCACATATCGACACAAGCTTTGTAACCAATCGCAACCCCATGGCCCTTTTCCACATGGGGCTTGGATTTAATAGGGAAATTCTCTCCCTCATCAACAGATGGCCATAACTTCATAATCATGACCATAGAGTACTTTACCAAGTGGGTAGAAGCCATGCCTCTTACCACTGTACCCGAGTCTATGATCACTAAGTTCATCTTAAACCAGATCATTTATAGGTACGGGGTCCCACAAGTCATTATCTTAGATAATGACATGTATTTCAAAAATGACAAGGTGCATGAATTATGTGCAAAGTTCAAGATAAGTCATCACATGAATTCTCTTTATTATCCTCAAAGCTAATGGACAAGCTAAGGCTATGAATAAGATGATAAAGTCCATCCTCCTTAAGACTATTAAGGAGAACAAACTTGATTGGCATTTAAAGATTTTTCCAACCTTGTGGGCCTATAGGACATCGGTTAGAACACCAACATGGGAAACCCCTTTTCTTTGGTATTTGGTGTGGAAGCAGTTTTATCGCTCGAGGTTGAAATATCGAGTCTTTGTATTTTGCTGCAAGGAATCTTGGGAGAAGAAGGCTATCGAGAAGCATGAATCTCTCAGTTAGAAAGTCTTGATGAGGTTAGAATCAATGTTGAACAATGGCATAATGTTTACACTGACCGAGATGGCTCGACAATACAACAAGAAGGTTTACGAGCATGAAATATATGAGGGATATTTGGTCTTAAGACTTGATAGCTAGATAGACAAAAAGAATGGTGAGGGAAGAAAATTCAGACCTAGGTGGTTGGGTCCATATCGAGTAGTAGAAGACTACAAAAATGGGGCATTTCATCCTGTGTACACTAGAGGGTGAGGATTTTAATAAATATGTGAACTCTCTTCACCTAAAGAGGTATTACACATGATCCATTAGCATTTTCATATGTACATTACTACATTTGCATTGCACTTTCATTTTCCAGTTCATTTTATAAAATTTGTGATCAAGGGACTTATTCTTATAGCAACTCCTAAAAACTTTTGAAAAACAATGGCAAAACATTCAAATCATATCTCTTCAAATTTTCATGGTATCATCAATTGTTTTTGAATCATTTCATCAATTCAAACAAGATAAGACAAAGTTTTGACTATGACCATACCAAGGCCTGCATACTTGGTTCTTCTTATAGTCTCTTTCTAGATTAGGTGTATTTGCCTATAGTTTGTTTTATAAGCTTCATGGTGTCGCATCGATCCCATAAAAACCTCTTTGGAAATGAAAACATACTAAACATTTTTCCTAAATGGGTAAATCAAATCCAAATCTACAAAAAAAAATTATTTTACACATTTCTTTTCCCTACCAACCTTCGATGTTGAGCCCGCATCTCTTACTTGGTGATGTAGGGTTTGGAAAGGAGAGAAAAGCCCTTACTCACATATTCCTTGTTCGTGGTAATGAGCCCATGCTTCCTCCCTGGTAGCATGGGGCAAGGAGTAGGAGGTCTCTTTAATAAAAGTGAAAGTTACAAATAATTCCTTAAAATGTTGTTAATTCATAAGTCAAAAACAAAGTGAGTTAGATGTCCAAAATTCTAAAAGAGTTTAAAACATCAAAACCATATTTTGTCAACCAAGTGGTCATATCTGGATCTAAGTCTAGATAAACTGGAAAGCACATCACATTCTAAACTATGAAGTAGCTTGAGTAGGGTGAGGTTGTAGTGTCTCAATTTGGTCCTGTCAAACCATTGTCTTTCCCTCATCATTACCATTCAACAAAATTTCATAACTTGTGCCCTTTTCAGCTCTTAGTATTGAGCCCTCATATCCTACTAGTTTTGTGGGGTCAAGAGTGGGGAAAGTACATATTCTTATCATATCATTATATCACCACGTTTTGCCAAGACAAAATGAAGTATCAAAGATTTCTTGAAGAAACTAAAGTTCAAACATCACATTGTGTTTGCATTATCATATATCAGCATTATAAAATACAAAAAGAAATAATTCTATTATCATTTCACATCCATTGCATGCATTCTAAAAATCATAGAAAAATGGATATTCTAAATGTCTAGAGTACATATGAGAAACAAACTAAAAGAGATTCAACTCAAATACAATGGATTACCAAACAAAAAATTAAAGTGTGTATATATCATGGTGAGTCAAGATTGTATACAATGTCATCATGCACTAAGGTGTGGTCAAAATTGTCACAATGATCCCGAATATACAAAAAAATCACATAGTTCCCGATAAAATGAAAACAAAGCAATAAACGGCCCAATGTCCTTTCAATCCCTCGTGATATCCCTAAGATGGTGCAAGACCATGTCTAGGGCTCCTACTACAGCCTACAATGATGCTAGGAATGAACTAAACGGTGGGAATGCTCATGGTGGCGGTGCTTGGTAGTGGTCTCACCGTGGGAATGGCTCCACCTCATCGGATGCTCGATGACCTCATATCCGGCTACCTAGGTACTATTGTCCCCAAATCACTACACCCTCCGAATGTCCAAAATGTGAACAGGACGTTCGGTGTGATTTGGACACATGGGATCACCTCTCAAGCTGTGGGACTTGGGCTTGAGGTAAACCTCCGGAGAAGGATAGCTTCCTTTTCCTAAACTAAGTGTTGTAATATTCTTAGTGTAATAAAATGACCATCTTATCCTAGGATAACATCTTCATGAGTTTTAAGGAAAGATATTTTGCAGAAATGAAACTATACTAAGGGTGGTGATGCACCAAATAAAGGGATGTTTAATATCTGGAAGGGCTAATGTGGGTGGGATTCTTGCATCATAGGCCAACTTCACCTATTATAACTCGAGTAAAGGGTACAAAATACCACAAACTAGGGTGTACGTTCCTTTGTTAAACTTGAGCATACATAAGGATAGATAAAATTTGATTCAAGACACAGTTAATTTATCATGAGGAAAGAACACATGCACATGTCAAACATCTATTTCAGCAACTATGGATAATGATAACATAACTTTAACACAAAAGGAAAATAAGATTTTCACAACTGAAATAAAAGATAATCACATTACTCCTTCACAACATGAAATAGATAACCCAAAATAAAGGTAAGATAACCACTCACACTAAGGAATCATACATTCACAAAGTAAGCATTGATTAACCATAAAACACAATAAATCAAATTTCCAAATGGCAAGGTATAATTTTGAATATAATTAAAAGGTTTTAGAAATCTCTGAAGCACTCTTCCAAGCTTGAAGAGCAACCTCTCACCAAAAATGATCTCCCTACTAGCTCGAAGCATTCAACTATTTATAAGTTCTTAGGCTGAGCCATTACAGTTGGGCCCTTAACTAACATTTTACTAAAAATAGAAATGTCATTAAATTAAAGGAACATGCTCCCATGAAAATAGAATTTTTTTTGCAAGGTTTTGACTTAGTCAACCATACAACTTCAGCCGATCCAGAGATTGGATTTTTCCTTTCATGGCCCCTCATATTTGGCCTTATCCACCTACACCTTCCTCTTTTACAAGTTTCTATTTTTCTCCTTCCCACAGATCCATTTGATGCTTATACTCGATGAAGCACTTGATGATTCCCTTAATTTCTTCATTTCAGGACCACATGCATAGTGATTCACTACATCTATTGTCTCGATCATCCTCGTGATCCTGGTTGGCACTCTTCGAAGTTTATTCAGACTTTCCTCACCTCCCTATGAAATTTTGGCGTAAGACCAATCACCAATGAAGTCACTACTAAAATTTTGGTGACCTCTCGTTGCACTTCACCAAATCCTTGAAATTTTCCTTAATTTGATCTTCAGGATCATCGATGTTTTCATTGAAGAATTTGCAATTAGCAACATCAAACTCTTCGAGATGTCATTCATAAGATCTCGTGATTTCTACTTATTTATCCTCCAATTTCTCAATTAAATCTTGCAACACTTGGCATCAGAATTCCATGGCCTTTTAATATTCAAATAAATTTGAGGCATCATCGATCACCTCTTCTTGAAGGAGAAATTCAGGGTCTTCTTCTCTGATCTCACTCCATAAATCCAAATTTAAATTCAGATTATTGTTATCTTCGGAAAAGGCCTCATTTATTTTTCAAATAGTAGCCTTTCCAGCCTGTAGATCATTATATATTTTGACAACCTCCTTGATTAAGGGATTAGCTTCTGCAGATGCGTTATATCCATACATTTACCGATCTCCTTTCTCGGCCTAGATTATCGAGTTCCTGATAAGAAATGTCGTCGATGGTAGACAAAACTGTCATGGTTATAGTAGTTGAGACTTCGGTAGATGGATTTGGTTGGGTTACTTTGCATAACAATGAAGTGAGTTGTTCAACCTTGAGTTTGAGCTCATCTTTTGTAGCCTTATCCTTGTCATATTTTTCTAACAGAGCTTTAAGAGTAGTGTGCACATTTCATTTGGATTCTTCATGAGTAGCTTTTCCCAATGAAAATTGAGAGATCTCGATAATCTACCGTAGTAATTGTTTCCTTAGTTTTTCCCTCAACGGGAGTAGCAACCTCTACAATTCACTCCCCAGATGGATTCACTATCATAATTGAAACAGTTCTTGGCCTCTTGGCCTGTCTTTTGGGCGTATGTTCCAATATAATGAGATCTATGACATCTCCCAGAGGCACCTTCTTCTTCTTCTTTGGATTCTATCTAAACAACCATTCAAGAATGGCTAATGTTGATGAAGATGGGACGGTAGATCGATACTTGAAGGATTAGTCATGACAAGAGCAATAGAAACATTATTTAGCATTTGGGTAGAAGTGGAAATGATGGACGGGGTGGACATAAGGACAACCATAGGAGTTGATAGAATGATGTTGGGGAATGAGATGGAGGAAAATGGAAGTGTTAAGGGAAGTGAAGAAGAAATGGGTGACCCAATAGTTTCTCTAAGAGAACTGGAAGGGATGAGAATACCGGGCTATAGAAGGAGATGGGAAGGAAGAAATGATTGTGGAAGAGGAAGGAACTTATATTGGAAGTGATAATGGAGGAGGAGGAAGAGATGATGGATCTTGTGAGATACTAGGGGAGTCATTGACTTCAACCACTTCTATCATAGGTGATGCAGAAGACATAGTGTTGGAAATAGAATCCTTGGAGAGAGATGAGCCACCAACAACAAATGAAATATTTTTAGAGTCGTATGGGTTTTTTGGGTAAACCTTTTCCCCTTTTTGAGTGTTGATTGGCTTATGGTTGGTGGTGCCTCTCTGTATTTGTAGGTTTCTTTGATCCTTTGGGTAAAATTCCCAAGGTAACCAACCAAATTTAAGTTCTCTATAGAATAGGCCTCACCCTATCCTTTGTATTGCAATATTCCTTTACATACCAATCAATCCATGACAATAGTTAATTGGAAATATTATCATTTTTGTGAGCCACATCAAAAATCTCATCCTTATCTTGTGCATCCTTTGGGATATCGGCCAAACCAAACTGTCAAACCTCATCCAAGGTTAACCTCTCATAATCCCTTTGTCGGATGATGTATTCATCCCGACAATGAATCTAGATATCCTCTAATTGGGGCATGTGGGCACTGTACCAACCTGTTTCACCAAATTTACCCCAATAATCAAAATTAGTTCATGGATGAAAGGTTCGCAAGGTCACTTTAGCCATTTCGCATCCACATTTTTGGCCTTATGAATATTCGGGTAAGTGTATTTGCCAATTGAAATAGGGAAATGCATTCCGATTTGTGGTGCTTGTTTTGAATTCAATGATAATCCAATAATTGTCGAACCAATTCTAGTAGAACCCATTTATCGCTGGGACACTTGGTAATTTTTGGGGGCACCTATGAAGCTTGGAATACGAAGGTAAGTAAATGTAGGGAACTTTAAATACATGGCTCCCCACTTCCACACTTCTTTGAAGGCTTCATCAA
Organism: Taxus wallichiana var. yunnanensis; assembly: GCA_018340775.1. Lineage (NCBI taxonomy): Eukaryota > Viridiplantae > Streptophyta > Pinopsida > Cupressales > Taxaceae > Taxus > Taxus wallichiana. Next base: position 339,896,879 of record CM031244.1, read on the forward strand.
ATCCTTGTTGGAACATAATGATTAAGTGGTCTCGCCAACCCTTAATGTATATAAGTCCATCACTAATATATAGGTTAGTATTTAATAATATGAAATATTTATATTTCTATAATTAAATATGCTAACCTAGGTATATACTTTAGGTTAAATATTTAATATCATGAAATGATGATATTTCTAATATTAAATATTATAAACCTAGGTGTATGTGTCAACCATTTTAGGTTGAAAAGGTGGGTCAGAGACATACCCGATCACCTTATATAAAAATGATTTTAGGTCCTCATTTGATATATTTGGGAAATATATCAAACATGTGTAAATCAATCGATTTGGTTTTACCCTTGGTAAATAGGGTTTCAAAGGAGGAGGTGATCTTACTGGATGTAAAATAAGTTCTTTGAAGTAAAAATTTATTTTCAAAGTGGTTTTTACCTTATTGGGGTTTTCCACTATAAATATTGTGTCACCTGTGTTATTTATTTCTGTAAGTATTTCTTTATTTACTTATGTTATGATGTAATATTTATTTAAATATTTATTGTACTATTATGTAATATGTCTCGTTGATTAAATTTGTATTTATTAGAATCCTCAAATTCTAACATGGTAACAGAGTGAGTAAATTAAATAAATTAAGATCAAATGTTTTGTATTTTATTTATTTAATTTGTACATGGGTTTTTTCAACCAACCCGAAAGGGTATTTAAAAGTATCAGTCCCCTTCTTTTTTCTCCAATTTATTTTGGCATTACATTTGTGCAATTAAACTCTCGGTAAATTTTTTAGGTTTTTCAATTTTAAATCCCTAATTTTTTTGGGGGAGATGTAATATGATATGATTCTTACTTTCATTTACATTTTGTAAATTATATGGAATTAATGTTTGTTTGGAGATTGATGTGTGCACATGTGAAAGGGGCTTCAAATATTTACTTGCGTGAAAATCACATACAGAAAAAGAAAGGATTTATTACTATATGAAATAATTTTCATGTTTTCTATAATTTCAAATGTTTGCATAATTGTGTTCTTTGGTCACCTCTAAAAGGATTCGATTTGAAAAACTATAGTTTATAGTTAATCTATAACTATATCCTATATAATTTGAAAACTATATTATTATTTTTAAATAAAAATATATATAATATAGAATAAGGTTTATATAATAATTTATATAAACATTATATTAAAATTTATATAGTTTTGGAAAAAAACTATATATTAAAAGCCTTAAACCATATTAAAATTACATGGGATTGAGGTTAGAGTCTACAGACCACATTCTAAGCCTAAGTTTAAATCATATGTAAACATAACTTATAAATCTAGGCATATATAGTTTAAAAAGAAAAAGAAACAAACGTAAGTTTGAATCATATATATATATATATATATATATATATATATATATATATATATATATATATATATATATATATATATGGTTAGTTTAAACCACTTAAAATATAAATTTTATTAGATTTGGTTTATATATGTTTTTAAAAAAAAACTAAGTGTTTACTTTTTTTAGTAAGGGGGCCCGTGTTTATTGTTTGGCCATGAAGGGATTAATTTTTAAATCTTAATAATTATTAAATAAAACCTAACATGTGTCCCTAACCATTTATATTATCCATGTAAGGGGCAGCCCCATTCATTTATATCTTATAGTTTATAAAAACTATATAAATAAACCTATTTAAAGGTTTTCTTTTATATAAGAGTGGGAGTGGAGAATAAAATGAGATAATATCTATTAAAATATTGGTAGTTATAGCCACATAATTTTTTTAAAGTTTTTAACTTATAGGAATTATATAAAATATTTTGCAATATTTCAATAGTTTTAATCGTGTGTGGGGTGGATTTTGTGGCTTGGCTGCTACATTTTTGTCACCCTTTGTTTTTGAATTTCGATATCCCTGGTGTTGGATCTAATGCTGGACCCTCCTGGTCTGGATTGGGAGTGCTTTGCCCCGCTAACTCTGGAGGACTGTCTCCCGACCTCCCCGAGGCTTGGAAGAAAATTGTGGAGGGGTCCTCCTCTGCATCCCCCTTGGAGAATCTCGACTCGTGCTCTATGATGGGGCCCTCTCCCTTCACATCCCTTCGCACATCATGAAGGCTGCTTCTGACTCCAGAGATCTGTCCCTTATTGGCAAACTAATGGGTCCTAGACCCCTCTCGAAGACATAAAAAAATGGGCCCAGCTGAAATGGAACCCTTGTGGTGCATTGGAAATAGCTGTGATGCCAAACGGTTTTGTCCTCTTCTCCTTCAACATGAAAGAGGATTTTTCTCGAGCTCTTCTAGGTGGTCCATGGTTCTTTGGTAGAAGAGGTTTCTATATCAGAAATGGTCTCTTGGATTCAACCACTTACCGAAATAATGACACATGCTCCAATTTGGGTTCATCTTCTAGGCCTTCCTTTGGAGCTTTGGCACCCTGCGGTTATTGAAGGTATTACTCTATCTATGGGTTCTTTAATCGCAATAGACCAGGCCACTAAGGCCAAAACTAGATTCATCCATGCTCATTTCTGTGTTAACGCTGATGTAAGTTGCCCTCTCTCGAAATCAATTGATCTCTTATCAGATTTTGGAACCTGGTCTCAAACCATTGAATATGAATATATCCCACAAGCATGTTCAATCAGAAATCATAGGCCACAGAGCCTCTAGATGTCCCACTAAGCCTCAGCCTAAACCCAAAACCCTGGTTACCTCTCCCAAAAAGAAAGGAAAATATATCCCTAAGATCATTCCTGGAGAGACCCCGATCATCCCCACATCTAACCCCTTTTCCCTCCTAGAAGAAGGAGAGATCACTACCGACTCCATCTTGGCCCCCCCGTCAATCCCTTACCTCCCTTCTCATTGGCCTCTATTCCCGAGGAGGTCTCCCTAGCTTCCCCTTGCCCCACCCCCTAGTGGCCCCCTTTGGTGGCTGCTTTAGCCCCCTCCGTCTCTACCTCCCATCTCCCTTCCCCCTCTCCCCAAGTTTGGCATGGAGCTTCCCCTTGCTAACCCCTCTTTCATTGGTTCTCCTTTCCTTCCCCCTCTGATTCCCTACTCTCCCCATCCACTCAATCCTCTGATGACAGTTTGAATCCCCGTACGACCCACAACAGTTGTAGGAAACCTGATACTAGCTCTAAGAAAGTTCGGGGCATATCCCAAGAAATGTTAAGCTACAACAAGAATCAGCCCTGAATGTGGCCCAAGGAACATAGAGCACCATCCCCATGGTTGTGGGGAACAAATCTAAATCCAAGAAATGAAGGTGATCTCTTGGAATATTAGAGGGCTGAACTCTCTGCAAAAATAGAGAGTCCTCAAGGATATGAAATTTAAACACTCTCCTGACATTATCATGCTTCAGGAAACCAAACTCAAAAAGGATGACCGTCTCTTGAAAATTTGGCCACTGCTTCTTTTGCTTCTCAGCTCACAATGGGTAATTCGGGAGGCCTATGCACTCTCTGGGACCCCAAACAATTCAAAGGTGACTGCCTTCTGCAGCACCCCAATTTTTTGTGCACACTCTTCTAGGAAGTGGATTCTAATGCTGCCTGGATTGCAATCAATGTTTATGCCCCAAACTTGGAATCACAACGTGAAAGACTCTAGCAGACATCTCAAATTTCATAAAAAATTGTGGAAATCTCCTTGTGCTCATTATGGGAGACTTCAATTGTACTCTATACCCCTCTCGAAAAACAAGGAGGAGCCCCGCCTAATCCCAATAACATGGAAGCTTTGGCTGACTTTATAAGGGGGAGACTCTTCTTGACATGGACCTTCATGGTATGTCCTTCACTTGGTCAAATCACAGAGTTGGCAGAAATCACATACAAAGTAGATTGGATGAGCTTTAGGATCCTTGGACTGGATCTCACTTTACCCTGATTTCTTTCTCAGCTCCGGCTCTTACCTCATGCAGCTTCGGACCACATCCATTTAATCCTCTGTGCCAACAATAAGATGAACATAAAAAATCCTCCCTTCAGATTCGAGCTTACTTGGCTGGAAAATAATCAACTAGACCCTCTCATTAAGAGCTAGTGGAATATCAAAGTTCAAGGATCCGAAATGTTTAAATTCTCTAGAAAACTTAAGGAAATAAAAAATAGCTCAAGATCTGGAAGAACATGGTGTTTGGAAACATCAAAATCATAAGCAAAAGCTGACATAGGAAATTACCGACATTTCCGCTCTGATGGAGGTTGAAGGAAGAACAAAACAACTCCATAATCAAGAAAGACATCTTCTCAGTGACTTCCACAATACCCTAAGGGAAGAAGAGACCTATTGGAAGTAGATATCTTGGGTGCTTTGGCTAGAGAAGGGAGACCGTAACACCAAGTTCTTCCACATTACTACCTCTAAGCACAAAAGCAGGGACAAAATCAAGGAATTGCTTACTTCGGCAGGTAACACTTTAACCTCTGACACTGAGATTTCTAACGAATTAGTCTCCTTTTATTCTAATCTCCTTCAGGAAGAGGACCCTCCCAACGAGCAAGCTATGTCCAAGATGCTCCATCACATTCCCAAATTAATCTCGAGGACATGAATGGAAATTTAACAAAACCCTTCTCTATGGAGGAAATTCATAAAGTAGTTTTCACTATGAAAGGTGACAAGGCCCTGGCCTCGACAGATTTCCTACTGCCTTTTTCCAAATCTTCTGGGAAATCATCAAGCAAGATCTTTACAAGGCAGTTATGGAATTCTAGTCCAAAGCAATGCCCTTCTAAAAGAATGGAACACCACCTTCATAGCTCTTCCCCCAAAGCTCTTGGATCCAAATTGGTTTCCAACTTCAAGCCAATTAGCCTCTGCAACACCTCCTACAAAATCATCACCAAAATGTTAGCAACGTCTTAAGCCCCTGATGAATGACCTCATCATGGTGAATCAAAATGGTTTCATCAGTGGGTGCCTTATTCAAGGGGGTATCATCACCATTCATGAATCCATCCACTCTGCCCATCACTTGAAGTCTGCGGGGATGATCCTCAAATTAGACATGCAAAAAGCATTTGACAGAGTTAGCTAGACTTTTTGATCCGAGTTCTAAAAATTTACGGGTTTGACAATAGATGGTGTAACTAGATTTTTTCTGCATTATGACCCCTTGCTTCTCAATTCTCATCAATGGCATCCCGGCAAGATTTTTCAAAAGTAGCAGAGGCATTCATTAGGGGGACCTCTTTCTCCGTTCCTATTTCTGTTAATGGCAGACTCCCTCAACAGAGCTCTTGAGGCAGCCAAAAGTCATTTCGCATCAAAATCACTTCCATCTCCCCTACCACCACTCATAGCCAATTTATAGATGACACTCTGCTTTTGAGTGCTGCTTTGGTGATTGAATCTCGTGCCCTAAAAGAAATTTTAGAAGACTATCAACATGCCTCTCAACAATTAATCAACTTCAACAAAAGTAGTATCTCCTTCCTAAACACCACGGCTCAAACTCAAAGAAGGATTGCTGACATATTTGGTTGTAAAATTGTGGACTTTCCTCCACCTATCTTGGCATTCCCCTATTCAAAGGAAAACAAACCAAGAATTTGTGGAATCCTGTCATTGAGAGATACCAAAAAAATTGGCTGCTTGGAAAGGTGCTATTCTTAGTCAGCTGACAAACTTCAATTGGTCAAAGCTACTCTACAAAGTCTACCTATCTACTTCATGTCTCTTCTCAAAATTCCTTCCTCAGTGATCTCTGCTATGGAGGGAATCCAAAAAAATATGTGGGAAGCGGTTGAAGCCAAAAAACGAATTCACTTGGTCACTTGGAATGAAGTCTGCAAACCGACTAGTCTGGGCGGGCTTGGTATAAGACAAATTGCTGATATGAATGTTGCTCTGTTGGCTAAAATTGGTTGGGAAGTTGCTCAAGGTAATTCACATTGGGCTCAGTTGCTAAGATCTAAATACTTGATGCAAGATGAAGACTTTCTTCTCTCTCCTCCCCATGGCTCGGCTATCTGGAACTCGGTTACTAGCTCTCTTCCTCTTCTCCGTACTGGGACCAAGTGGAGGTTGGGAAATGGTAGATCTATTGACTTCTAGTCAGACTGGTGGATTGGAGATAAACCTCTGAGTCTCAACCCTATTTTTGGGAACCTATCAAAAGGAACCTCATCAATAGGCATGGCAGGAAAGTTTCTGGTTACTGGAGTATTCAGAACTCAATCCCCTCTTGGCATATTCTGGTTTGGATGGGCATCAATGAACTTCAGAGTCATCTTTTGTTTCAGTTGAGATCTTCCCTTTCCTCCCTCTATATTCCATTCTCCTCCCCACTGATGAACGTATCTGGCCCCTTTCCCCTCTGGTGCCTTCACTGTCAAAGCTTCCTATTACACTAAGCCTGGACCACTGCTGGCCCTCCCCTATTTAAAATTTGGCCCAAAGAGTCTATTCCCAAAATCCAATTCTTTTCCTAGCTCTCCTTCAAGAACGCTTTCCTCTTGGGAGAAAAATTAAAGTGGAGAGGCTTCTCGCTCCCCACTTGATGTGTTATTTGTTAGAAATCCTTGGAATCCTACTCTCATCTTCTTCTGCGCCCTTTTTCCAAGCCATCTGGAGTGGGCTTTTGTCGTGTTTTAGAGTTTTCTGGACCTTCCCAAGTTCTATTCATGACACCCTCATACAATGGTACTCCCCTTCACTCACTCGACCCTCTCCTTGGCTTGGAAACTCATCCTCCCCCATGGCCTTTGGGGTATCTAGAAAGAGAGGAATAGGAGAATCTTCAAAGATCAATGTTGGGATCGGAGAGGGTGGCTAGTCATATAGCTATTCTCTTCCAAGATAATCTCAATAGCTGCTTATGGAAGAAATATCAGCAAAAAATTCAGCTATGCAATCACAAGGACTGGTGTCAGCAGATGATGATCCTTCCCATAGCTAAACCCTCTTCCTAGGCTCATTCAGATGTTAGGTGGCTCCCTCCTCCACTGGGTTGGTTGAAACTTAATATGGATGGTGCTTCTAAGGGTAACCCTAGAAAGTTGGGGGTGATCCTTTGAAATTCAGATGGTTCCCCTAAAGCTGCTATTGCAACTAATTTTAACTTAGGTACCAATCACCATGTTAAAGCCTTAGCTATCTTAAAAGGGCTAGAGATGAGTCTTAAACTTGGCAACGATCCCCGATAGTTGAAAGTGACTCTCTCAATATTATAAATCTCCTCAACTCGGATGAACCTAGTCAATGGAATATTAAAAACATTATTGCTGACATCCGTCTCCTCCAAAGGAACTTTCAGCAGATCAAGTTCCAACACACTCTTAGGGAAGGAAATAAGGTGATGATTGTTTGGCTAACATTGGTGTCCTCCTTGATTCTCAAAGCAAATTTGGTTAGATAATTTCCCTGCCAATCTCCTTCAAATTACCCATAATGATTACTCACTTTCTAGCTAATGCATGGGGATGGGATTCTGATTCCTATGTCAAGTAAACCCGGCAAAAGGAACTCCATTCTCACTTTTGACAGTGGTAATTATCTCCATATTAATTTGAATTAATGCTCCACAGAGAAAAGCATGTGTGATGAGTATTACTGCACTCGTGCAGATCCAAGTCTAAGATTCACCATTCCGCATCATAATTACTCCCATCTCAGAAGGACAAATGACATGGAAGGCTCCCATAGTTATGGTGAGCTTATTAAATCTGAGTCACAAATTGTCATCTCGAAAAAATACATGATTTTCTAAAAATGGGAGGGCAGCTCAAGCGCATTGAACCCGTTTCATGCAGAGTCATAAGAAGAATAGGATGTGTGGAGTATCCTTAGAGAAAATGGAACCATTAATTTCCTTGAAAGGATGTCAGGTTACTTGGTGCTGGTTTCTTATGGTGCTCTGACCACCTAGTCACGTGATAGAGTTCAGATTGGAAACACCCACTTCACTATCTCCACTAATGCCATCGCTTATGTCACCAGCCTTCCTCCTGGGGAAGTGTACTTCAAGAATACTTTGCAAGTGAAGCTCTAAGACTTCATCACAAAGGAGAGAAGTGAACAAAGTATCTCGTAGGCTATATATGAGAATCCCTCCTTCCTCCCTGGGACAGAGTCACCGAGGTGATCATGAGGTACTTCACCATCGATGGCTATTACAGGTTAGTCTATGGTCCCCATTTCTTCATCCTCTCGCACTTACGATGGGGGAAAAAGATCCACTGTCTGCTTTCCTTTATAATCACTTGAGCACTCCATCAACCTGGCTAGGGAGGGTGAAGGGCCCATTCGTATCAAGACCTCTTCTACCTCTTGTTTAAATTTGCCACCTCCCCTGCTGAATTGAGTCTTTTTCCTCACAAATACAAATCAGCCACATCGTATGCCCACCTCCTCCCCCATTCCATCCCCCACTTCCCACCCCTCCTCTAGCCGTCACCACCACCAAAAAAAAATTCTCTCGACTCGACTCGATGTCAAAATACTAGTGGGTTTTGTTGCCCCTACCTCTCATGTTTGTCCGCCCTCCCCGAGTCTCTGCCCTGTTTCACTAATCCTTTGGCTTTGGTGGCACTCATTGCTTCTTCTCTAGCCTCCACTTGGAGCTCCACCTCTCATACACCATGCTTGGGCTTGCTCGGTTGTTCCTAATTCCCCCGAGAATTTGTTTTGGTTGGCTTGGAGGTAGAACTCAAGGAGGAGGGTCTTAACTTCCAACTAGATGTCGGTAAAACTATCATGGAGGATCATGACACCAACCCCTAGGATGCTCAAATGGATTCTATATCAAACTGGATTGACACTTCTTCTGGAAACATTGAGAAGGCCAACACTAATTCTGCTATTGACACCGAGAACCAGCCAAAAGACCTCCATGTGGAACTAGTGACTTCCATCTTGGCCAAGTTGAAATGCTCTTTCTCGATTCTCAAAGCTTGGGAGAACTTCACCTGAAAAAACAAGAAGGCCATTACCAAAGATTGTAATGAGATGTTAATGCTTGCAGACTAGCTTGCGATGAATCGGGGTCTATCAAGGCCAAGAATACTGTAATTGAACTTAAGAAGCTCATCTGATGTTGTTTTTTTCTGCTTCGGGCTTTTCTCTTTTGCTTAGTTTTTAGAAATTTTCTCAATTTTTTTCTCTCTATGTAAGCTTTATAGTTTAATCTAGCCATTGGGCTCTTTGTATAAGGTTGTGGGACCTTCTAAAACCCTCATTTTACCCTCTTTCCAAAAAAAAAATGTGTGCGGGGTAAAATTAAGAGTAAATAAAGGGAGGAGACAAGGTTCATGAAAATAGGAATTTAAATTTATTTCAGTGGTGGGTGAAATTACATGTCCCCTATGTAAAATTATTTTAACTTGGTCTATGTCCTTTAAACCCCTTTAACAAGGGTTATGTATTTATATATACATATATATAAAATGTACTATAGTTTATAATGTTTATGAACTATATGTTATTTTTTATTTACATTCTATAAACTATATACCTTTTTTAAGTGTATATATTTTTACATTATAAATTATAATAGGTTATTATAATGTATTAAAATATAACCTCCCTAATATTATATAGAAGAAGAAATTCTGGAATTTCATATTCTGGAAATACACAACAAGTTTTGGCTTCATTAAATTTGACAGTCAAATGACCGTCATGGTAGACCAAACATAAGACAATATGATGGTCATTTAGATGTCAAATTTAATCTCGTAGGTTCCAGGAAACTTTCATTGTGTTAAAATTGATGGTCAAATGACCATCGCGACTGACCAAAAAATAAGCCATTATGATGGTCATTTAGACGTCAAATTTAAGCTGGCCGGATCTTTGTCTACATTTTTTTTTTTTTCAAAAATTTGATGTTGTTATGCATTCTTAGGGTCTCTTCTTCATTTCTATATGGTTGAAAATATTTTTTATATAAATCTAGGGTATAATGCATAGCCCTTTATATTGTGGGTTATTATTTTGATCATGGGAGGTTAATTAGTATGCATTGTAATGACATAATTAGTTATGATCAAATAGTTTCTTTAGATCTATAAAATTTAGATATGATTCTATTAAAAATGTTGTTTTTATTATCGATAAATATGTATCTAACTCTGTGGTACATTGTATATTATAATGGAGTGTTTTTAATAGGTTTAGGAAAACAATGATGTCTAACTATTTCTGTCTTGACAAAACCCAGATCCTGAATGAAACTAACTACAACATTTTGGTTAAAACAAAATTTAAGGTGAGGAAAATCGGAAGATTGTTCTCGGATCTCGAGGTTTCTCCCACCAGTCATCAAGCAACTGTAGATAACATGAATACATTCTTGCAATGAATGTAAGAGGCTCTTTCTATGATTCTGCGCAATGTGAACAATGAGTACCTTCTACACATTGGTAATATCGAACATCTAAAAGAGGTATGGACACAACTAGAATCCATGCATGAATGATACTTGGTATATCAAGGATAGTAATGAGAGTATAATAGCTGAAGGAATTCAAAGAAATGGTCTGTATATTTTTTATGATTTCTCTTTTGCATCTTGTTTTATATCTCAAAGTTTGAATAATTCAAAACTATGGCATGAGAGAGTAGGACATGTTAATTATTGAAGCCTATATGAAATGTCTAGATATAATCTAGTGAAACATTTACATGTGTTGTCTTTTTATCTTGAATTTACTTCATTAAATACTCCTAAATGATGGTTTTGATTCTGATTTAGTAAATGGTCATGATGATGTTTTGATGTTATAGATGTTTCTGAAACTCTTATCTTCCTAGATAAGAAATTAAATTGGGCCTAATCTATGTTAGAAATTTTAAATCCTATTAATCTTAGGAAAATTACTAGAAGCCATCATATGTACCATGCATTAATTACCTTGTATAAACCTGATCTCGTGAAGTATTATAGGGTCTAGGTGGATATACAAAGTAAAATATAATGTTGATGGTAGTATTAACAAACATAAAGCTAGACTTTTTGCTAGAGGTTTCACTCAAAAACCTGGTATTGATTATGTTGAAACATTTCCTATAGCTAAAATGAGTACTGTTAGGGCCTTATTTGCAATTCCCACTCAATTTTGGTGGGAAATCCACCAAATAGATAAGAAAAATACTTTTTTGAATTGTGATTTAAAAGAAGAACTTTATATGTTTCAACCTAAAGGATTTGAATAAACTGGTAAAGAAAACTATGTTTGTAAGTTGATAAATCCTTGTATGGTTTAAAACAAGCTCTTAGAGCTTAGTATGTAAAAATTGTTTCCTTCTTTATACTGTTTGGTTTTGTTAATTGTTCTTCTAACAATGATATATTCATCAAGCAATAAGGCTCGCATATTATCATTATATGTATATATGTTGATGATTTTCTTATGTGTGGTGACAATTCTGATTTTATTTATAAGATTAAAGAGAAATTGAAGTAGTGCTTTGAAATGAATGAGTTAGGTATCTCACATCATGTTATTTGTATGACTATATTTTATTCTATTGTTATTTTTCAAAACACAATATGCAACCATTGTATTGAAAAAGTTTCTTATGATTGATTATAAACCATTTTCTACTTCAATGGAAGTTGGAATAAATATTGATCTTAAATCTGCATATGAAAAAGGTTGATCCTATTTTATATATGATGTTAGTTGATAGTTTGATTTATCTAACTATAACTAGATCAGATATTTCCTATATAGTAGGAATTACTTCAAGGTTTATGTAGGAACCTTTTTTAGAGATCATTGGAATCTTACAAAAGAATTTTTAGATATTTGAAAGGAACAATCAATTATGGGTTGCATTATAATAAGAATGAAAATGCTATCTTATATGGATTTTGTGATTCTAACCATACTGATGTTGTGTTATAAAATATACTAGATATGTGTTCAAGTTTTTGGTGTATGAACCATTACTTGGAACAATAAATACAATCAATAGTCTCCATTTCTTCTACTGAGGAACATAAGTAAAATGGAAGAAGCAAAGAATCCATGTCGCTGCAATGACTATTGGTAGAGTTACACATGGAAGCTAAAGGAAGTATTTCTCTTATATGTGGTGGTCAGAGTTGTATTACTCTTGATTAAGAATCTAGTTCAATATCAAAGGATGAATAACATTGAGATACATATATGCTTAACCCGTAAGAAGGTGTAAAGTGAAGAAATAAATCTCAAGTTCATGTTGACTGAAGAGCAGGTTGTTGACATCTTCACAAAGTCCATGAGTGACGCAAAGTTTTTTCACTTTTGTGAAAAGCTTGGATTTTCAGAGTTGCCATTGAGGGGAGTGTGCATGACAATGTCACCTCCTAATGGAACTTGGTTTTTGTTAAAATACCTTTGGGCATTCTTAAAAGACCTTCAAGAAAGTGTAAAATTACCTTCGGGCATGTATACCTCCTCAAATTCTTTTCAGAAAGAATTGTAGAAAGATCTTAAAGGTGGTCTTCAGTAAAATCTTTAGTGCTATTGAGTTTACTGGTAAACATCCAGTACAAGCATATTGTTAAGGAGGTCCTTGGTTGTAAAAGGCTCCTATATGCTTGCGGCTCCATAACCTTTTATGAAGACATGTGAGAACATGTAAAACTCACAAATCATACTTAGCCATTGATCATGGGATGATCTTAGGGATTCCAAATCCTTTTGTACCAAAAGGTAAATTGAGTATGATCAAGGTGTTATAATTCCTTCAACCGATATGCTACCCTAAAACCTTTATGGTTTAAGGATTGTGAATCCTTTAGTGTACCGCATGCAACTAATCTATTGATAGATGTTATGTTATCCCACTTAACATTAAGGGGAGTGTTGGAACATAATGATTAAGTGGTCCGCCAACCCTTAATGTATATAGGTCCATCGCTAATATATAGGTTAATATTTAATAATATGAAATATTTATATTTTTATTATTAAATATGCTAACCTAGGTATATACTTTAGGTTAAATATTTAATATCATGAAATGATGATATTTATAATATTAAATATTATAAATCTAGGTGTATGTGTTAACCATTTTAGGTTGAAAAGGTGGGTTAGGAGACAGAGACTCCAATCACCTTATATAAAAATGACTTTAGGTCCTCCTTTGATATATTCGAGAAATATATCAAACATGTGCAAATCAAGTGATTTGGTTTTACCCTGGTAAATAGGGTTTCAAAGGAGGAGGTGATCAACTAGATGTAAAATAAGTTCTTTGAAGTAAAAGGTTATTTTCAAAGTGGTTTTTACCCTATTGGGGTTTTCCACTATAAATACTGTGTCACCTGTGTTATTTATTTCTTGTAAGTATTTATTTATTTACTTATGTTATGATGTAATCTTTATTTAAATATTATGTAATATGCCTGCTGATTAAATCAATATTTATTAGAATCCTTAAATTCTAACAATCCTTGAGCTTATATAACTCCTTATCAAAATGGTAGAGGATAATCTGTAAAGAAGGCATCATTGACCCTACGAAAATGTTTTCTCCCTTCATTCAGTGTGAGATGAGGATAGAAATCATAGATTTGGGAGGTGTTGTGAATACCTTTAGTATTCAACCCAGAGAAATATCCCATAGTAGCAGCCGCATAAACCAAGAAGGATGTCATATAGAAATTCTTTGTGGAAAGAACCTTGCTCAACTGATAGAAAATGGAGCTACTAATATGCTCCCCCATCAGATAAATTCCTTATTTTTCTTGATGGTAGCGATGTACAAGAACATCCATTCCTGGAATTCCTTTGTAGAAGGGAGACCTAAAACTCGATTAGTAGCACAATAAGGTCACTGACCTCCTGAATAAAATTTGACCAATGCATGGTTTTTGGTAATTTGGCGAAGCTCTTGGCCAGATAAGTTTTCATCATGATTTTCATGCATACTTCCTCCTCCTTGTCCCAATGTTCCACTACCGACTCTGGTGAAATTGTGGTGTAATCTTCAACGTCGGGAAGTTTGAGCAGATCTTTGAAGAAGTCTGGGTCCAAATGGATTACCACCTTATCATCATCATATTTGACCAACATAGATCCTTTGTCAAAGTGGGCCATTGCAGCTAAAACAAACTCGGGAAATGCATGGATGTGGGAAAACCGGTAGCAAGGGCAAGCCCATTGTCGTAGATGGCTTGCATCCATGGTTTCTTGTTCGAGATCCTTTACTCTTTCCCAGAAATATAGAAAATCAATCTTCCCTAGGTCGGTGTCCCCTATATTCCCTAAGTTAGAAGACAAACAAGAGTGAGGAACAACTCCAAGAAATGAATACTTCATATTTTCTTTTCCCTTTGATGTGGAAGTAGACATTAAGCTCGGTATCTTAGAACCTGATGAATTTTCTAAATTCAAAGATGAAGTTGAAAAATCTTGAAAAAAATATAAGTTCAAAAACTCAAACTGCAATACTCTTAAAGACAAGTCCGAAATCCCAAAAATTGTCAACTTGAAAACCCAAACTAAAGAATCCCGAAGTGAAAAAATCTGAAACAAAGAAGTGCAAACTTTTGAAAACCCCACTTCCAAAATCCTGAAAAGAAAAACTCTGAAGTTCTGAAAGTTTCGAAAAAAAAGTTTTGAATTTCCAAAGATGAAAGTTCTGAAAATAAAAGTTCTGAATTTCCAAAGACAAAAGTTCTGAAATAAATTTCTAAAATGGTGACCTCTAAAATAGCGACGTATCGCCAAGTCCTCAAAATCTAAGAAGGAAATTACCAAACAATGCTAATCTCCAAATCCTGAAAAGTACTGAGAGGGAGAAATGGAAAACTTGAGGAGCTCCCTTGAAAAATTTGAATGCCTGTGGAAACTCAAAACGTAGAAACATGGTGGGCAATGAGTTTTTCATTTTGAGAGGTACACAGAAGAGGAACAAAAGAAAACAAACAAAGAGGAAATGAAAATAAGAGATCTTAAACCAAAAGAAAAATAAATAAATTAAAATACCTTGAAAATGACGTCAAAAAGTACAAGAAAATGAAATGTCAATGAAAATTGTCAGTAAAATCGACAAGTAAAAACAAGTTTAAATAGAAAACCCAATATTAATGGAAAAAATATGATCCGTACGGAGGTTGGTGAAAAATTAATTACACGAAGGACTCTGAAAGTCTGAAACTCGAAAACCCAAAATTCTAAAATTTTAGAATTTTGGGGTTTCAATTTGGAGATTGGGAGATGAAAATGTGAATTGGCAATGAAAAGTTCGAAACTCGAAATCCCGAAAGTCCAAAATTTCAGACTTTCAAACTTTCAAAATTTAGAATTCCGAAAGAGATTTAATCAAAAGTGTAACCAAAAGTTCTGAAACCAAAAAGCCCAAAAGTTTGAAATTTTGGACTTTCAAGGTTTTAGACTTCAAAACTCGTGTTTAGAAATTTCCAATTTCTAAGTAAAAACTCTTAACTTGAAAACTTGAAAGTCTGAAATTTCAGACTTTCACGGTTTCGAACTTGGAAATTTGCAAACATAATTTCACGCCATTAAACTCCGAAATAGAAAATCTCTGAAATCAAGTCTGAAATTTTAGATTTCGGGACTTGGAGAATTTTCAATTTACATTACAAAATACCCATATAGAGGATTTTCTCAAAACATTTTCGACCACTTTTGACATCTACTTCTCAAGGTAGATTAAAACTTTAACATTTTTGGTGACCTCCAGGAATGCTTTCCGCTAAGATTTTAGACCAGTAGCCTTAAGAAAAACATTGGGCAAAGGAGTCCTAAAAATAAAACTAAACAGAAAACACACAAGAAATGGAAAAGAAAACAAACGATGTGCAAAGCACTTGGAGGAAAAGAAAATGAACATTATACAGGGTGGAACAATCTCAAAAGCAAGCTTTGAGATGTATCCCATTCACATGAATGGGAAATTCTTCTCCGTTGAGTCTAGATAGATGAAATGAATTCACCTCTTTGCAACTTGTAATAATATAAGGCCCACTCCAGAGGGCATCGAACTTGGCATGCTTTCTTGGTTTGGCTTTGTCTTCATCCCATTTGAGAACCAAGTCTCCTTGAAAATTCCTATCAGAAGATTTCTTGTTGAAGGATTTCTTAACTTGATCCTGATGTTGGCTTAAAGTTTTCATAGCCTTTTCTCAAACTTCCTCCAATTCCATGAGTTCAACAAACCTCACTGTTAAGGATCCATTTTCCATAACTTCGAGTTGATGAGCCAATTCCAAAGAAGGTAATTCCAAGGAGAGTGGTAGCTTTGCCTCCCTCCCATATACCAACATAAAAGGTGAGTTTCCAATGGCCTTTTTAGGTGTGATTTGATCTACCCATAAGGCAGTCTTAAGTTATGTATGTCAGGTCCTTTTGTTAGCTTCCATCATTTGTTTGATGATCCTTATGAGATTCTTGTTATTGGATTCAACGAACTTGTTTCCCTATGGACAATAATTAGATGAATTCTTTAGATAGACCTCATTCAGTAATCGCCCACTCACTTAACTTTAGACCAAGGAAAGCCATTGCATTATCAGAGATGACGGTAAATGGAACACCGAACCTTGTCATTATATTCTCCAAGAATTCAAGGATGGTCTTTTCGTTACTTTCCTTCAAGGCCACCGCTTCTGTCTAGTGAGTGAAATAATCTGTTGTGGTAAGGACCCATTTATGTCCATTGTTGGATGGAGGATTGATCATTCTAATAAAATATAATCCCCACTGAACGAAAGGTTGATCTACCTGAATGGGATGCAAAGGAAGAGCTATCACCTCTTGTTTTCCTGCAAAAAGAGCACATTATTTACATTTCCTCACCCAAAGATGAGCATATTTGAACAAGTCTAGCCAATAGTAACCAACTTGTATGATCTTGGTAGTAGTTGTTCATGTAGAGTAATTCCCTCCGAGATAGACCATTGTGAAATTCCTCTAACATCTTGTTCACCTGCTTTGGCTTGATGCAGCGTAAAAGAACACCGTTCAAATATTTTGGAAAAGAACATTATCTACCAAGGCATATGGAATGGAATGGAGATGGAAAGTGCATCGTTGGAATTTATCCATACTTGGAGGATATACCCCGAGAGGAGGAAATTTTTCATCTTAGTCAACCAATCAATCTGGTCATTACCTTCATCAACATTCAAGAGTGTAACATCTTCCGTATCTTTGATCTCCATCTCCACAACCAAATTCTGACATAAACCCTTTCCCCGAAAAGCTTAGTGACTTTAATGTGCACATCATACTCCATTACTTTTTTAATCCACCTAGCACGTTTCTCATTCATCTCTTTATTCAACAAAAAGTCTTTGACGCCAGGATGAGAGACCATTAAGTGGACTTTGTTGTTGGACAACATGTGCCTAAATTTCTTCAGAGCTCGAATGACTACAAAGACCTTTTTGTTACGAAGGAATATTTATGCTCGTATTCTTTGAGAGACCGAATGATACAGGAAATTGGTTGTTCCATCAGATCATCATTTTGTTGGGTTATAATCCCTGAAATACTTTCCTATCCTGTGAAAGCATAGAGGATGAAATCTTTGTCAAAACTAGGATTTACCAGTGTGGGAGCTTGGGAAATGACCATTTTGATAGCCTCAAAATTCTCCCTCCCCTCTTTTATCCATAAGAATTGAATGTTATTTTTTAGCATGGCCGTGAGTGGTTTAGCCAATGTTACAAACTGAGGAATGAATCTCCGCACGAAATTTATGGTTCCCAGGAAACTTTGGAGACCTTTCTTGTGACTTGGAAGAGATAAGGACATAATGGAATGGATCCTAGCTGGATCAATGGACAATCCCTCCGCTAAAACAATATGTCCCAACAATTTCCCTTCCTAAACTATAAAAATGCACTTCTTAGGGTTCAGTGAGACCCCAAATTCTCTGCATCTTCAAAAAACCTTTCTTAGATGTGTGATATGATCTTCGGTGTGCTTGGAATAGACAATTATGTCATCAAGGTAAACCAAGATAATATCATTGATTAGTCCTTTAAATGCCATATCCATGGCTCTTTGGAAAGTAGCCCCTGCATTGGACAACCCAAATGGCATCTTGTTGTAAGCGTACATTCCCCACTTAGTAGTGAAATCTGTTTTGAATTGATTAGATTCTTGGACTAGAATCTAATTATACCCTTAATATCCATCAAGAAAAGAAAACCTTTGAGCCCCTACCACTATTTGTAGGATTTTATCCATTGATGTAAGAGGGTAATGATCCTTTAATGAGGCGTGATTCAAATACCAAGTCCACGCACAACCGAATCTCTCCATTCTTCTTCCTTACAGGAACCAGATTGGCTACCCATGAGGAATGCTTGATGGGAAAAATTATGCAGGCCTCGATAAGCTTAGTTATCTCTTTCCTCATTAGCGGCTCAATTTTGGGATTGATTGGCCTCTTTTTGATGAATTGGCTTAGAGTTAGGATGCAACTCAATGGTATGTTGAGCTAAACTAGGATCAAAACCACGCAGGTATTTATAGCTCCATGTGAAAATATCATGATATTATTGACATAGTTCAATGAAAGATTTCATTTCTTGAGCAAGTGCATACCTTACCAAATTTTTAAAAAAATCACTTGCCACCTCGACCTCTTCAAAATACTCTTTCTTGACCACCATATTAGTTCTCTGTCATTTGGATTGATCATCTGAGTTAAAGATAGATTCCAATTTAACCAAGCCTTTTGGCAGCTTCTTTCCTTTCAATTGTATAATTTGATCACTGTAAGAGTTTTGAAGTTTATCTTGATGTTTGGTAGTGAACTCTGCTTCTTTGTAGGAAGAGAACAATCTGTTGATCACTATCGAACACCTACCAACTACTTACATTATCTGGTACTACAGGACGGACCACCATTTTGACTATCTACTACTCTTCTTTCATGATGTCCATAGGTACATCATACTGGGAGCCAATAGTAGCCAGCCTGTCAACATCTTGATTTTTCTTTCTGGGAATTGCATGAATTCCAAAAGCTTTGAAATATTCTATCAGGTCCCAAACCTGATTTTTATATGATCTCAGTAGATCATTTTTGATTCACTATGAGTTTTTACTTGGTGCAAAACTAATTCACTATCGCCAAAGATGGTCAAGGTTTGGATTCCTCTTCTTTGGGCTAGCTGAATTCCTTGTATGAGAGCCTCATATTTGGTAACATTATTAGTACAACTGAACTACAAACAAAAGGAAGAGAAATACTTGTCTCCTTCCGGAGAGATCAACACAACTCCTACACCAGATCCATTTTTACTTCTTGAGCCATAAAAAAACATTTTCCACAGTCCTTTTGTGTCGCTTGATGCCTTAAAAAGTTGGTGTATGATTATATTTTCTTCATGAATGCATTATGTCCCCAATCTTATTTCTTTTAGGAGTAGAAAACCTGATTCTTCATCTGCTAATAAATTAGCATAGGGATCATATTGGTGGTTGATACTTACTTCATCAAGCACTATGTCAGGAACTTCTTCCGTGAGAGTAGTTGGCTTGTGATCTACATCTTCTTCATCTGGATCACCAATGGCATAATTTCCATTTATGGGTTTGGCGTTGTATGGTTCCACATGATTATGAAAAATAGGTTCAGCTCTTATAGTCACCTTCGTCCCGTACCGAGTTCTAAGGATCCCAAATAACCACCCATCTTGGAAGTGAATTCACATGATAAGAAAATGGAAAAAAGGGGAGGGAGATCAATACCAGATATATCTTGCATGAATGTCAAGATAGGACAAGCATGAATAGTAAGATGAAGCCCCTTAATGATCCCCTACAGTTTGGACTGTAGTACCATCTAGTTGAAAAAATCCTCTTGAAATTAGATTATATGGAATTTGTAATACATCTGCGATTTTTTTGGGCATTACGGAACTACTAGCTCCGAAATTATCATAAAATTGTGCACCAAATGATCACCAATAATCAACAAGATATAGAATGGTGGAGGCTTGCTAGACATAGAAAATACTTTTTTAGGTTGGTACAGGTTGGTTGGCACTACTACTTCTTGACCTAATGATCTGTTAGCAAAGTGATAAATTTCTCTCGAGAAGGAATCGAGAGCGCATCCCACATCATGACACTCAAATTGGTCTTCTTCATTTGCTCCACAATGCTGAATGGAATTGCCCCCACTTTGCTAATACATTTTGGGGCATTAGAGTCTTCTTTTGGAAAATGCCTATTGGGCATTATGATACTTGAAGTCCCATCCTTCTTTGTAGACTGATCCATGGATACTTCTAGTGATTTATTTCCCATGCCTTTATCATATGATATTTGTGTTGGGGACTGAGAAGTAGATGCCTGATTAGTCTTGGAAGATTGTGGGTCTATTTCCTTTTCTTGGAACATGTGTTGGATGCTATAGTGGAGGCATCAGTATTCAAACCAAAAATTCTTCTGCTTGCCAATTTAGTAGTGTAGTTTCATCAGAAGGTTGGTCTTGACTTTCATGAGTGGATGGTTTGGAAGATGATTCAGGTGGAGCAAATATGCTTTGGACCATAAGGTCCTAAATCGAAATTCGTTTGGGAAAAGATTTTCGTTGTGAGGTGAGAACAAGGGTAGCACCACTCATAATATTGAATGAGGTTATTATGTACTAGTACTATGGCTTTAGATGAGCTGGTAATAGAAGGGTTCCAGAAGTTCAAAGGTTTCAAGCTTGCTGTTTGGCTGGTAACCTGGTTCTGGGCTTGATTATTTCCTTTAAAAGGAGGGTGATTTGCTTGATATTGGGATTGAAACGGTCAAGCATATTGTGATTTTTTACTTTTCATTACTACAAGCTCATTTACATAGGTATGTTATAGTGATTTGACTTCAAATAGATCATTTGAAGAGGTTAGGATAGATTGACCTGGCTAGTTAGGGGCTAATTGAATAAAGGCGCAATGATAGGCTGATTATTTATAAGATCTAGAGAAAATGGAATGGGTGGTTAGGGAGATATTTTTCTAGTTTGAATCAAATAATTTTACACATTTATGGCTATCTCATAAGAATCATGTAATGTAGTCCCCCCATGGATTGAATCATAACTGCTACATCACTATTCAAAGATCACAAATAGTACAAAAATGCATTATTTGGAGAGGGCTTAATGAGTGTCGGAATCCTATTCCACGTCCTGTGAAATCGGAAGTTAAAATCACTCATGTACTCCTGGGGAGCTCTCTTTATGGTGGTGAGATGTTCTAAGAGTGATAGGTGATCACTCTTTTCTTCGAACTATTTACAGAGCTTCTCTCCTAACTCATCCCAAGTGGTTATGCTACCAATACGTAACCCTTGAAACCATTGAAGTGATTTTCCCTTGAAGGAAGTGGCCAGAAGTCTGAAAGCAACATTATCCTCTATGACATTATGTACTGCATAAATTTTGGCTACATTAAGAATGTGTTCTACCAGAGTAACATGAGTTTCTCCTGTGTAAAAGGATAAACTTTTGAGTGCCACAATATGTATATGGTCACGTTGACCCAATAAGCAGCATCGCTTGCATTGAAAGAGGGAAAAACTTGGTTTCATGCCATAACAACAAGAGGTTGATTTTTCCTTGATGGAGGAAACCTTCGTATGGAGGATTTGAATTACCTCTACAAGATAAAGTTACCGCTGATGGATTTAGAATGCTTCTACTTATTCTCTTGGGAGGAGACACAAAAAGGTTGATATCTTCGATAAATTCCATGCTTTGAAGAAGCTCTTGTCTAAATTCTTCAGATAAATGAATGCACCTTTGAGATTTGGAATCCAGAGATATAGATTTTTCAGGTACTTTGATTTATGCTAATGAGAAGAGAAGTAACAACCACCCATCCCACTGTGCATGCCAAAACTATTTTCCCCAAATCACCGCACACTCGAATGGCCGAGAATGTGAACAGGACATTTGGTGTGATTGGGACACATGGGATCACCTCTCAAGTGTAGGACTTGGGCTCGTGGTGAACCTACGAAGAAGGTGGATTCCTTTTCCTAAACTAAGTGATGTAATATTCTTAGCATAATAAAATGACCATCTAATCCTAGGCTAACATCTTCATGAGTTTTAAGGAAAGATATTTTGTAGAAATGAAACTATACTAAGGGTGGTGATGCACCAAATAAAGGGATGTTTAATATCTAGAAGGGTTAATATGGGTGGGATGCTTGCATCATTGGCCACCTTCACCTATTGCAACTCGGAAAGGGTATAAAATACCACAAACCAGGGTGTACGTTCCTTCATTAAACTTGAGCATACATAAGGATAGATCAAATTTGATTCAACACATAATTAATTTATCATGAGGAAAGAACACATGCACATGTCAAACATCTATTTCAACAACTATGGATAATAATAACATAACTTTAACACAGAAGGAAAATAAGATTTTCACAACTGACATAAAAGATAATCGCATTACTCCTTCACAACATGAAATAGATAACCTGAAATAAAGGTAAGCTAACCACTCACACTAAGGAACCATACATTCACAAAGTAAGCATTGATTAACCATCCAACACAATAAATCAGATTTCCAATAGCAAGGTATAATTATGAATATAATTAAAAGGTTTTATAAATATCTGAAGCACTCTTCCAAGCTTGAAGAGCAACTTCTCACCAAAAATTATCTCCCCCACTAGCTCGAAGCATTCAACTATTTATAAGTTCTTAGGCTGAGCCATTATAGCTAGGCCCTTAACTAACATTTTACTAAAAATAGAAATGTCATTAAATTAAGGGAACGTGCTCCCATGAAAATAGAATTTTTTTCATGGGTTTGACTCAATCAACCCTGCAACTTCGGCCAATCTAGAGCTTGGATCTATCCTTTCATGGCCGCTCAGCTTTGGCCTTATCTAGGTAGGTCTCGCCTTTTGTTCAGGTTTCTATTATTATCCTTCCCATGCAACCATTCGATGCTTATAATCAATGAAGCGCTTGATAATTCCCTTAATTTCTGTCTCTAGGCCCACATACATAGTGATTCACTACATTTGTCATCTCGATCTCCTCGTGATCCTTTTGGCACTCTTTGATTCACAACTTTCCTCGGCGTCCCTATAAAATTTTGGCACAAGACCAATCACCAATGTAGTCACTACTGAAATTTTGGTGACCTCATCGTCGTGCTTCACCAAATCCTTGAAATTTTCCTGAATTGTATCTTTAGGAAGAGCATCGATGTTTTTGTTGAAGAATTTGCAATTAGCAACATCAAACTCTTCTAATATGTCATTTAGAGCATTTGTGATTTCTACTCGTTTATCTTCCAATTTCTTAATTAAATCTTGTAACACTTGGCACTAGAATTCCATGGCCTTTTGATATTCAAATAAATTTGAGGCATCATCGATCACCTATTCTTGAAGGAGAAAGTCAGGGTCTTATGCTCTGATCTCACTCCATGTTGCCAAATTTAAAATTCAAATTATTGTTATCTTCAGAAAATCCCTCATCCATTTTGTAAATAGCAACCTTTCCAACTGCAGATCATTATATATTTTGACAACCTCCTTGACTAAGAGATTAGCTTCCTGCAAGATGTGTTCTATTAATCCATTTATCGATCTCCCTTTTTGGCCTAGCTTCTCGAGTTCATGATAACAAATTTCGTTGATGGTAGATGAAACTGTCATGGTCGTAGTAGTTGAGACTTCGGTAGATGGAGTTGGTTGGGTTACTTTTCTTAACAATGAAGTGAGTTATTTGACCTTGAGCTTGAGCTCATCTTTTGTAGCCTTATCCTTGTCATATTTTTCCAGTAGAGCCCCAAGAGCAATGTGCACATCTTGTTTGGCTCCTTCATGAGTATATTTTCCCAATGAAAATCGAGAGATCCGATAATCTACTACTGATAATTGTTTCCTTAGTTTTTCCCTCAATGGGAGTAGCAAACTCTACAATTCACTCCCAGATGGCTTCACTATCGGACTTGAAATAGTTCTTGGCATCTTGTCCTGTCTTTTGGGCGTATGTTCCAATATACTGAGATCTATGAAATCTCCCAGAGGCACCTTCTTCTTCTTCTTTGGAGTTTGTCTAAACAACCATTCAGGAATGGCTAATACTAATGAAGATGGGATAGTATATCCAATACCTGAAACATTATTCATGAAAAGAGCACTAGAAACATTAGTTTATATTTGGGTAGAAGTGGTAATGATGGACGGGGTAGACGTAAGGATGGCCATATGAGTTGATAGAATGATGTTGGGGAATGAGATGGAGGAAAATGAAAGTGTTAAGGGAAGTGAAGAAGAAATGGGTGACCTAATAGTTTCTCCAGCTAAGAGAACTAGAAGGGATGAGAATACCTGGGCCATAGAAGGAGATGGGAACAAAGAAATGATTGTGGAAGTAGAAGGAACTGATATTGGAAGTGACAATGGAGGAGGAGGAAGAGATGATGGATCTTGTGAGATACTAGGGGAGTCACTAAATTCAACCACTTCTATCATAGGTGTTACAAGAGATATGGTCTTAGAAATAGAAGCCTTGGAGAGAGATGAGCCACCAACAACAAATGAAATCTTTTTTAGAGTCATATGGGTTTTTGGGTTGAACTTTTCCCCTTTGTGAGTGTTGATTGGCTTATGGTTGGTGGGGCCTCTATATTTTTAGGTTTCTTTGTCTCCTTGGGTGAAATTCCCAAGGTAACCAAACAACTATAAGTTCTCTGCAGAATGGGCCCTCTCTCCTTTGTATTGTAGCATTCCTCTACATACCAATCAATCCATGACAATGGTTGATTGGAAATATTATCATTTTTGTATGCCACATCCAAAACCTCATCATTATCTTCTCGCATCCTTTGGGACATCGGCCAAACCAAACTGTCAAACCTCATCTAAGGTCAACCTCTCATAATCCCTTTGTCGATGATGTATTCATCCCAAAAATGAATCCAGATATCCTCTAATTGGGGCACGTGGGCACTGGACTGACTGTTTCACCGAATTTACCCCAATAATTGAAATTAGTTTGTGGATGAAAGGTTTGCAAGGTCACTTTGGCCATTTCTGCATCCACATTTTTGGCCTTATGAATATTTAGGAAGGTGTATCTACCAATTGAAATAGGGAAATGCATTCTTGTTTTGTGGCGCTTGTTTTGAATTCAATGATAATCCAAAAGTTTTCAAACCAATTATAAGTAGAACTCATTTATGATTGGGACACCTTGGTAATTTTTGGGGGAACCTATGAAGCCTATAATCCGAAGGTAATTAAATGTAGGGAACTATAAATAGATGGATCCCCACTCACGCACTTCTTTGAAGGCTTCATTGGAAATCCTTGGTTGTATAACTCCTTATAAAAATAGTAAAGGATAACTACCAAGAAGGCATCATTGACCCTATGAAAATTCTTTCTCCCTTCATTTAGTGTGACCTAAGGATAGAAATCATAGATTTGGGAGGTGTTGTGAATACCTTTAGTATTCAATCTAGAGAAATCTCCCATAACAATAGCTGCATAAACCAAGAAGGATGTCATATAGAAATTCTTTGTGGAAAGCACCTTGCTTAATTGATAGCAAATGGAGCTACTGATATGCTCCCCCATTAGATAAATTCCTTATTTTTCTTGATGGTAGCGATGTACAAGAACATCCATTCCTAGAATTCCTTTGCAAAAGGGAGACCTGAAACTCTTCTTAGTAGCACAATAAGGTCACTAACCTCCTGAATAAAATCTGACCAATGCATGGTTTTGGTAATTTGGTGAAGCTCTTGGCCAGATAAGTTTTCATCATGATTTTCGTGCATACTTCCTCCTCCTTGTCCCAATGTTCCACTTCCACCGAGTTGGCAAAATTGTGGTGTAATCTTCAACATCGGGAAGTTTGAGCAGATCTTTGAATAATTTTGGGTCCAAACGGATTACCACCTTATCATCATCATCTTTGACCAACATAGATCCTTTGTCAAAGTGGGCTGCTATGGCTAAAACAAACTCGGGCAATGCATGGATGTGGGAAAACCGGTAGCAAGGGAAATCCCACTATCGTAGATGGCCTGCATCCATGGTTTCTTGTTTGGAGCCTTTACTCTCTCCCAGAAATATGGAAAATAAATCCTCCCTAGGTTGGTGTCCCCTATATTCCCTATGTCGGAAGACTGGAAAGAGTGAGAAGTAACTCCAAGAAATGAATACTTCATATTTTCTTTTCCCTTTGATGTGGAAGTAGAATTTTCTGAATTCCAAAAGCCAAAGTTGAAAAATCCTGAAAAAAGATAAGTTTGAAAACTCGAAGCGCAATACTATGAAAGACAGGTCTCAAAATCCCATTAATTATCAACTTCCAGAAACCCAAACTGAATAATCCTGAAGTGAAAAACTCTAAAACAGAGAAGTGCAAACATCCGAAAAACCCGACTTTCGAAAGCTTGAAAATAAAAAACTTGAAGTTCGAAAGTTCGAAAACAAAATTTGAATTTTCAAGACGAAAGTTCTAATTTTTTTTTCTGAAATGGTGACCTCCAAAATGCCAAAATCAAGAGCTCGAAATAGCAACGCATCTTGCAAGTCCTTAAAATCTAAGAAGGAAATTTCCAAACAATGTTAATCTCCAAATCCTAAAAAGTACTAAGAGGGAGAAATGGAAAACTTGAGGAGATCCCTTGAAAAAAATTGAATGCTTGTGGAAACTCAAAATGTAGAAACATGGTCGGAAATGAATTTTTCATTTTGAGAGGTAGAGTAAGAGGAAGAAAAGAAAAGAAACAAAGAGGAAATGAAAATAAGATGTAGATCAGACTTTTAGGGTTTTGGACTTTAGAAATTTGTAAACACAATTTTGCGCCATTAAACCCAAAAAGAGAAAACCTTCGAAATACAAAGTCTAAAATTTTAGATTTCGGGACTTGGAGAATTTTCAATTTATGTTACAAAATACCCATACCGAGGATTTTCTCAAAAAAAATTATGACCACTTTTGATATCTACTTCTCAAGGTAGATTAAAATGTTAACAGGTACAAAGAAAATTCACCACCTCCCTTGTCCTCCAAACCAGATCAAACATGTCAATGTGTGCAGCAAAGCTTAGAGATGACCTAAATCCTTACTCGGCTTGACTCAGGTCTTCCCTGACGGGATTAGTAGGGTGTCCACACACACTGTTGGATAAACTCTCACCACTCTGTGCAGTCACTACAAGAAAAGAAAGAAGAAGAAACAGATAAGTTAGAAAAATACAAGATGCGAATAAAGAGAGAATATCAAAACTAAAACTTTCAAATTGACAAAGATGATAGAAGATTATTAAACATACTTGAATCTCCTAGGGCATCCTGGTAGGGTCACTAAATGTTATTTTCGATGTTCCTGGTAGTTGTGGAGCCACCCCAAATCCAGAGATCAAATGATGTCCGGTCATGGACTCATCATCCCCCTTCCCATATAGAGGAAATGGCTCCTCTAAGGCCAAGGTCTCTCTCTTTGCATTAGCCTCCTTGTGTGTGACTCTTAGCATCTCCTAAGTTTCATTCCATTCAGGATCACTCTCTTCCTCTACTATATAGTATGCCTAGCTAGTCATGGCATCACCCCACTCATCCTCCTCCTCAGTCTCCTCTTCGAGTGACTACTCCATGGTCTCATCTCTGTATGTTCCTCGGAATCAAAGTTTACACTAATAGGATCATTCACTTATTCATTGTGAGCAGGAGCGACCACAATCTGAAGTAAATGCACTCGATGGACACTAGCTTCCCATCGAGGACAAACCATACACCTAACTATAATAGGTACACATGGAGTAACTACTGTCCATTCGGGATCTCCTCTAGGGTCCTTTTGGGCCTTGTAAATGGTCCTCTAGACTCGGGTACCACTAGAGGAAGTACATCAACATATGGGAGGCCAAACTGTTGAGGGACCCAATCAAATGGATGAGTCTCGACTCTCCTAACCCTATCAACTAACTAACCCATGGAAAAGTAGGATACCACCATGGTCACCTCCTATCCCCATAACCTTGTCATGTCCTGGTAGGGAGTGGTAACCATGTCAGTCGTAGTCGAGAAGCTACTAGCTGGTGTGGCATCCTGATAACTGACATAGTTGTCCACCTCATTTCCTGGACAACCCTTGGATCCAATACTTGTACTCCCCTTCCATAAGGGATGATGTTCTCATATACCCAACTCATAACAAGAGTGGGGTGGCTCTGATGCCCCTACGGTGATTACCCTATATAAGTCATGGTAGGTAGTCCTTAGGATGTCTTCTCCCCGGGCGTATGTCCCTCAACTGTGTGATAATAGGAGCCTAGCATTAGAGAAGGGTGTCACCCCCTTGTCCCCGATCAATCATGAGGACAAGATACCCATAATGGCTCTTTGAATGATAGGAATAGGAGCAGTGGCAATGGACCAGGACTTTCATCCCCTTCTTTGAACCAGATGAGACAATGATGTCTCCCATATATGTGGCCCACTATGTCATCGCATCCCCTGGAACTTGTTGTCTCTAAGATCAGTCCACTCCCAAGAATTGAGAGCCCAAGGATGCGATATACATCCTCCAAAGTAATGGTCCACTCGCCCCTAACACTGGAAATTGAAAAGTGTTATGATCTGTTTCCCAGTAGGAAAACAAGTCACAAAATATGTGATTCGTAGGGGAAACATGGAGCACCTGTGTAATCCTCTAGATATATGCCCTTTATAGAATGTCCCTCCCCACCTGATTTAGCTGATCTAGAAACCCATGGAGCCAATCACACACTCTCTCTTGACTCAACAGATGTATTCCTCCTTCTACATTCACCAAAATATGAGAAAAGAGCAATTTAGTAATGTATATAAGAATACAAGCTCACCAAAATCATGATAAAACATGAAAAGTTCAACAAAAATTCAAGTTAGTGTATGTTTAGATCATTCTATTCGAACCACACCCTGCCAGTGCGGGCGGTGGTTCTAGGACCACCACCCAAGTAGGGTAGCGGTCCTTATGACTACCTCCCTACTTTGGGTGGCAGTCATGAGCTGATTTTCCAAATGTGCCTTTAACCCTAAAAATGCTCAAAAATGCAAAAACAACCATTTTTGGCGAAATAGAAAAATGCGCTATGGGTGTCCCCCTTAGAGACTCATTTAAGACATTTTTTTTAAAAAATAATCCCCCTAGATGAACTTTTCAATGTTTTTACATTTTAGGTATAAAAATACAAAAGTAAAAATAACCAACCTTAGACCGTGTTGGTCGATCTCCCACTTGTGGAGGCATGATCACTATCTCGCAACGGTCATTTCGGCTATACTCTCGTTGGAAATGGTCACCGTGGATCTAGAGCTCCAAATTCACCAAATTGAGAATGCACAAATGAATTGAAAAATGGGTTTGTTTATATATATATATATATATATATATATATATAGTTTTAATCTTGTTTTGAATGTATTTATTCACAAGGCTAGAGTGTTGGAGCAAGTATATCTCAATATCCCCGCAAAATGGTAAGTCCTCTTGTCATTTTGGTTTCTCGTTTTATTTTTGATATTTTTCTATATGCACTTAAGTCTTCTTTTTCTCTTACAATGTAACAGGAGTTTGGAGAGTGACATTTCGACACATGGGCATGTCGGGTATAACTTCTAACTCTGTTTTTGGGAATGCCATACTCAAACTCTATGTTTTACGCATTTTCATGGCAAGAGGCTTCTACGAGGGGGAATATGTATGCACCCAAAATGCATGTGCTACATTGTCGAAAAATGGTTACAAAAGTCCCCAATGATGATTCAAGACCTTTCAAGAAGTTTTTGAGTTCCAAAACCCATTTTGCGGTGTATATTTATTTCCTAGAAATATTTACTTAGCCTTCTCGTGATTTTTTCCAACTCCCTGATTCTTTATGCACATTTTTGCCTTTAGTTCCAGGATGCTACCCTTCCGGGTGGAAGTTCCAAAACCACCACCCAAGCGGGCGGTGGTCCTGAAATCATTGTCTTGCACAATGTGGAGGTCTTGCTTTCTTTTTCCAAATTCCGTCATGTGTGTTTCTAACATGCGATGCTTCACTTAATTTCACTTTTAGCATGCATCGTGAGCCAAATTGTCTAAAAATAGATTTGATTTGTTGGTTCTCCTTCCTCCTATTTTTAAATAGATTTAATTAGTTGGAACTGCTTCTTGGCTTGTGCATGAAGGCACATCCCAGCCCCAATTCATATATATTCCATGCTTGTATTCAAGATAAAGGCTTGAGAAGTTGTGTGTATCTTGCATTGTACTACTGCCACAATCTTGCTAGGAATTACATAGCCAAGCTCGAGATCTCTTCAGTTACCTCTCTTCTACTTGCTTTGCATCAGTTGCCTTCAAGATGCCATTTCTCAAGTTCCATCCTCCTATTGTTGTTCTTTCATTACCAATCCCTTGGAATCATATGAACACTCAAAGAAAGAAAGGAACAAATTGAGGGGACAAATACAAATACAACTAGATTTTCCAAAGCTCTTGCTAATCCATGTTGGAATTTTGTTTTGTTTTTCTTTATTTGTTGAATTGTCAATTACAAATCACTAGTTTCAATTACATATCAAATAGAGTAGAAAATTGTTCATTTCAATAGGTTAGGAAATCACAAGTAGATCAAATCATTAGAAATTTTCCTCTTTAACATTACTAGGGAAGTCATGGGGAACAATAGCCCTTTTAGGGTCATGATTTTTTCTTCACCTCTGAGGTAGGGTTTGAAAGGTTTTTTATTGAATTAGGTTATTTGTTTTAGGTTAGATTCACATATCCGCACAAGCAACCAGCTACATCTGGTTGATTACTTGTCTTTAGTTTATTTATTAGATTAGAATGCATTGCTTAAAAACTAGAAAAGACCAAAAATATTTCCTTTGATAGATTAGTTTGCTTTTATTGCTTTGTTATGATATATTGTGAAAAATCCAAAAACATAGGTTAGATTTCTTTCAGTAATTAGTTTTCTTATCAAAATCACTTTATTTCATTATGTATGACCATCAATGGTCCACAACAAGAAAAGACGTACAGTTGTGATCCCTTGGTCCCACAACCCAACGGGCTAGAATTGATAACTGACATTGATACAAGTTTACGTTTGGCATACGCACACCTGCAACTTTTGCTAAGAAAATAGAATAAATAAATATGCTAAACATCGCTGCTAATCAAGCCTATGATTATTAGACTACTCCTGGAAACATGGTTTTATTACGTGCATGACCATACAAGGGCCAAAAACTCCACAAGTATTTGATTGTGATCCTCAGGTCCCACAACCCAACGAGTCTGCTAACAAGTTAGACATTGACACTAGTTTACATACATTAGTAAACCGATCTTCACCACTACGTCTCTCATTCTTACTTCCATGACCTTGTCTGGAAATCTATATGAGGCACTTGCAAGTCATTTTCCACGTGTTTAACAACCAAAAACTAGAATCTCGGTAGATCTCGACATTAATTGAATTCTCTAAGAAGCTATTATCTCAGACCAAGCCATCATACCACTTCAAGTCAGGAGAGCATTCTTTGCCTTAGACTCATAGCTCCTGATATTGCGTGTTGAAGATATAAGATTACCCAATTAGCTTGATCCTTGTCACTACACTCATAGTCACATACATTCTACTTTGGATGTCTCGGCATGAACTTGAGAGGTTGGGTGTGAAGAAGGTCACGTGCTGATTTTATGTCATACTGATTAGCTAGGTACCCAAGAGAAAAAAATCAAAATGTTTAAAATATCCAGGAAACTAGTTCATGTTAATGTAAAATGTAAGACTAATAAGAGGAAAGGTGTGTCATTTCTAATCTCTTTGGGAATAAATTCTTACGAGGATAGTACAAATATATTGAAAATCAAATAATCCTTTTCCAACCTACGTATCTACTCCTACACATCTAGGTCTAACTTTGATGGTAGGTGAAATTCAAAGACCTTCACCTTTCTAGGTTTGCACCATATACCCCAAATTGAATAATACTAGGCCAATTGCATGGATGATTTTGAGGTATGTAAAATGGAATATATGTGGATGATGATATATTAGATGATGGATATCAAATTTGATTGGTTCCTTGAGGGTATAAAACATGATGTGTCAGATTTGTTTGATATTAAGTACCAAACGATTCAATCTTCACCCCTTCCTCTGACCCCATGGAATGTCATAGAGTCAAGTGATATTAAGGATAGGAATGTAGTGATAATCCAAATATTGAGGGAATGGTTCAAAATAAATATAATAACTTTCATCAAGTCTAATAGTCTCCTGGCTATATCTAGACAGGTATCTCGCACTTCCCCTCTAAAAGCATATGGAAAATCCATGAGTTCCATTCACACAGAATAATATTCAAATATAAATATTATGGAGAAAGATAACACTAAATATTCCCATCCTTAAATTCCACACATGAATGCCAAGATCATTGAAGATCCATTTGAGTCTCTCAAACAAGGTGAAATTGATCCTTTGTAGTCTCCGGTTCAGCAAAGTGGCATCTAATTGTATCTTCCTCGGTAGTGGAGTCATCAAACCATTAGCAAGATGTGATCCACTATCGAGCACTTGAAATTTCCCCCATGCCTAATATTATGTCGACTTTGGTGTAAAATTTCCCGTAGATTCGAGAAGTTTCTTGGGAATTGTTATCCAAAATTACCCCTCGGGTTATTTTGGCCTTAATAGATTTTTTAAAATGGACTAAACCATTTTTACAAGTTTGGGATGGTTAAATGGTTATCAAATCCCCTTTCCTAAATACTCTATCCATTTCCATTCAAAACCCATGAGAGACTAAATCTTAAAGCATTGGCGGGTTCTATTAAAGAGCCTCGGTAAAAAATGAATGAAAGTCATGAAACGAAGGTCAAAGGGTTAGTATTTTATGGAAAAGTTTAAAATACCTGGTATAAAGGAAAGAATAGGGATACATGGTGGCAGATCAACAATGCAAGTAGTACACGTGGCAAGATTTTGGCATTTCCTAAGGTGATGGGCTCATCCAAACTCTAATCCGTCAAGTAAATAAAGCTTTATAATTCATTGGGTGCGAGAAAGTCAAAAGAGGTCAAAGGAGTTACTTAGCACTAATTCAAATTAAAAATTTCTAAGTTCCTTAAGGTTTGAAGTTATAATACGAAGTCCATAGACACATGGATCCATTTCATAGTTTTCATTTCTGAGTCTAACAAATGCAAAGGCTTAAGAATGTGTGACAAAACTAACAAGACCAAGAATCATGGAGTTGTCTAATTGGCCAATCTTTCATAGATGTCGAGAAGGGTTTCAAAGAATAAACTAACATGTGAAGTGTGTGGAGATTCCTTATTAGATCAAATTTTGAAACTGTCAGATGAGGCTATCAAAAGTCTGAAAAAGCATCAAGGCATGGATATTTCTCATTGGCTCACACTCTATGTTTTTCATTTAGGATATTTTCAAGCCTAACACAAGAGGAAATGTGGAGCGTCCTTATTGGCTTTCATTTCTAAATTTTTGACACAAGGGGCAATGTGGAGTGATCTCATTGGCCAAAACTTCATGAATGCTAAGGTTCTTTGTGATAAAAGTCAAATTGTGAGGAGTACGTGGAAATATTTAATTGGGTCATAATTTTAAGGACGGTGCGAGGTCTAAGGATAGTTTGACACTACAAAGAAATGTGGTAAATTCTTAGTGGCCCATAATTCATAAAGACAGACCCATTCATTATGACAAAGGAAAGAAAATAAAAGTAAAAGGAAGTAAGGCCTGATCCAATGCCAAAATGAGAGATGGAAACATGAAAAATAGCAAAAGGGTGCACATGTGCACATAGGGAAATCCATAATAAAATCAAAGGCTATCATGTGACATATTCTTGTACATCCTAGCATGTTAAATATTCAAATGATGATATCTTTCTATCCCTTGCTCCACATTGTACAAAATCAGTCTCATTTAAAATATCTCCTCAAGTTCTTTGATTTGGTATCATGAGAATAAGATTTTTTGGTATAAATTGGTGAAAAAAGAAAAAAATATTTTGAGCTATGTAATATTACAATCATGATCATTTAATCATGGAAACAACATGTTTTCTTGGGCTCTAAGCTTCTGTTAACATATAAAATCCATCCAAGTGTCAATCATCCTATGAAGAGAAATAATTTTGATCTTTTAGATGGATTGGACCACCAAAAATGTGCTCTGAAATTTTTCTCCTCTCTCTTCTCTCTAGAATCAATAAATGTAAGTGCTAAGGCACGGTTTTGGGGGCGTGGTTCCTATAAAGAAATTTTGTCAAAACTTTTCCGAGTAGTGTTGAGTTACGGGCCTATGATCCGGGAATTCTCTCGAGAAGACCCTTGCCATGATTTTATAATTGTAATGAATTATGCATCCAATTAATCAATAAATCCATGTTTTTTGGATATTATCTAGCATATCTATGTTTTATTTCATTTTCATCGTCTTTCATTGCATATTGCGAGGTTTTTTTCATACTATATTCTTCTTGTAGGTTTAGGTCTATTGTGCTCCATGGAAAGGATGTTGGAAAATGTAGTTAAGGAATGTGTTACTTGTGTGTGACCTCTCTCTTTCCCATTCTTCATCTCATTTTTAATCATCTGGATGTTTTCCCACCCCTTTCATGGTGCAATTACCTTTGTAGCTTATGATTTCCATTTTCATGCA
Source organism: Taxus wallichiana var. yunnanensis (assembly GCA_018340775.1). Classification (NCBI taxonomy): domain Eukaryota; kingdom Viridiplantae; phylum Streptophyta; class Pinopsida; order Cupressales; family Taxaceae; genus Taxus; species Taxus wallichiana. Next base: position 339,931,556 of record CM031244.1, read on the forward strand.
ATCTCTCTGTTTGGTCCCTTAGAAGCTTAGGATAGAAGTAGATAGAATAATTTTACTTCTAGGAAAAGTTCAATAGTAAGATAGGGTAGAGGAATCAAGACTTATCTAGGGGTTTGCCTCAATTACTAGTCCCACAACCGAGAGACAATGCCAAGTTAGAAAAAAACACTAGTTGGTCATTCACTATTTCAAGAACAAAATTAGAGGGTGTTGTTTTTGGTGATAACAATTTTTGGCACACCCGTTGGGACAAGAAATGAAAGCTACATATTTCAAAAGTGTTTAATATGGTCTACATCTTCATTTCACCAAGTTTTATGTGCTCTTGGTGAGATCCCATCCTTTGAGGTATTTTTAAGCATATCGATGACTCCACTAATCCAAAAAAACCCATGATATCAATTATAAACTTTTCCCTTTTCTTTCATCCATTTCCATTCATTTCCTTTTCCTTCCATTATTTAATTTTATTTTCATTCATGAAGTTGTGTAATCATGACTTCATTTTCTTCTTGGAATTCTAACTTGCTGACACTAAAACCAGTTAACTCCATCCCCATATTGTCAAAATCCTTCTCAAAATCAGTCGTATGGGCCCTATCATGAAGAGTATGCATATAACCCAACCTCCATTGACCGGGGCCAAATGTGTAATGAAGGAAGCCACGATTGGTTTTAAGGTAGCTTGTGCATGTGTTGGCCCTATGCCAAACTCTTTCAACACTTATTAGAACGTGTATTTCATAGTTAAGATGTTTCTCATAATTGTAAAATGGGCTAATTTATTGGAGGCTCGTGAATCTAGTGTTAGGAAACCCTTTCAATGGGGAAAATCTACACTACCATCTCATGTCCCTATTATTACTCCTCCCCAACCTACACCATCTCATCCTAAGTTTCCTATGCATTGTTTTCTAGATGCTCATATTGAGAGTACCCCTTCTCCATCCCCTTCCCTTCCCTCTCATCTTAATTTTTTCACCCTGTTTTCTTCCAAACCTCTATCTCCTCTAAAAGAGAGTATCCTACCTCCTCCATATTTTGATCCTTCATAAAATCCATTAAGGGATAAAGGCTTCCCCATTTTACAAAATCAGATCCACATGTGCTTGAACTTCATGAAAAATCAGTTGAAAATCATGAAGTAATGGAGCTTAACCAACAAAATAAGGGCCCAAGTTCTTGCTTACCTAAGGATCCATTCCTTACTAAACAATATTTTGAAGACTTCATGACATCAAGGGTTGAGCTTTCTTCATCTTAGAAAAAAGATACACATGCATACTTGAAGGGGCGGGTTGAAAAAGAGCCAAATAAAGAAGATCATATTCAGAGGTTCAAAGATTGGAGCCATGATTTTGAGGCAACTAAGGTTCATCACCAAGAGCCTGATAGTCAACCTTCTCCAATGTCTTCCAAATCAGCTATGATAAGTCCCATTCTTAAAAGCCAATAAATAATTGTTGAGGAATGGGTTGAATCGAGAACACATTGGATGAAGAATTGACCTAGCCCACTGTTGTAATTCCTCTTATTTTTATTGAAAACTATGAAGCCAAGGTATTTGAGAAAGAAGAGTTAAAAGAAGAGTAAGAGAAGCTTCCAAGTGAGCAATATGTTTCAATGGAATGCAGTGATCCTCATTACTCTGCATGTCTAGAACTTGCTACACTTTTGAATGATTACAATGCTCAACCAAGAATGTCTCAGATGTTGCAACCAATAATGAGGAGCTTCATGCCAAGGAAGGAACAAATCAGATTCTAAATCCTTGGATGAAAAATGGATCATAGGAATATTCTTTCTTTCTTTTGATGGTGAAATTTTAGATCCATCTTCCACGTAATCCTTGCATGAGTCAAATTTTGTGGATGTAGAGAGCCATGATAAATCAATTGTAAAATCAGAAATAATCATGGAGGAAACATATTTGGTTATAGAAGAAGAGAAAGGTTTAGATTAACCTTGCAAGCACCTCTAATCAAGAAAGTATGTAAGATGACCCCATTCATGAGGAAGAAATTCAAAAGAATGGGAAAATCAGAAGGATCAACCAATTGGTTCCTAAATACCCTTACCTAATCTATTTTCTAGATAGCTTGGAGACAAATATAGATTTGCAGCTAGTCATGCCAACTTTAGAGCATGAGGAAGAGCTACAATGTACCAAGGATCAACTGAAATAACTCTCAAATCGAATGTAGAACAACTAACGAGAGGTATTTTTTAAATTTCAGTTGATACTTTGATGAAAAGGGTGGAAAAATATCTTCAAATCATTTGTTAACTCTTACTTAAGACCATGTTCAACTCCAAATAAGTTACATAGTCTAAATTTGTGAGGAAAGGAAGTTACTTCTCCTTGCACTGTTGCAGGGTTTGTTTAAGCCTCCTTTTCCTTTGGTTAGAGTAGGCTAGGATAGTTTTTATTTCATTAGAATAAGTGTGTTGTGCATAGTATGCATGAATTCCCTTGAAACATTTATTATTTTCCCTTTGTACATAGTTTTTTTGTGCTTGTTGCTCTTTTTACATTCCAGTTTAGTCCAATTCGGTTTAGTTTAGTTTGGGAAGTATTTCTTGGGAAAATCAAATGTTTGGGAAGATTTCTGAGTGTATTCTTCATTCCCACAGATTAATGTCAGTCTAGATATTAGTTCCTCTTCCTTAGTAGATTAAAATAGTTAGAACAGTTTCAAATTTTCATTCAGAGTACCACAGATTGTGTTAAGTTTAGTTCATGCTTCATACGGACCTGGGTAGGAGAATTTAATGTTTTGATCCATTTTTTAAAGTTTTAGGACTTGAATCCATGCCAAATGGATTGTAAAATCTTTAACTAAACTAATATATAAGGAAGATTACCCTAAGAGATTCCTAAATTGTTATAAAAATTACCCCTAGTAATTTTGGCCTTAGTAGAGTTTTAAAAACAAACTTAGCCATTTTTACGGTATGGGAGGGTTAAACGGATGTAAAATCCTACTTTCCCAAATAATCTATCCATTGGAATTCAAAACCCATGAGATACTACATCTTAAAGCATTGGCATGTTCCTATTAAAATTCCACAACACAAAATATTTGAAATTCGTGAAACAAAGGTCAAATGGTTAGCTTTGTCTTGAAAATATTAAAAGTCACAATATAAAGGTAAGCATAGGGATACATGGAGGAAAATAAACATTTCAAACAGTCCACATCACAGATTCTTGCATTTCTTAAGGAAATGGGATCATCCAAACTCAAGCCCCCACAATAAATCAAGATTTATAATTCATTGGGTCTAGGAAACTCGAGACAAGGTCAAAGGAGTTACGTGGTAGAAATTTAAATCCAAAAACTTTCTAATTCCCTTAAGGTTCAAAGTTGTAATGCAAAGTTCGAAGACACATGGAGCCATTTGATTAGTTCTCATTTTTCAGTCTAACAAATGTGAAGGATTAAGAAAATATGACATGTATAAAAAGCCCGAGATTCGCTAAGTTGTCTCATTGGCCAATATTTCACAATTTGTTAGAAGGGTTTCAAAGAAGAAGCGACATGAAAATTGTGTGGATATTTATTATTGGCTCACACTTCATAATTTTTATATGAGGATATCAAAATTATGACAACACATCAAGGTGTGGAGCTTTCTCATTGGATGATACTTCGCATTTTTTAGTTAGGATATTTTCAAACATGACACGGGAGGAAATGTGCAACCTCCTCATTGGCTCGCATTTCTAAAGGTATGACATAGGGGACAAGGTGGAGTGATTTTAATGAAACAGGGGATAATGTTCTTTATTCTAAAAGCTAAATATAGAGGGTACATGGAAATATTTTATTGGCTCATAATTTTAATGAGACTGACAAGGTATAAAGACAGTCGACACTACGGAGAAATGTGGAAAAGTCTTAGTGGATGTACTTCATAAAGACATACCTGTTCAACAAGGAAAAGGAAATAAAATAAAATTAAAAGGAGGTAAGGTCTGATCCCGTGATCTAATGAGAGATGGAGACATGAAAAATTATGAAACAATGCAAACATGCGTAGAGGGAAATAACCAAACAAATCAAAGGTCACCACATTTCAAATTCCTATGCATATCGACGTGTAAAATATTCAAATGATGATATATTTTGATGATAAATCCCCTACTCAACACTACACAAAATTATTCTCATTTGAAATCTCTCCTTGAGTACTTTAGTTTGGTATCATGAGAATCAAAATTGGTTGGTCTAAATGGGTGAAAAAAGAGAAAAATCGGTTTGGGATACGTATGATTACAAGCATGATCATTTGAATCATGGAAAAAACATGTTTTCTTGGGCTCCAAACTTCTGTTAACATATAAAATCTAGTCAAGTTTTAATCATCCTATGCGAACAATAATTTTGATCTTTTGGATGGCTCGGACCACCAAAATGTGCTCTAAAATTTCTCTCCTCTCTCTTCTCTCCGAGAATCAATAAATATAAGTGATAAGGGAAATTTTTGGGGGAATGTTAATGTAATGGAACTTTGTCAAACATTTTCCAAAGTAGTGTTGAGTTACATGACTCGATCGATCATTCTCGATGAGAAGACCCTTTCCTTTATTTTGTAATTGTAATGAATTGTGCATCCAATTAATCAATAAATCCATATTTTGTGGCTATTATATTCCTTAGTCATGTTTTATTGCATGTTCCTTTCCTTTCATTGCATATTATAGGTTTTTTTGCATTTTATGTTCTTCTTGTAGGTTCAGATCTGTTGTGCTCCATGGAAATGATGTTGGAAAATGTAGTTAGGGACTGTGTCACTTGTTTCTGACCTCTCTCTTTCCCATTCTTCATATCATTTTAACTCACCTTAATTTTTCCCACCCCTTTCTTGGTGCAATCACCTTTGTATCTTAGGATTTCCATTTTCATGCAATCTCTCTCTCTAGTCCCTTGGAAGCTTAGGATAGAAGTAGATAGCAGAATTTTCCTTATAAGAGTAGATTAATAGTTATATGGGTAGAGGAATTCGACCTTCTTTGGAAGGTTTGTATCAGTTAGTAGTTACACAAATAAGAGACAATCCCATGTTACCTAAAAACATTTGTTTCTCATTCATTAATTTAAGAACATAATTAGAGGGTGATTTTGTTTGTGATAAAAAAAAATTGGCATGCACAGTGAGATAAGAATTGAAAAATACATATTTCATAGGTGTGTATCCTAGTCTACATGTTCCTTTCAAAAATTTAGAATTTATATTAGTGAGATCTCATCCTTTGGAGGCATTTTCAAGAATATCGGTGACTTTCATGATCCAAACAACCCACAATCGGATACATGGTATAAATTTGTGAGGAAAGGAAACTACTTCACCCTACTTGTTGTAGGATTTGTTTGAGCCTCATTTGCCTCTAGTTAGAGTAGGGTAGGATAGGTTTTCTTTCAGAAAAATAATTACATTATGCACACGATCCATTTCTTCCCTTGAAATATGTATGATTTTTCCATTTATACACGGTTATGTGTGCTTGTTTCTTTTGCACAATCCAATTAAGTCCAATTGATTCGAGTTCAATTTGGGTAGTCTTTCTTGGCTAAATTAGATGTTTAGGCATCTTTCAAAGTGTATTTTTAATTCCCAAGACCAAATTCAATCTAGATCTCAACGCATCTTCCTTGGTGGAATCAAATAGTTGGATCGTTTAAAAGTTTCATTGAGCTCCATGATTGTGTTAAGTTTAGTTGATGCTTCATATGGACCTAGGTCAAAGAATTTCAATTTTTGATCATTTTTAAAAAGTTTTTAGGCTTGAATCCATGCCCAATGGATTAAAAAGTCCATTGATCTAATCTAGAAGACATATTACCTCAAGATATTTCCAAATTATTATCAAAAATTACCCCGATTATTTTGGCCTTAATAGAGTTTTAAAAATGGACTTAGCCATTTTTACATGTCCAGATGGTTAGTTACTGTTGTTTTTGAATCCCCCTTTCCGAAATACTCTAGATGCTAGCATTCAAAAATCAGCAAGAGACTACATCTTAAAGCATTGGCGAGGTTCCTATAAAAATCTATAGTACAAAAAATTTGAAATTTGGGAAACAAATGTTGAAGGGTTAGTGTTGTGTGGAAAAGATTAAAATCTATGGAACAAAGGAAATAATACTGAGATATGTGGTGGAAGATTAATAGTTCAAGCAGTCCATGTGGTGAGATTCAGGTATTTCCTAAGAATATGGGATCATCCAAAATCAAATCTTTGGAGTAAATCAAGCTTTATAATTTGTCGCGTCTGGGAAATTCGGATGAGGTCAAAGTAGTTAAATTACACCAATTCAAATCCAAAATTTTTATAATTCCCTTAAGATTTTAATTTGTAATGTGAATTATGTAGACACATGGAGCCATTTCATTAGTTCTCATTTTGTAGTCTTAGAAATGCAAAGGATTAAGAAACTATGACAAGTCTTATAAGCCCAAGAGTCATGGAGGTGTCTCATTGGCTGATCTTTCACAATTATTAGAAGGGTTTCAAATAATAAACTGGCATGTGAAGTGTTTGGATCTTTCTTATTGACTCGCACTTCGAAATTGTTAGATGATGTTATCAAAAGTCCGACAAGGCATCAAGGTGTGTAAATTTCTCCTTGGATTTCACTTCACGTTTATTAGTTAGGATATTTTCAAGAATGACACAAGAGGAAATGTGGAGCCTCCTCATTGGCTTAGATTTCTAAAGGTCGACACGGGGCAACGTGGAGTGATCTCATTGGCGAATTTTGTGATTGTCAAGGTTATTTGTGCTAAAAGGTAAACTATGAGTGTAGGTGGCAATATTTTACTTGGATCAGAATTTTAAGGAGACTTACAAGGTCTAAGGACAATCTGAAAATGTGGATAAACGTCACAAATGATTAATAACCCATACTTCATAAAGACATACACATTCGACAAGGAAAAAGAAAGAAAATTAATGTAAAAGGAAGTAAGGCTTGATCCACGACCTAATGAGTGGACACATGAAAAAGTATGAAATGGTGTAAACGTGCACAAAAGGAAATCCAAGAGCAAATCAAAGGCTACCACATGTCGAATCTTGTGCATACATTGTGTAAAATATTCAAATGATGATATTGTTTGATACACTATTCCACATTGCACAAAAGCGAGTCTCATTCGAAATCTCTCCTTAAGTAGTTTAATTTGGTATCATGAGAATCATATTTTGGTGGGTTTAAATGTGTTAAAAAGATAAAAAGTGGTTCGGCTATGTATGATTGCAAGAAAGATCATTTAATCATGGAAACAACACATTTTCTTGGGCTCCAAGCTTCTGTTAACATATCAAATCCATCCAAGTGTCAATCATCATATACATAGAAATAATTTTGATTTTTAGATGGCTTAGACCACCAAAAATGTGATCTAAATTTATCTCCTCTCTCTTCTCTTTGGAATCAAAAAATGTAAGTGCTAAGGAAAATTGTTTAAGGGGGAAAGTTTTTGTAATGGAACTCGGTTAAAATTGTTCCAGAGTAGTATTGAGTTGCATGCCTCTGATCTAAGCATTCTGTTGAGAATAACCTTGCCTTTATTTTTTAAATGTAATGAATTTTGCATCCAACTAATCAATAAATACATGTTTTATGGATATTATCTGCCCTAGTTGTGTTTTATTACATTCTCCTTTTCTTTCATTACATATTGTAGATTTTTGTGCATTCTATATTCTTCTTGTAGGTTTAGGTTTGTTGTGCTCCATGGAAATGATGTTGGAAAATGTAGTTAGGGACTATTTCACTTATGTCTAACCTCTCTCTTTCCCATTCTTCATCTCATTTTCACTCATTTGGATGTTTTCCCACCCTTTTCTTGGTGCAATCACCTTTGTAGCTTAGGATTTCCATTTTCATGCAATCTCTCTCTCTCGGTCCCTTGGAAGCTTAGGATAGAAGTAGATAGTAGAATTTCCATTCTAGGAGTATCTTAGCAGTAAGATATGGTATAGGAAGCCAACCTTCTCTAGAGGTTTGTCTCATTTAGCAGTCCCATAACTGATAGACAATCCCATGTTACCCAAAAACACTTGGTTGCTCATTCACTAATTCAAGAACACAATCGAAGGTGTTTTTGTGATAATAAGAATGTTTCAAGGATGGTGCAAGTAAGATCTATCACCTAATTTTTAGGCCATTTCAAAATTCATGAAAACCAATTAGAGAAATAAATCATAAGTAATATCTCTTTCCTTTAGTGGTGCTTATGGAATCTAGTATGTGAAGGTTTCTTTGCTAAAATTTATAAAACCCATGGAAGATATGACTCAAGATGACTATGAGTTGACCCGAATTTCCTTGGGTCAATCCAAGTATGAATGTGATGCACATATTTTCAAGGAGTATGTGGCTCACCTACTTTTTCAAAATGAAGAGTGCAAACAAAAATAGATCAATTAGAGGATCATGTGATAAATCTCACCATGTATGTGCAATCATTCTTGGAACACGATGAAGTGCCACCTCCTACAAAGGCCATACCTCCCATAAAAAAATTGACCCTCTGTTGATCAATAAATCCCAAGGTTATACAATGCAAGGAAATCTAACAATAAGTGCGTTGAAAGGATTCTCGAGAAAGGAAAGGCACTATTTCAAAAATTTCTATCACTGTTTGAATTTTCCTTGCCACTTGCTTCCAAAGTGAAAGTGATCAAGGAGAAGATCGAGAAAAAAAAATCCACTAGGAAAATGTGTTTCCATTGGTATCGAAATAAGAAATCTTGATTCTCACTCCTTATTGAGAAAAATGTATTCACTTCCATTTCGATAACTTATCTCCCATTTAGTCTCATACGATGAGTGTTAGGTATGACATGATAAATGATACTATATCTAATCTGGATTCTTATGGAGAGCATACATCCCAGATCTTGGAAGGTATCAACAACAATGTTTAGAATCTCGATTCATATCCACTCAATGAATAATCATATGTGGAATATATCCTTAAGTCCTTCCAAGATTTGGTCAAGAAAGAGGTAAGAGATCCCTTCTCATTCAATGAGGATAATTTGGAATCTCTTATGGAGATTAGAGGTTCAATCTCTAATACTTGAAAGAGATCATCGGTCTCATTTAACCAATGAAAAACAATTAGTATCTTTTTTGAAACTTGGATCAATGATTTAATTTTTCTTTGTATTCCACACGTAGACAAGGCAACACCCTAACAGTGACCATTTTAGTAAAATTTCATAGGCAAAGAAATCATTCTAGGAGTATTCCTAAATGTTCCCAACAACTATTTCTTTATTATTAGAGGCTTTATCTTTATCATATTGATCAATGCTCATAGCTATCTTATTTCTTCTCTCTCCATATTATAATTCTTCATTAATAATGTACTTTTTTACTATTTTTCTTATTCACTTAATTATCCTTTAATTATACATTGTAAGAGTTATTTTTCATTAATAAGAAAAAGACTCACTTTCATTCCCTAGGAATATGAAAGGTCAAAAGTGATAAGAAGGTGAAAGGTCATGTGGGGGAGATGAAAATTCATATTGTAAATCTATAAATTGGAATGGATTATCCATTCCAAGGGGTTATCAATTGTGAGTTGCTAGTGGATATCTTTTTTCTCTACTAGATACAAGAAAAATATTACTTTCTTCTATTCCCTCTTATCTATGTTTCCTCTACTTCTTGCATACTCAAATTTGTAAGCATGGTGATCTTGAAAAACCAAGAAATGACTTTATACCTTTGATGAATGAATCAATAGAACTTTATGTCTTTGGTTTGTTAGTCTCATTGTTGTTTTCACTATTGAATTTCTATAATTAAGTAAGGATTTACTCTGTTTAATGTTTTGAAATATGCAAGTTCCATATTCAAAGAATAACATCCCATCACTATATTCTTTACTCCCCTCTACCTCTTTATCTAATCAAATTCTTCCCTTGTACTAAGTACAAGTAATTTTCTAGAGGTTTAGTTGAGTATTCCAGTGTGATCCCTAGTTTTATGGCCACCCATTGATTTTTTTTTCTACATTCAATAAATGGGAGCCTCCCCATTACTAAGAGGAGGCCCTTAGTTCTTGAGTGTTAGTGAGAAATAACTAATTTTCCTTTATGGAAAATTATTTTTCTAATATTTTTTGGTGCCCACTATGGGGAAGATTTTGTTGTTTCTACACCACCTTCAAAATCAATTAAATCCTAAAAAATTACATATCGTAAATAAAAATAATAAGAAATTGAAAAATCCATAAGCCTTGATGTATACCATACATTTTTCTAGTAATGAATATTCTTGGAAATGCTCTAATTCTACAACCTAATATTATTTTATTCCAAGACACTCAAGATGACATTCTAGTATATTTGAGGAATTAAAATTGGAACAAAATATCAAACTATAATCACTACCATGTTGTTACAAGAAGTTTGTCCTTTGAATAAGAATGTTTTTAACCTTTACAATGTGCTAGATAATTCTAAATTAGAAAGGGAGAGTGTGAAGAAATATGTTTTGAGCTGAATATAAATCATGTAAACCGATGAAAAGAAGATATAAAAGGGATATTTGAGAAAATGGCATAATTGACCTGACATTCAAAGAGAAACATCAAGCCGATTTTAGGCTTCCATTTTCCAAACTGCAAGGCAAGTTGGTCAAGAGTACTTTCCCGAATTTCATCTTAACTTTCCTACGAGATAATCCCTTGAGGAACTAGCTGCAACACCATTAGATATTATTCGTTTGAAAGAAGAAGAGGAAGAAGGAGAAGTAGAGGAATAAGAAGAAATAATGGGGATAAAATATTATCACATTGTCCCTACCCTCCTCCTGCATGAATTACCTAAAGGGTCTAAGAAGAACATACTCAAATTCAAGGGGATGGTAAACAACATCCAGCTGATCATAAATCTGCATTCATCACAACTTGTGGTGTATTGGGAGTTATATACAAATATTTCTCATTCCATCTATTCATGGAGTCATTGCAAGAAGTTTTTGCTAATTGGTTCTATCATTTTCCACAGAGATCTATCTCTAATTAGGCATAGATGAAATGCAATTTTGAGGAAATATTTAATCCCATTAAAGATTCCCATTCCCTACTTGCACAATGGTCCCAACTAAAAATCAAACCCATGAAATAATGAGGGACTTCATTGCTAAGTTTAATAAGCTTCTCTAAAAAATAGAAAGGTTTCAAGGCCTATAGAAGATAATAGGTTAATATTCTTCACCAATGCTCAAATATCAAAGGTCGATTCATGTTGAGAATAAGTTATCTTACTACTCTAGATGAGGCTCAAAACCTTATGGTGGACATGGAAGATGATCTTGTGATGTCTAGAAAGGTTAATAGAGGACCAAGTAAGGATAAGGCTCAAAGCTCAAGTTCGGAATTACAAACTCTTTGGTGTAAAAATTGCTAATGATACACTTTCTCTCAAGAATAATCTTACTTAGAGTACCATATACAAGAAAATTCCAGGAAGAACTTCCGAATAAGAGAATAATTCTTGCTGCACCTCATATACTTTCTCTTGGGATCCATCCATGAATACCACTTGTGGAACTCGATTGAATGAGGAAAGTGAAAAAGTGGTTGCTTGAGAAAATAAAGGAGAAGAAGGTGAGTTTCGATAGAAGGAATTTGATCTATATAGGTTGATTTCTTTTAGTATGTGTATCCTTTTGAAGTTGAATATGAGGATTTTTTTTTAGCTAATACGAACAACCAAGTACTATAAAACGTAGTGACTAAGAGAGGTTCTCCACTTCCCTCATCCTTGGAATCATACGAAAGAATATTGAAGCCACATCTCATTATAAGGAATCTCCTAATTAAGGTAAGTCAAGTACTTCCACCTCTTCTGAAAATGATGCTTCCACTTCCATGCATCAAAAAAGAAATGAAAAATCTGTAACTACTTCCTCTAGATCATATCAAAATGTCCTTAGTATTACATATGCTCCTGAAAGCTCTTCCTATAGCTTTGATATTATTGACCATGTGAAAAAATCCAAAGTTTAGATCTCTGAATCAAAATACTTGTAAACTCACCCTGAATAATTTGATAAGCTAGTCAAATTTATCAAAAGTGGAAGTTCCAAATCTAGTGTGTCATCCACTTCCAAAGGATTACTTCCCACACTGAGACAAGTCCAAGCCAAAATCTTATAGACTCTACACTATCATCTACCATCATTTTTCTATGTTTCCTTGTTGATCAATGGGTACCAACTTAAAAAATTATATTATTTATTTTGGTGGGTTTGTGAGTGTCATGCCCACTAAGGTTTCTCAAGACATTATTTTTGGTATCTCTTGGAAATTCAATCATTGTTACTCAATGGAAAATAATGAAGTTTCAATTTTCCAAAGAATGAAAGATGCACAAATTGGTTTTGTGGCCTATTTAGAAAAGTGAGCAAAAAAATTAATTCTAGTGGAAGATATGTCACCTACATATAAAATTATCCTCGTAGACTATTTTTTCGAGAGATGGGAGGTGAAATATAGATGTATTGGCCTTCTACCTTGATACCATTCAAGAATGAAATGAAGAAACTCCTTCCGAACCTAAGGTTAAATACGCGATTTCGAAGTCGGATGATCCTAGAGCACATGTTTTCTTCCAAAATAGGGAATTTTGGAAATTCCCATTTGAGGAAAGAGGTAATGGAAACTACTTCATGATTTTCAAACAAGGTAAAGAGATTCCCATTCTTGAGGACATTCCAATAGATATTTACGAGATTTATAACATGGAATTCGATGGAATTTGTTTAAAAATGGATCAAGTGAAGGTATTGTATTGTCTTGAAAAGAAGATTTGTTTCCTTTGGCATACAAGCTACAGTTCTCCAACACTAACAATATTGTTGAATATGAATCCTTGTTTCTTGGGTTGCAAGTTATCAAAAAATGGGAATCAAGAAGCTCATAGTGCAAGGAGATGTTGAGTTGATCATGAAACAAGTAAGGGATATACTCCAAGTAAATAAATACCGTCTCTATCACTATAGGAATAGAGTTTGGGATTTCCTAGAATATTTTGATGCATTTTATATCAAGGTAGTTCCAAAATATAAAAACACCAAGGCTAACAAATTGGAAGTGTCAAAATCTTTAATTATTTAGCATCACGATTTTGGTGGAAAAAGTTTTGAAGGAGATGATTTTTTGCCCAAGTGTGATAGACAACTCGAGAGTGACAAGTGTTTAATGATGACAACCAAATTCTATCCTTCTTGCGTCAGATTATATATTTCAGGTCTATACATTTTTGGTTTTGATCATTATTATGAGATCTACGAAAAAATATATAAAAAGAGTTTCGTCAAATATAAAAAAACTTGTTTTGGGTACATCTATTCCTTTGAGCATTATTGTTATCATTCATTTTATATCTAATTTCTATGAGCCTTGTTGTTATAAATTATTTTAATAGATCCTTCTTGAATCATTATTTTTATCATTCAATTAATAAATTATTTTTGTGAGCATTGATGTTATCATTTAGTTAATAGCTCCTTCTTGAAGCATTGTTGTTATCATTCTTTTACTAAATATGTTTTGGTTTGGTTTTGGTTTTAGAAAATGAAATATAGAGTTAATGTGAAATAAAAATGAACCTGATTAGTTAGTTACAACTCATTTGATCTTGGATAATATCATATTGTATAAGCTTTGCATTATTTGGTGAAACTTGGGAAAAGAAACAAGAGTTTTTCAGCTCCTCCTTAGATCCTTGTTGTTATCATTTTTCTTGTTTGGTTTATAGAAAGTAGGTCTATTTTGTTGATTCATGGGATCATCTCTCTTATGGAAATATTTGAGTTTATTTCACTCTATCTTTTGAGTGATTGAAAACCTAAAAGGAAAAAGGTTGGGTAAACGGAAAATGGTTAATGTTTTAGTTGATTGTTGCTTTAAAATTTGAATGTGGGAATTGTTTGGGTAGCATTTAACTCCATTGATTGTAACAAGAATGATGCAAATGACCTTTTCATTTTATATTTTTAAAATGTCATTTTAGGTCAGCTTGGGAACAATGTTGTTAATACATATGTACAATGGCTTGATTATGTGATAGTTAAGAAATGATTGTTTTGAGTTAGTTTAGGAAATTTTAGGAAGGAATAAAATTTATGTTGATTTCCATTAAATGTTTCTTCTATGTATAATAAATTTGATGATTATTTTCTATTATTGATGTACTTCTCCCTTCTTGGGACTATATATATTTGTTATGTTTTGTTATGATTAAATGATTCCTTATACAAAATTGAATATGTTCTTGTAAACAATGATACACACATGTATGTATGTATGTATGGATAACTCTACTAAGTTGTTGGATATATCGTGGTCATTATTGAACGCCTACATTATGAACTTTAATTATTATTTTTTGATGTATTTTATAGCCCGTTAATGTATAAATGACTAATTCATGTTGGCTAGTTGTATACAATAATGGTGGACACAATGTTTTTATGTAATTAGAGGTTTCATTAAGATACATGTTTCTAAGAAAGATTCCATTATAGAAGCTATGAACTTTACAATTATAGTTCTTAATGATTAAGAATAATATTTACAATCTCTTATTATATTATTTCATTATAATGTTAACATAGAATAAGAGTATGCGAACTCATGCTTGTTCATATGAATTGATCCATATCTATCTCTCTCCTAAATTTTTATAGGAAATGTTAGCATACTTGAAATAAGCTGCTTGATTAGATTTTTGAATGTTTTTACGTCATGGGTTTATTTGGAAGTAAATCCAGAAGGATTATTATATTCAATTTTATTGTGTGATTGAAATATATTCACATATTAAAAAGGTAATTATATCCCAATGTATTATTTAGCGGTTAAATATTATGATAAGAGGAACTAATAATAGTTAGTAATTCGTTGAGTTACTATGACCCTCTTGTGGACACCTATTAATGATTTTGAAATAATAATATTATAATAACTTTCTAAGGATTAATTAGTTACATTAATCAACTAAAGTAACCTAAGCATATGGAGCATGAGGCTTAATATTTGTATGTCATCTCGTTAAATGCTTATCTTCATGCATACTTAGGATGTCCATGGGAAGGGTAGTGAGGACGTAATTATGGGTAAGCATTAGTTGGTCACTTTGTTTCCCATACGAATCCTAAGATGGTACGAGATGGGATTAATATCATCTAGGAAATGAGCCAACAAAGTGGACTCTCGATGTCTTAACTAATTCAACTTCTTAAACAACAACGAATCCAAATGACTATATTGATATGGTTGGTTGGTGATGTAAGACGAGTTTTATAGACTTGTGTGTGGTCTCAAAACTAATCTTGCAAATCAAATATTGAATTTTTTTCCAAATCAATGTAATAGATGACTACATTATCTGTTCACCAATCCCTAAATCAAAAGTGTCACATCTTGGATGGAAGATGCATGATTGTCTTCCGGTAGGAACTTTAGAGCTGCACATAGTTCTCATAACTGTAAAGGTTTAACCAAGTATACAATTTATACACATTTGATTAATGTTACTTAAGGGAGATCATGGAGATCTAGATATACCCTTACAACTTCACATGGTTACTATATGTTATCAGATAGATTATGAATAATTCAATTATGCTAGATTGTTTATTAATAAGATGGATAATAATGTGAAACATTAGTAACATTGATTTTAAATTAAGGGTATGTTTTTATTAAATCCCCTTATTTTTTATTATCATAACATAAGTGTTACAACCAATGTTTCAAGTTCATTCACAATAATCAAGTGGTTAAAATTAGTGGAATTCCATTCAAATCTCCTCCAACATCACAGGTTAGCCCAAAAATCTAGCTATTATCTCTAGTGATAATACATCTACAACTTCATCCACCAATTTGTATGGTATATCATTTTAGACACTCATACATAGGACTCCTTGTCGGTCACCTATGACATATAGTAATCATCAAAAGACACATTCTATTTAGCATTTGACTCAATAATATTATACATTTATTAATTTTTGATTACTTATTACCTTTTTTTCTCCTGACAACACATGATATGACTTCAATACAAATCATAGATGAATATCCTACATCTCTTCTTCTACTTTAGGGGCATCCATTCAATTCACTCACTATACACAATATACCTTTTCATGAGGCCGTTATCAAGAATCTCTTGTGTTATCCCCTCTCTTGTACATAGAAATTTTAAAATACTTTAAAAACATTCAAATAATCGCCTAATCCGAAAACATTAAAATATGATAAGAAAATACAAAATAAGAATATGTTCTAGTTTTCTTGTCTATATTGTTACTTTATACATAATTTTTATCACATTGATTTTATAGATAGGATATCTATTATTTATATGCATTCATTCACAGGCATCTTGAGCTTGATATAGGAAACTCATAGATTGTTACATGATGATTAAAGCCAAATTAGTTCTATACACTAATTTATTTAGGGCATCTCTCCACACTATACATGTGTTTCTATTTTATTATATGTTGTTTTAAAACTTCCTTATTAAGTTTTATTACATGCATATTATTTATTGCTACCTATTGATTTAATAGGACTAACACATGCATTTTTTTGCAATGCTAACTTATCTTGTTATCTCTTTTGTTACTATTATTTGTTTACACCCTTGATTTTAATGTTGTTGTCACTAATTTATTACTCATTACATGGATTAACTAGATTTTATTCTATGATTATGATGTTATGAATATTTTATTTATATTTCCTAAAGGAATTTCTTGTCTTATGACACCGTGGTATCCCTTGTTTGTGGTATCATGCATGTTTTATGTGTATGCACTTTTTCATTGACTTTGGCACATTGTTCCTTCAAATGCGATTATATTATGACACTATGGTTTCCAATGTTTGGGGATCTATTGCTATAGATGAATATGATTCTATATGTTATTACTTACTTGAATATACATTATTGTTTCTATTTCTCTACTTTGTTGTTAGCTTACTTTTATTATTACACTACTTTTTATGGATTTTCATATGTTTACTATGTTGATTCAATACTTTTAATTATGGAGTGGTTTGATATAATTATGTATTGTTAATATTTTATTTACACATGTATTATTAATTTTTGTGTGTCTATTTTTCTCCATGCCATGGTTTCCACCATGTGTAACCTATTTTATAGGTACATGTTTTGAAAGGTGGCCACCACTTCTACCCTATATGTGATCTTATATAGATTAATAGATATATGGTACATGGGTAAACATATATTCTTTTGAACCACACTCTCAAATGTTTAATCACAAACAACTTAGAAGAGGGAAATTCATCAAGATATTTATAAATATATGAATAGATTACAGGATATAGGAAAAACATCACATAGCTCGGATCCTTATAAAAATAAGAGATACTAAAACATGGGAGAATTCAAAAAGGGTCAAAACCATATAGTACATTTAAGATCATGGTATTATCTTTACCATTCCATATCTTCCCAAACAAGAAAATTTCACTTTGAAGTTTTTAATTTCTAAAAATTCTACCAGTTATTTAAAGGATTTATATAGTCATAGATACAAATGACATAGTTTAGAAAAATTCTAGGGGGACGAGTAACTCATTTTGTATTTAATATACTATCTAGATTGAGTTTCATAAACGAGCTTGGGGACATGAGCCTCCTTCTCCCCTTGAATATTTAAAAGTTCTAAATAATCTATGTAGTCACAACACCTTTTGGGGACATGAAAATGTTAATTCCTTCAAGTCTTCTTTTCTCAAGTTGGAGAAAAATTGGCCTAGATATGTATATAGTTGTGTGGTATATGGGTTTAGAGGAAAGATTTGGACCAAAACTATGAGGTAATATTTCCTATTCTCCACTAGATTACTATTGGATGTCATAGTAATGTGTTTTCATTTATGTCAAGTGTTCAGTGATGTCATAGGATGTCCAAGGTGTTTAGGTATCTTCCTATTTTATCTAGGTGATTTCATGAAGTGTTAAGGCATGATGTCATGTGTTCAGGCATGGTCTAGGAATATGGTAAAGTAATAAATTTGTGTGAATGTGTCCTCCCAAGGTTGTATGAAGACTTTATAAGGTCAAACATGGTCCATGAGATGTGTGTGAGGTGTTAATGAGTCTGTAACAAGTCAACATGGTCAATTCATGAAGAATCATGTAACTTCAGGCTTAATCCTAGTCCTAGATCAAGTAGGTTGGCATGGAAACATGATAAATGAATCAAGGAAAAGAGGGAAATCATGGTTAGATTAGTATGAGATGTCATAACATGCATGTGAGGAGTATCGGAGTCGGGAGTCAAGCTTGTAGGGAATGAATATGGTCATTATGAAGCTTTTCAGTGAAGACAAGCCTAGTAGGCAAGTGAGGATGATGACCCAAGGTGTGATGATTAAAAAAATCATGAAATGAGCTCAATATTATGGTAGATGAGGTTTACATGGATTTACAAGTGTTTAAGGAGGTGAATTGAGTACTTATATAGGACTATATATAAACATTCCTTAGAACTAGAGAAAACATTCTACAAAAATGAGATCAGACAGAGATTTGTAGAGAAAAATAGGTAATTGGAAAACATGTATGAGGGATTTTTGAAGGTACGGTCAAAATTTTAGGACCTAAGAAATTGTTTTGTTTAATTTATTCATGTTTTACTAAAATTGGGTTAAGAAAGATGGGCTAAAATAGTGACTTGTATTCTTAGCACTCAAAAAAATTGAGAAGCATTCTTCGATAAATCAAAAGAATATTTTTTTAATATCATTTGGATACATAAATTTTTCAAAAAAATTGAGGTCAAAAGGAGCAAAGACAAGAAAGTTCTCTCCATTTTTCTATCATTATTCAAACCCTCACCAAACCCTCATCTAAAGTGATGGACATGAAATTGAATTTTTTTCTTCAAATCAGTTGTGCAAGATGTGATAGTAATTAAAGTGTGTATAGGACACTATTTATTCCATGTTGGTGGTATGTTTTTCCTACAAGTTTGATGGTACTGTTAGGATTTTTCCTATTTTTGAAGTAATTTGACTATACAGTCCTATTTGGACAGTTCCAAGATGAATCTTCCAATGTGAAATCTTGTAAATGATGATGTATCAGTTCTCATGAAGAATATTAGGAAATTAACTTGAATATATTGTGTGAACACATCCAAATTTCCTCATGTACCGCCAAAGTAGACAATAAGCTAAACCAATCATGGTGTTTAAAGAATGTTTGTGTATATAAGTCGGTTGTTGAGGTGAGAAATGGTCATTATCATTAGATAGAGGCCCAAAATGAGTTATTAGAGCCCATGGTTTAATTTTTTGAAGAGGATGGAATTCTCAATTTCATTGGTCTTAAATAGTCCTGATTGCCTAGTGAAAAAAACTTGAAAAATAAAGATCTCCTTGTGGTTTTCTACATTCAAATCATGCACATAAGCATATGAAGATGGAGTAGAGGTTGATCTTGAAAATGTGCTCTAAGGTGTTAGATTCAAAGTGAAACAAAATTGAGTTATTGATACTCATAAGGTTATCTAAGTTTGTCTTGAAAATCATGTAAGTCTTGAGATGTTTGCTATGGATTAAATCAACGTAAAAATATGATGAGTTACATAACATCCATCCCTTTGTTGAAAATTACTTTGGGAGTCATGAATAACTGAAAAATTGCATAGTATGGCTCAATCCTTGAAATGCATTCAAAACAATCCCTAATCTGTTCCAAGGTGTGCAAAATGAAGAACAAAAGAATGAAGAGTCACTCCAAGATTTTGAAGAGAAAGTAGAGATCATCCTTCTCTACATTCAAACCTTGAAAAGGCCTAAAAAATAATTTTTGTGTTTGTACAAACATCTATATAATTGGTAAGCAGATCTCTATTATCGTATGTTGGAGACTTTAAAGAAAAGTTGAATCAATTACTTCACTCTCTTCTTAGAAAATCCTCAAGCTCTTCTGTGTGATATATATCTTCTGTATAACTAATACTCCTAGCTGTATAACCTAGTATGAGCTCTTTAGTCTTCCCTTCTTTAAGATTTAAGATTGTAAAAACTAGTTCTTGCACTAAGTGTTCTCCCATATGCTTAAATGAATCTTGAATATAAAATGGTGAAGGAAGAGGAATATTAATGATTGATAAGGAATTTATATAGTTCCTTGTAATGTTATATGTTTTCATCAACTCTTGGAGGAGTTATTTTTATGTTATACGATAAAAGATCACTCAGTGGATAATATGACAAAAGTTTGTGTAACCGTTACAAACAAGAGTGAAATGGTAAAAAAATGATTCTTAGCGAGATGAAGGAAGAGTTGCATGGAGTTCAGGAGCCTTAGGCTCCTCATTATTTGATTTCAAATAATCTTGAAAAATATTTCAAACTATTAAAGCATAACTAAAGCATGATCAGATACAATCATGACATCTAGAGGCAATTTTATGTGAAGAAATTTTAATCTCCCTTGTAAGAGTTGTCATGGAATTCAGGTGAAGTGTCTTTGTATATGAAGTGGAAAATTCATGTGTGTGATTTGATTTTGAGATATAAAATTTCATCCCTTTGCATGAAGGATTTATTATTGAAAAGGAGATAAATTATGTATGTCTAATAAATGAAGGGATATAAAGCGTATGAGTGAGATCTTGGTTGATAGTCATGTTTTGATGAATCGAGAAGTATGTGTAAAGAAATATCATATAAAGGGTGCATAAAATTCCATCATGACTACATGATTTTAGTATATTAGACACTTGAGAGAGTGGACATTTGAGAAGATAGGTTAAGAGGAGAATAATGTCAATAATTTATGTATGAAAAAGTCCCGTTAAATGGTGCTTGTAGCAAGTTGAAGGATTAGAATATGAAAATAAGTGGTATGATAGATATTTGATGATGATTAGGTGATGTGAATGAAGGTGGAAATATAAGAATAATGAGCTGAAAAGTGATCACAAAAATATTGTAAGAGACAACACAAGAAAAGTGATAGAAAATTATTGTTAAGAATACTAAGTATATGCTTAGCAGTAAGGAGTTGAAGCTTCCTTATAATTGGAAGCTTACATAAGGTCGGTGGGTGCATGAATAAATTTGGGAGTTGGAGCTTCCATGTAAGTAGAATATTGCTAAAGAATAGGTGGATGTTTGGTTAAATTTTGGAGTTGTAGCTCCATGTTGAGTTGTTTCTCAACTATGAAATCATTGTAACATTAATAGGACAATTTTTCCAAGTTATTTCTCTGGTTTTGGTGGGTTTTTCTCCCTTGAAGGGTTTCTCACATTATGCAATGAACTGCTACACCAAAACCTCAAGGATTTAGTGAAATCCACACATGAGGATCATAACATCCCACCACGCTTTTGTAGAGCGACTCGGGCTGGGTTTGTGCCCGCACTCCCATACATACGATCCCCACTTCACCGATGTTTAGGATCCCCATGGGCCCTGGCTACATGATGTAACCAACCGAGTGGGATTCAAACATAGGTACACCGTTACACCAAATGTAACAAACCATACCTCAAGGCTTTATTGAAATCCACACATGAGGATCATAACACATTACATAATGTGTTCACATGTGTTTTCCTCTCTCTCTCTCTCTCTCATTTTTGAGTGTTAATGTTTTATCACGATTAATTTTTCTTAGCTTTAGATGATTTAAGAATTGTAAATAGTTTCAAAAATTTAACAAACACCGATTCATCCCCCTCTCATTGTCTAAAATTTCCAACCATTTGTATTAGATCATAGTCATCTTGAATCATTTCTAATAGCTTGGAGTTGATCTGAAGGCACAAACATGGTTACACTAGTTGAATCAGTTCTAAAAAGGAAGTATGAGATTTCTCAATCACTGATTAATGGATTGAAGAAGGAAATCAAGCTTATGAAAGATAACCATGGCCAAACACTCAAAAATATGGAGTCATTTATTGAGAATTTTTCAAACGCACTAAAAGAAAAGGAATACGGCTGCCTTAAACATGAAGAAGAAACAATAATCTTGAAGGCTAATCTAGAGGATGAAAACAATAGACTGAAGATATATGGTAATATGGAGAATAGTATTGAGGTTCTTGATGAAATTATAGAAACTTGGATAGCAACAGGTGATAAAACAAGTCTATGATACAACGAGATATCCTATGGAAAAGAGAGATGATGACAAGGCTGGTCCAAACATACAAATAGGAATAAAGATGACCAAGGAAACAAGCACAAGAAGTAATAAATAATTTACACAACCAAATGCATCTAGGTATAAAAGGACTTTCAATGGCTATTGTTTTTATTTTCATATCTATGGACATAGATCTACGGAATGTAGGAAGCATGTCATAAATGACCACACATGGAGGGATAGTAGAAGTGATAAAGATAATAATATATATTTCTTTAATTGTCAATAGAAAAGTCACATAGCCAAATATTGCTTAGAAGAACCATCAAGTCAGTTTTGGGAAGAAGAAGACTAAAGAGGTAGGAACTATGTTTTATGTTTCAAATTTCATGGGCAAGGAAACTTTACAAGACACTATCATGAGTATCCCAGATACAACAACTAGCTCCATGCATTCAATAGGAAAGGAAAAATACATTTAAGATGAAGTAAAATCTTGAGTGAGGCCAAGTCAGTTATGTTTGATAGAGAGATTCGAAAGAAGCAAGTGAAGTATGTATACAGAGTCAAGAAATCCAACTCTAGTCCTGAAAAGGAAAATAATGAAAATAAAATAGTATGGGAAGATGATGAAGAAATAAGAAAATCAATGACAATCATAGGAGAAACAAGTTCAAGCAAGGTAGAAAAAATATGATAAAATCCAAGAATAAATCTTACCCCTAGTTGTGGTAGAACAAATATATGAGATACATCACATTTTTTTGTTAAGCATCCAATCAAAATAAGAAGACATAGGAATGATATTCTCACACCTAGAATTTCATCCAAAAGATTTAATAAGGCCTCAAAGGAAAAAAGAGATAGGATAGAGTCATCATGTGTTTTTGATGACTATCTACTATTCTAAAGTGCTTAAACAAGCAATGTGTGCCTTCTCTAGGCTTCTAAAAGGCCTAAATCACTTAAAGGAAGCATGATTATCTATGAAAGAAATTTTCATCTCATAGTTGTTGAAAAATTCTTCTTCATGATGATCTTGAGTAAAATGATCAAGGTATGCTTGTTAATTCCTTTCTCAAAGTCTATATGTAAATTTGATATGTGTAGAGTTCTTGAAAGTCAAGGTTGTCCACTCATGTAGAGAACAGAGTCTCTATGTTGTTATATAAAGAGTTCAAGTCATCTAAGGTTTCAAGATAAGATTCGTGATTCAAGCACAAGTATATATTGTTTGATTAAAGTGTTTGGAGGTTTCAGTGGTTATTTCAAGAAAAACAATGTATGAACTCATTGAGTAAGGTTTGAGTTGATGGAGGTGAAAGTATAATTGTTTCTCATCATTTAAATAAACCCTGAAGCTAGTGAAATTATGTTGAGAAGACTTCAATAGTGTAAGAGGTGGAAATTTCCTTTAGATCAAGTCTGCATAGCTTGCCAAGTCAGTTCTATGTTAGTTCCTTCAATCTCAATGTCATATTCAACATGTCAAACTAACCATGTCGGTCTCAAAAAAAAGTCATCAAATGACATAGTATGTTAATCTCTGCAACAAGATTGGGTGATTAATAAATTATTTTTGTAGATTTTCTCTTGTCATGGAGTCATTAAATTTGTTCATGTAGTGTTAAGTGGTCAAGAAGTGTGTCATGTATTTTTAGTGTTTGAAACAAGTTATTTTCAAGTCAATTGGTGATCCTAGTTAAGGGAATCGAGTCTAGATCTGATTTGTAGGGTATTATAAAGCTTAATCAAGCTAGTGAGATGAAAAAAATTCCTACTTGTATACTCTTTGAATTGTTATTGGCCAATTTTGTTTGAGTTCTTATTAAAATTCCTAATAGTGTTAAGTAAGTGTAATTCATCATGGGTTTCGAGATATGACAGTCTTTCACAAGGAAGATACGTGTTTTAAATGACAATTTTGAATAACCAATCAGATGACAATAAGTTTCACATACTCTAAGCATGTCATGTGCTCTTTAAAAAATCTTGAAGGAAAAATTCATCATCAAAAGTGCTTGAATAAGGTTAGATAAGCATTGAGAAACCTAGAGCAATGTTTTGGAAGACCACACTCTACCCAAGAAATCCATGTTGAAATAAAATTCAATCACAAAGATGAAATATCATATCTAAGAAGGCTATTTCAAGTTTATAAATACTCCCTTAAGATCATGCATGTAATATTTAAGTGTGAAGAATAAGAAATGTGATGTACGACTTATAAGAACCCTAAGTTTAATGATAGAGCATAGTATTGTTTGATCCAATCATGTGTTTCAAGGAGAGATAGTGGTTGCCGGTAAGTTATAATGATAAAAACTCATAGCACAAACCTTGTAAAATTGGTTTGAGGCAATGAAACTATGTTTTGTGTATTTGGTTGCATAACTCCTCCTCCCAAGAAAATTGTTAAACCCTACTACGGTTTGAGAAAATATGATAAGTTGAATGCCTTAACCAAAGATTCGTAAGAAAAAAATTTCAAGAAATATTCATTACACCATACTCTACCATAAAATTTAATAAAATAACATGTAAAGGTCCTAAGTAAAGAGGAAATATAGACAATTTAGTTATATCCCTTTTTATACACCTTCAATACCTTATTTAAAGTTTAAATTAGAAGATTTGCAGCATTTTTTACAAAGAAAGGTTAGGTGAATTTTTTCACAAAGAGGGTAAGTCTTAATGGGTACCTCAAAAGTTGATCAATTTTTTGAATATGTCAAGTAACCCAAAATTTTTCCCAGATAACCATGTCATGAGGGCTAGTAGAGACTAGGAGACTAGGTAAGGAGAAAAGATGGTTGAGAAAGAAGCCTAAGGACTTGAAATTTGAAATTCACCCTACATTATATTGAACATAAATGGTGTTGAAAAGTAATCTTATCTTTTATAGTTTTTCTACATAATAATCCAATCATCTATCCACTAAATTAATGGTATTAAGAGAAATAAAGGATGGTGGAGTAGCTAATTTAAAACTAAGTATTTTCAATTCTAGTTCATCCTTGTTAGAGGTGGAAAAAACTTTGAATGGGAGTTTAGAAACAAGGAAAATGTTGGGGAAGATAAAAGGAAATTTTTATCATTTGAGGAGAAATTTGTAAGCATTTATTAAAGTGCAAGAGTATAGTTTAAAAGAAAGGACAACGTACGAAGACTTCCTTTTGGATCTCGGTCCCATGAAATTTGATACTAAATTGTTCGGAGTGGTCACATAGGCACACACATATTGAGTAGAAGAGTTCATATTTCAAATGACAATATTATTTATTAATTTAATTTCCTCTATGCTAAGGCATTGGTCCAAAAGATAGTGAAGTTGGTTGAAAGAATCAAAACAATCATCTACTGGTCATAAATGACCTTGTGAAGAAGAGAGGGCAAAGTTAAGCCGTATTCAACGCGTTTCTAAATGTCATAAAAACTAATTAAGTTAAGTATGTGATGTCATAAGAACATAAATAGAGCCATATAGTGTTGAACCTAAGAAACCCATCCATTCAAACAAGTAAAAATATAAACACTACGGGAAAATTTCAGGACCTTCATAAAACTTGTGACGATTCTCTTGATATGATATGATAATCATGGTCAAAACCTAATTTTTTTTTATCTCAAGTAGTTAAAGGTGGCTTTCATCCAAGTGAAATATTGAAAGAATGTAACTTGAGATATGCTTCCTCTTAGATACTATCCAAAGTTTAGTCAAAATGCACTCGAAAATATGCTACGAGGACCTATGTAGCAGTTTGAGGACAAGATGGAGATAATGAGAAACTAAGGGTCTATGTGAGCTTGGCTAGTCAAAAATGATATTTTCTCTCAAAGGAGGTTATAAAAGTCCAGGGAGCTTGGCTTAGTCAATAAGGTAGTCTACGAAAGATGATAACTTAATGATAAACACTAAGAAAACAAGGTATGAAGGTAGAATATGTTGATTTGGCAATGGTTTCTTGAAAGGAAAAGTATAGAAGGTGGTTTATAGCTAAGATGAAGACAAGTAAAAGGAATGCACTCTCGGGGGAATTTTTGAATTCACAAGATAGGTCCATGAATCCAATTTGCTTACAGGTTGTAGTCAAGGAGAAATAATACGATCCTGGGGAGTTTGTGAACAAGTAAGTCTAAATATTTTCATTTATTGTCACTTATTATTTTTCTTTTCAAGTAGTCAAATTGCCTTTGTCAAAGATGTTAAAGGGGAGAGTGAACCTATTGGCTAGATTTTCTACATAGCACAAAATCTAAGAAGTCATGAGATAAATCTCCCTCATTTCTTGGTGAGGCTCCGTCTCAGATTTTTTAATTAACTACTCAGTTCATGAACCATAACTGAACAGTTCTGCAGCAAGTAATCAATTGTTTTAAAGAAAGGAAATGTTATAGAAGAAGGTAATTACGTAAAAACATCTAAGAAATTGGGAAGATGTGCATCCCAATCAGTAGATGGCATAGCTGATTGCATGCACATAGAAGAATCCAATAGATATAAACACAGAATTCTAAAACAAAGGTAACTCTAGATCCAGATCTAAAATAACACAAAGTTTATTAAGAGATTTAAGATTAAAATTAAGAAACACAATACACCGTGACACAAATTTCTCCAGAAACCTACTCCTTTGTATTCCTTTTCTCCAAGTGGCTCTCAGGGGTTTAGCACAAAGTCTAAAACACAATATTGCTGCTTACAAATTGTGATCATTAACCCAAAGGTTCTTCCTCTACTTATAGAATGTAGAGGGGCAATTACAAGTTGGAAGCTTTAGTTGAACCGACACATGTGGAAGTCACAGGAAAGAAAAAAAAGTGGCAATCTCCATCCTAGAATTCCTCTTTGCATGACATGTATGATTTGCAATTGAAAATAGAACCTTCTATTTTACACGTCCGTCGCCTATCTCCAAGTAGTTGACTTCTTCAAGTAATGGCTTTTAAGCCAATCACTTAAGTTTTATAATTTAATTAATCGCTCAATTTCTTTGTCGGAGGAAAGAAGAAGAAAGAGGAAAGTTGCGAGTCATGTCCTTTTTCATGTCGCATGCAAAGCTAATTCTTTTGCCTTTGATTCTCACCAAAACCTGGATCGGGGGAGGCTAGATCGAAAGCAAGATGGAATTGGAGACACTGGAATTACAAATGACTGGATCTGGAAATAACAAGTTGGATATGGAAGCGAGCTGGATCTCGAAACAACTAGATTTTTCCTTTGCCTTGTCTTCTCTTTTATCCTTGAAAATTTTGTAGTTCTTCTCTAGTACATGCATCAATGTAATATTTGCCGTAGATAACTCATCATCCTTATTTTTAATTGCATATGAGCAATTAAAAATTCTAGAAAACTACTAGGATGAATGAAAATTCAATGAAGGCTTCAACTAGAAGATGGGAGCATTTGCACAAGATCTTGGAAGGAATTTTCCATGCACTGACTTCTTCACGGGCTACATTCGAAACAAGAGGATGAAGCCTTTGTGCTAAAAGCTTTTGCAACTATGAGATCTGGATCTGGATCTGCATATGGATTTGCATCTACATCTGCATCTACATTTAGATATGGATCTACACCTGCATAACAAACTTTGGCAACTGGGTTGTGGATGGAAAAGCTGCAGCTCGAATAATTCCACTGCTTTTGATTGCACGCATGAGGGAAGTCTTTCCATCTCTAGTTCTTTCTATCAATTCAAGAAGAGGTTCCTAGCCTAGATCCACATCTCCAATATCTAAAAATTTAGAAGTGATGCATGACTCTTTTGTGCTTTCTTTTTCATCTTTCTTTGCCATAACTTTGTCTATCTTTGTCTGAACAATTCTTTTTCTTCTTATTTGACAAGAATTCTTCAAAACTGGTGCAAATCTGGATAATCCTTTAGATTCGGAGGAAATATTCAATGTATTGGACATTGATGTAAGTTCCTTTTCTTTATAAAATCACTTGTATCTAACTCCTGCAATTAATTCAGACAAAGATGGCAACCGGAGCATGAACATTGAATTTTAATCACAAAAATCTGCATAATTCAAGTCTGCTGCCCCAAAATTTGACGTTTTATTTGCATGTAAAGCAAGCATGAATTTTACCAACATCACCTGAGCACTTGTATCACCTATGCAAACAATTATGCAAACACAAATCAACCTCCTTCAATGTATGTGCCAAAATTGGAAGCTTTTAGCCTTGATTTGATCTTCTTTTAAGCAAAATCCTCTTCAATATGGGGTGCACTTTTCCTCTAGGCTGCACTTCTTCACCTGTGAATTAATTAATTCACCCTTATGGCAACCCATGCTTATATAACCCTCATAATTCTATAATTAATAATTGCCCTTCCTATTCCTGGCAATTAATTAATTAAAAATCATGCTTTTCTCTTTAACTGATGTGCTAAAATTGCATGATTAAGGACAACCATCCATTAAATTAAATTTAATCAATTTAATCATCCACTCTTCACTTCACTTAAGCTTCACAGTGTGCTTTGACCATAGCCACTGAAAATAGAATTTAATTTAATCAATTAATACTTTAAAAAGTATTATTTCCTTCTCAAAAGAAATTTGTATTAAATAAATTAAATTTATTTAATTATTGAATTTTATTTTTAATTTCCTTTTGTCCACTTCCCTTTTTGAATTTTCCACAAGCCGGGTGCGAAATTGGGTGAATAAATATTAACAAATATTTATTTAATGCATTATTATTCACCCAAGGTGGGTCGCACTTTTTAGCATAATAGAATTCTATTTTTAAAAACACATGGCAATGGGAATTTTTACCCTGCAAGGCAGCCCCGGAAATCCCATGATCCACTTAAGTGATTTGACTTTGACAATGGGATTATTTACCCTACAAGGGAAGCAATAAAATCCCATGATTTCACTTAAGTCACTTTTCTTTTATTTCACCATGGGAATTTTTACCCTGCAAGGCAGGCAATAAATTCCCGTCTACTTGCCGCCTCTAATTTTCCCACTGCAGCTTAAGTGAATTTTATATCATGGGAAAAAGTACCCTGCTAGGTAGGTACAAAATTCCCACCTGCCTGTTGCTTCTATTTTTCCCATTGCAGCTTAAATCCTTTGTTTTCCAAAAATGCGCCCAACCCCGAGGGATTTTTGTGCACGAATTTTCTTTTCCTAGTGATCCGGACCTCGATGGTGACTTCCTCTAGGAATAATGTGCGTATATGTTCTCCACTTCTCCGGGGAAAAGAATCGGGCTAACCCGGCAAAGGAATTGATCTAGAGAAATTTCACAGAAAATGAAACAGGAAAACACAAAAACACGAAAAATTGCCAAAAGTCACAAATAAAGACCAACACTTATTCCAAGTTAAAACCCTTCTGGTATATAGGAATAATGATATGTTCAATCACAACAGGTGGTTAAAACAGAGCTCAAATTACCTCAAATGGGGCTCAAAATAATTAAATACAAATTTCTCACAAACAAATCCTGATTGACGAATATAACAATTTTGGGCATCTGGGTATTTGGTGAAAATGACTAATATGGCTCTTTGGGAATATCTTGACACAATACAAGAACTTTCAGGAAATAAAAACACAAAACGACCCATTATTTTAAAAGTATGATTTTTTTTTCGAATAGGGTAGTCACAGATTTCAGGATGAAATCTGGGTACACCAGTTAGCTCCGTCTGTGGACATCTTTTTCTCTGTCAGAATGACAAGGGAAAAGATGAGATCCTAGCATCTCTAGTTTCATATCTTGTCCTTTGGGCACGAGGTCGGGAAAAAAACACAACACAAAAATAAAAACAAAACAAGGAAAAACAAACAAAGTTTTATTTATGTACATACAGGTTTTAACTTGCTTTTTCAGTTCCTAAATAGCTTCAGATGCTACCCATTGAAAGGTAATGGTAACTCAATTCCATCTCGGTAGGCAAGGAAGAAAGTATCCATTCCTGTAACTCTTTTGATCATGAAGGGCCCTTTCCAGAGTGGATCAAATTTGTCATGTATGCCCTTTGGTTCATATCTCTTATCCCACCAGAGTACCCAATCTCCAATCTTGAACTTCCTTTCTTTGGCCTTCTTGTCAAATACTCTGGGCAAGTCCTTATCAACTTCTTCTGGTGGTGGCTCATCCTTTCTTCTCTCGTGGCGGGTAAGTCTACATCAACTTTCTCCATTCCCAGATTTATTTGTTGCATTTCTAAGGAAGAACTATCACCATATCCTTTGTTCTTCTTCAGGTACTAATCATGCTTGTTGAAAATATCCACTAAGGAAACTAAACCCTTGGGGATTTTGTTACCTTTTGGTTGGACTATTCCACTATTGTCATCATAACCTGGATCAGCTTTTCCTATGATTGTTTGTCATGGTGGTGATTCACTCCCTTCAACATGCAGACATGCAAATGTTTGTTTAGGGACTTTGGGGTGATAGACCATCTCCACTTTATAGTTTCCTTGTCTGAATATGGACGGTGGTCTATCCAGATTTAATAGTGTAGCCGTGACTACCAAAGAATCTGCCTTGGATTTCTGATTGATTGGAATGAAGTTGATAGAGAAGGCTATAAAATCAAATGTGGCGAGATAGTATTCTATCTTTATAATACTCCACCTTATCTCTTTTGACTTGATTTTGCCCTCGAACTTGCTTTACCAAAAGTTCAACATCTCCTTAGGCTTTGAGGATTTTTAATCCTTTCTTTTTAGCTTGGTCCATTCCTAGAAGCAATGCTTCATACTCCACCGTATGATTGGTGTTCTCGAACATCAACTTGTGGGAGTATGGAAATATCTCATGATCTGGAGATATTAGTAGAGCACCAACACCTAATCCAAAAGAACAACATGTGCCTTTAAACTCCAGAGTCCAAAATTTTTCTTCTTCTTTTGTTGTCTTTGGCTCAGTGAAGTTACGCTCTGGAATGTCTTTATCTATTTCAATAAATAGACCCCACGGTCAAATTCTGAAAAAGAATCGAGATCTAGGATCCTCGATTTTGTCACTTTGTGTACTTGGAATTATTTTCCGGCTCCAACTTATGGTTAATCCCTTTGATAGGAATATGTACACAGGACCAATCCATCTTTACTTCTCCTCCCAACTCTTTGCAGAAGTTTCTACTCTAGAACATCCCATAGGAGACAGGAATATATATAACTAGAATTGTCATTTTTAATCTTTTGTCAGGAAAAGCTGCCAGAATAGCTTGTGCATCTTTGATTTGTCCAATTAAAGGGACTTGTCTCTCCATGGAGTAGTACCTTTTTATGGTCTTTGTTAGGGTAAGCCCAAGAGCATCTGCAACTTTAGTTGGCATGACATTGTCAGAAGCACCCGAATCTAGAATGCAATTACTTAACTTGAAACCATTAAGCAATAAGGAGGCATAGAAAGGTTCCACCCTGTCAGAAGATGGTGAGGGTTTAACAATTGCAGTGTTGTTTTGTGGAGTATCTTTGGGCTTAGGTAAAAAGCCTTTTGATGTATTGGATTGTCCTGGTGATTGTACATATTTGACTAGCCTATTTAACTTCTCAGGAAAATCTCTCAGGTATTCGGATTCTGACATTTGAACTTTAGTTTTCTTGGCATGATCAATAATGTCAAAAGAAGAAATAGATTCAGATACCTGAGCCACTTTTTGTGGTTGAGATGAAGAACTTGCATGCTTACTTCCAGGAGCTAAGGAAGAAGGTAAAGGGATGCCCCTTCTTTGCTTGTCTGCTAATGCTTCAGCTTGGTGAGTTTGTGATCTTGTAAGTACTGCATATGTATGACCATGATCATCTTCATGAAGTTTCTCATCGTCATGTTCAAATTTGTAGTTCAGGTAATTAATGTTGGAGTCACCAGCAAGACCTATAAAATCATCATCCTCGAGTTGATCAGCGTCAGCTTCCAAGTCTTCTTCATTCATCTCCACAATGTTTCTGGGAGCAACTTCAGGTTCTAATCTTTGGGAACCAGCAATGCGGTTCTGGTTGTTGAAATTCCGAGCAAGGGAAGTGTTGTTTCCTTGAGCCATTTTAGCCATTTATTTCTTCATCTGCAACATCTCATTTCCCAATTTTTGTAGTAGTGAATCAGAAGTAGTAGCAGAGGATGAAATTTCAGCTCTAGAAGTATTGCTCTTCATATTTCTAGCCATGATGAGGTCGTCTTCTATTTCAATTGCCATGTTTTGAGCTACTAACAAATCATGAGGACGTGCTTTTCACAGTTGATAGCTTACTTTAGGAAGTAAAGCATTGATGAAGAATACCTCTTGATTCTCATCATTCAGAGAAGCAAAAGCTGTAATTTTGTACAGTAATCTTTGGAATTTTGCAATAAAATCCCACATGTGTTCATGTGGTTCCTTCTTCATTGAGTCGGTTGGGTTATCAAGGTCTTTGGAATCTTGGTGCCTTTAATATTTTCAGAACACATCCTGCATAGTAGTCCGATTGGTTATGGTGTCAGGAGCTAGCTGGTAGAACCATTCTCTAGCCAACTCATGTAGAGTTTTTATGAAGAGACAGATAGATACATATTGATTTTCGATTGCAAGCACTCCACAGGATATGAAAAACACAGCCAAGTGGTCATCTGGATTTTGCTTTCCATCTCTAAAGAATTTTGGAAAATTATTTCTTGTCCCTTTAGGTAGATCATGCATAGGAGGAGTCAGATTCAAAGGTCCAAAGGCTAAACCCCATGGGAACGGGTAGTATCGGTTGCGTGATGATGAGCCGGGAATGTCTTCTTCTTGTGTATACTTGGTGAATAATTCTAGCCACTAGATTATACTGAAGATGATCCGGATCTGGATGGGCATGCACTCTCCTTCCTAGTGAGAGACTAGATCTGCGGCTTCTAACTTGAGGAGGATGATTGAAATTGAATTACTCCTACATCTGAAGAAATGATCAGTCCTTCCTTGCACCTTCATGGATTGGGTGAATGGACATTTAGCTAGGTTGAGATTTGTATGGAAAACACTCCAATCTTCAAGAGATAAGCTTTGATCTGCAAAGATAGTTGTTCCCCAGTGGAGTTGCCAAAAACTATTGGCTAGATTTTTTGCATAGCACAAAACCTAGGCAGTCATGAGATAAATCTCCCTCATTTACCAGTGAGGCTCCCGTGTCAGATTTTTCAATTAAAGTATGCTAATATCTAAATGGGGTTTTACTTTAACTACTCAGTTCATGAACCATAACTGAACAGTTTTGCAGCAAGTAAGCAACTGTTTTAAAGAAAGAAAATGTTATAGAAGAAGGTAATTACGTAAAAACATATAAGAAATTGGGAAGATGTGCATCCCAATCGGTAGATGGCATAGCTGATTGCATGCACATAGAAGAATCAATAGATATAAACACGAATTCTAAAACAAAGGTAACTCTAGATCCAGATCTAAAATAACACAAAGTTTATTAAGAGATTTAAGATTAAAAGTAAGAAACACAATACACCGTGACACAAAGTTCTCCGAAACCTACTCCTTTGTATTCCTTTGCTCCAAGTGGCTCTCAGGGGTTTAGCACAAAGTCTAGAACACAAGATTGCTGCTTACAAATTCTGATCATTAACCCAAAGGTTCTTCCTCTACTTATAGAATGTAGAGGGGCAATTACAAGTTGGAAGCTTTAGTTGAACTGACACATGTGGAAGTCACGGGGAAAGAAACAACTGGCAATCTCCATCCTAGAATTCCTCTTTGCATGACATGTATGATTTGCAACTGAAAATAGAACCTTCTATTTTACACGTCCGCCACCTATCTCCAAGTAGTTGACTTCTTCAAGTAATGGCTTTTAAGCCAATCACTTAAGTTTTATAATTTAATTGATCGCTCAATTACTTTGTCGGAGGAAAGAAGAAGGAAGAGGAAAGTTGCAGTCTTGTCCTTTTTCATGTCTGCATGCAGCTGATTCTTTTGCCTTTGATTCTCACCAAACTGGATCTGGGAGCAGCTAGATCTGGAAGCAAGCTGGAATTGGAAACGGCTGGAATTGGAAATGACTGGATCTGGAAACAACAAGCTGGATCTGGAAGCGAGCTGGATCTGGAAACAACTAGATTTTTCCTTTGCCTTGTCTTCTCTTTTATCCTTGAAAATTTTGTAGTTCTTCTCTAGTACATGCATCAATGTAATATTTGCCGTAGATAACTCATCATCCTTATTTTTAATTGCATATGAGTAATTAAAAATTCTAGAAAACACTCCGGATGAATGAAAATTCAATGAAGGCTTTAACTAGAAGATGGGAGCATTTGCACAAGATTTTGGAAGGAATTTTCCATGCATTGACTTCTTCACGGGCTACTTTCGAAACAAGAGGATGAAGCCTTTGTGCCAAAAGATTTTGCAACTATGAGATCTGGATCTGGATCTGCATATGGATTTGCATTTGCATCTACATCTACATCTAGATATGGATCTGCACATGCATAACAAACTCTGGTAACTAGGTTGTGGATGGAAAAGCTGCAGCTCGAATGATTCCACTCTTTTGATTGCACGCATGAGGGAAGTCTTTCCATCTCTAGTTCTTTCTATCAATTCGAGAAGAGGTTCCTAGCCTAGATCCACATCTCCAATATCTAAAAATTTAGAATTGATGCATGACTCTTTTGTGCTTTCTTTTTCATCTTTCTTTGCCATAACTTTGTCTATCTTTGTCTAAACAATTCTTTTTCTTCTTATTTGACTAGAATTCTTTAAAACTGGTGCAGATCTGGATAATCCTTCAGATTCAGAGGAAATATTCAATGTATTGGACATTGATATAAGTTCCTTTTCTTTATAAAATCACCTGTATCTAACTCCTGCAATTAATTCAGACAAAGATGGCAACCGGAGCATGCACAGTGAATTTTAATCACAAAAATCTGCATAATTCAAGTTTGTTGCCCCAAAATTTGACATTTTATTTGCATGTAAAGCAAGCATGAATTTTACCAACATCACCTGAGCACCTGTATCACCTATGCAAACAATTATGCAAACACAAATCAACCTCCTTCAATGTATGTGCCAAAATTGGAAGCTTTTAGCCTTGATTTGATCTTCTTTTAAGCAAAATCCTCTTCAATATGGGGTGCACTTTTCCTCTGGGCTGCACTTCTTCACCTGTGAATTAATTAATTCACCCTTATGGCAGCCCATGCTTATATAACCCTCATAATTCTATAATTAATAATTGCCCTTCCTATTCCTGGCAATTAATTAATTAAAAATCATGCTTTTCTCTTTAACTGATGTGCTAAAATTACATGATTAAGGACAGCCATCCATTAAATTAAATTTAATCAATTTAATCATCCACTCTTCACTTTACTTAAGCTTCATAGTGTGCTTTGACCATAGCCTTTGAAAATAGAATTGAATTTAATCACACCAGAACCAATAAACATGAGAAATATGTCTTGTAGGAGTTGGTATTATTGGTGGTAGTTTCGATAAATGAAAAAGAGGGAGATTATTAGATGTCACAATAATGTGTTGTCATTGATGTCAAGTGTTCAGTGATTTCATAGGATGTCCAAGGTGTTTATGTGTCTTCCCAAGTTGTCCAAGTGTCTTCATGAAGTGTCAATTCATGATGTCATGTATTTGGGCATGGTATAAGTGTATGGTTAAGAAATAAATTTTTGTGAATGTGTCCTCCAAAGGTTATTTAAAGACTTCATAAGGTCAAACATGGTCCATGAGTTGTGTGTGAGGTCTTAATGAATCTGTAACAAGTCAACATGGTCAATTCGTGAAGAATTAGGTAACTCCAGGCTTAATCCTAGTCCTAGGTTAGGAAATTTGACATGGAAACATGATAAATGGATAAATTAAAAGCATGTAAAGCATGGTTTGAGTATTATGAGCTGGCATATCATGCACAAGAGGAGTATCAGGTCAAGATTCAGGCTTATAGGGCATGAATATGGTCATTCTGAATATTTTCAGTGAAGACAAGCCTAGTAGGCAAGTGAGGATGATGAGCCAAGGTATGATGATGCAACAAAAACATAACACAAGTTCAATATGATGGTATATGAGGTGTATAAGGCTTCAAAAGTGCCTAAGGAGGTTAATTGAGCACTTATATAGGTCTATATAACAATCTTCCTCATAAATAAAGAAAAATGTAGAACAAATGAGACGGGAGTAGATTTTTAGAGAAAAATATGAAAAAGTGGTAATTTGAAATTATGTACGATGGATTTGTGAATGTGTGGTCAAAATTTGAGGACCTAAGAATGATTTTTATTGAAGTTATTCAAGTTTTACTAAAAATGGGTTGAAGGAAGGGCTAAAACAACAACCTTTCTTCTTAGCACTCAAAATAAATTGACAAGCCTTGTTCAAATAAATTATAAGAGGATTTTTATAAGATCATTCAAATATATAAATTTTGTAAAAAAGGTCAAAAGGAGAAAATACAAGAAATTTCTCTCCATTTTTCTATCATTTTTCAAACCCTCACAAAACCCTCAACTGAAGCAACAGACATGAAATTGAATTTTTTTATTTCAAATAAAATTTAAAAGATGTGAAAATTATTCAAGGGTGTAGAAGAAACTCTCCATTCCATGTTGGTGGCTTTTTTCTACATGTATGATGGTACTTTATGGATTTTTCTCAAATTTGAAGCAATTTGGGTATACAATCATGTTTGGATAGCTCCAAGATGAATCTTCCAATGTGAAATCTTGTACATGATGATGTATAAGTGCTCATGAATAATATTAGGCAATTACCTTGCATATATTGTGTGAACACAACCAACTTTCCTCTTCTACCGCCAAAGTACACATTAAGCTAAACCAATCATGGTGTTTGAAGAAGGTTTGTGTATGTAAGTATGATGTTGAGATGAGAAACAGTCATGATCATCGAATCAACCCCAAGATGAATTTTTGGAGCCTCTAGTTTTATTTTTGATGAGGCTTGAAGTCTCAATTTCATTAGTCTTAAACATTCTAGGTTGACTAGCTAAGAAACTTGAAAAATAGAGATCTTATGTGGTTTTTTACATTCAACTCATACACAAAAACATATGAAGATGGATTAGAGGTTATCTCTCATTTTTCCTTGTAGAGGTTGGTCTTGAAAATTTTCTCCAAGGTGTTAGATTCAAAGTGAAGAAAAAAAGAGTTGTTGATACTCATAAGGTTACCTTAGTGTGCCTTGAAAATCATGCAAGTCTTGAGTTGTTGGCAATGGATTGAATCAGTATAAAAATTTGATGAGTTCAAAAAAATCATGAATTTCTTAAAAAGTAATTTTGGAGTCATGACTAACTAAAGAATTACATGGTTTGGCTCAATCCTTGAAATGCATGCAAAACACTCTCTAATCTGCACCAAGATGTGCAAAATGAAGAACACAATAATGAAGAGTCACTCCAATATTTTCAAGATAAAATAGAGATCATACTTCTCTACATTAAAACATTGAAAAGTACTTAAAACTTTATTCTTTTGGTTGTACAAGCATCTATATTCTTGGTAAGAAAATCTATATGATTGTATGTTGGATACTTTTAGTGAAAGATGAATCAATGACATCATTTTATTCTTAGACAAGCCTCAAGCTCTTGTGTGTGATTTATATCTTCTACATAACTAATACTCATTTGTATAACCTGGTATGAGCTATTTAGTCTTCTTTCTTCAAGATTTAGGATGTGTAAAAATTGGTTCTTCAACTAATTGTTCTACCATATGATCAAATGAAGCTTGAAGATAGAATGAAAAAGGAT
This sequence comes from Taxus wallichiana var. yunnanensis, assembly GCA_018340775.1. Lineage (NCBI taxonomy): Eukaryota > Viridiplantae > Streptophyta > Pinopsida > Cupressales > Taxaceae > Taxus > Taxus wallichiana. Next base: position 339,969,498 of record CM031244.1, read on the forward strand.
GAGGAATGATAAGGGTTTATAAGGAATATATATAGGTCCTTGTAACATTCTACCTTGATGTCAAATCTTGGAGTATTTGATTTTATGATATAAGACAAAACATCACTCAGTGGAGAATATGAAAAAAACATATCTAACCATTAAAAACCTGAGAAAAATTGTCAAAAATTATTATTGGCAGGCGAAGGAAGAGTTTCATGGAGTTCGGAGCCTTGGATTCCTCATTATTTGACTTGAGAGAATCTTGAATTTTTTTAAAACTATTAAATCATAATTGAAGCATGATCGAATACAATCATGACATACGGAGGAGCGCTTTTATGAGAAGAACTTTTAATCTCTAGTATATAAGTTGTCATGGAAGTTAGATGAAGTGTATTTATATATGAAGTGGAAACATCGTGTGTGTGTGTGTGTGTGTGTGTGTGTGTGTGTGTGTGTGTGTGTGTGTGTGTGTGTGTGTGTGTGTGTGTGTGTGTGTGTGTGTGTGTGTGTGTGTGTGTGTGTGTGTTTGTGTGTGTGTGTTAATTTACGAGATATAAAAGTTCATGCCTTGGCATGAATGAGTTGTTTCGAAAAGGAGAAAAATAATGTATCTATAATATATGAAGGGATATAAAATTTTATGAATGAGATCTTAGTTGATATCCATGTTTTGATGGATTAGAATTATGTGTAAATAAATATCCTATCAAGGGTGCATCAAATTCCTTCATGATTGCATGATTTTATAATATTGAACAATTGATAGATTAAACACTTGAAAAGATACGTTAAGAGGAGAATCTTTTGTCAAGAATGTATGTATGAGAGAAGTTATTTTAAATGGTGCTTGTAGTAAGTTGAAGGATTGGAGAATGAAAAGAGGGTGTATGTAAAGAGGCCTTGTATGACAAATATTTGATGCTGATTAGGTGATGAGAATGAGGGTGAAAATAGAAGAAGAATGAGCTAAGAAGTGATCACAATATGTTGTGAGAGACAACACAAGAAAAGTGATAAAAATTATTGTGAAGAAGACTAAGTAGATGCTCAACAAGTAAGGGAGTTGAAGATTCCTTGTAAGTTAAAGCTTATAGAAGGTCAGTGGGTGCTTGACTAAATTTGGGAGTTGGAGCTTCCATGCAAGTAGAAGCTTGCTAAAGACCAGTGTGGATGCTTGGTTAAATTTTGGAGTTGTAGCTCCATGTTGAGTTTTTTCTCAACTGTGAAATCATTGTAACCTTAATAGGACAATTTTTCCAAGTTAGTTCTCTAGTTTCAGTGGGTTTTTCTCCCTTGAAGGGTTTCCCACATTACATAGTATGTTCATATGTGTTTTTCTCTCTCTCTCTCTCTCTCTCTCATGTTTTAATGTTCATGCTTTATCATGGTTATTTTTCTTAGTTTTGGATGGTTGAAGAATTGTAAATTGTTTCAAAATTTTAAACAAACACTGATTCACCCCCTCTTAGTGTCTGAAATTTCCAAAAATTACCAAATATGGAAATTAATGAAGAAAAACCATGAGTTTCATATACTTGTCTTTCCTCTTATCTCATCAAAATTATCAAATGGGGAAGGAATTAAAGCATATGGATTATTCAAAGTTGAAATCCTTCCTATTATCTACTTTATCCTCTAACGCTACATTAGGGACTAATCACATCAAATCCTTTGACATCTCCAAAAGTATCTTCAAAATATCAAAGGCACAACAATAACGAGAGACCCTCCCTTTGGAAAATGAATAAATGTATTCCTTCCATATTTTGCATCTCCTTTGCATACCTTTTACAATGTTCAAAAATATATTACATCATATATATTTTGTGTTAAATGTTAATTTCTATCATATACATTGAATACACTCTATGTTGCAGGTTTCACCATGGAGCATACAAACACCAATACACCAAAAAGGCCCTATGAGTGAAGGTAAAATTTGTGTGCAAATTCAAATATGTATCTCCTTTAAGCACATAATTTCAATTACACACTTAAATTGGGTGTAAATGTATGCACTAAAATTTGGTAACTTGTTCTTATGTAATGCCCCATTTTACCATGTATTATTGTTAAGATAAATGCTCACATTCAAAATACAATTTTATCATATCTCTATCCATTCTATAAATTGATTATGTTTACACTCTACTCTATTGTTAATTATGGTAACATTATTCAATAAAATAAACATAAAACATCTAATATTCATGCTATAAATGTAAATTTTTACTCTCTGGTCGTAAAATGTATGGAAGGGTCGGGATGTAGGGTTTGACCTTGGATGCATTGTATAATACTTCATATTCATAATCACCATCTTTTATTTCAATTGAAAATAATATTTGGGTTACTTTTTTCTTCATAGGGTCAGCCTTATTACAATATATCACTTACGGAAGGCTATATAAACTAGTCACTATCACTTTATAACTCACATGTAATTCTTATAAGCTACTCTTGAAAATAGATCTCTAAGAACACTCAAAGGATTCCTAAATATTCCTATATCATTTGCACATCATCTGTATAGTTTTCGCTACTAAAATTATTGTATTCATCTTTCGTATACTTTATTTATACCCCAAGTACATCGGCCTATCACTCGGTATGCGTTGGCGCTCACCCAAGGCACGCAGGCACCTTTGAGACCATCCTTTTTGTGAGATTTGCAAGAATGTTCTATCATTAATGGAGGATGGGTTGCAGGAACAAAAATATATGCATTCACTCAAAAATAGAAAGTAAAGATACCATATCTAGGCAAAGATGTACCATCAATGGAAATAAACATTGTAATAAGCATAAAGAAACTAGTTCCGATTCATAAAAACATGAATAACACAAGGTTTTATTATACCCATAGACAAGGATATCCAAAATAAAACATCATATATTGATTTATAAACATTTAAAGTAGACTCATTAAATCGCAAGGGTCATACAAACCGAATATATCAAGAAATACCATCTCAAAACCCTACAAGATACTCTACACAAATAGTTTTTAACAATACCCTCCTAGTTCCTACGCATCCCTCTACTAAGTTTCTTCGTCCCCTCTTGTTTCAGATCCTAATGCATCCTTATATAGGATAAGAGATTTCCTTACAATCCTTCCAAAAGCAATCCCACATACCAATTTCCATCATCTTCCATACTTGAGTGCCAAATCCATACAAATTCCAGCTAATGATAACAATCTCCACTCTCCAGCCCATAACCATAATGATTCCTATCCTAGAATATTCTCTCTCATGTAATATTATTTTCTTGAGTCTCAAGTCTCCATGTAACAACCATATCCACTCATCATTATACCTATCCACAACTTCACACATATTCCATGCAATGACATAACACAAAATATATCTAAGTCCTTAGACCCTTGTTCTGCTTCCACGCACATCCTAGTTCCAACTCAAACCCTTTCCTTGCACACTTTTCCCTGAGTACCTTCCTCTTGTACTTCCTTCTGCACATGCTAAAATTCTTCCTTGGGACTTATTCAATTCAAGGTCCAACATTACCCCACACTACGTGTGTTATCCGTCCCAGAAACACTCTACTCTTTCACCAAAGAATAAAGAATAGAAATGAAATAATCTACAATTGAATAAAGAATGGAAGAATAGAAGGATATTATTACTGCTACATGAGGAGTGGGAAGTATATCATGCTTAAATTGTATCCCAATAATCTACCTCACCATGTGCTTGTTGAAGTAAATCATCCATCAACGTGCTAACTTTGTCAAAACTTAGCTCATCTCCCTTAGCCTTCAGTGTATCTACAATGTTATCCATATACTTGCTAAGGTCGCCCAACGCATCCATCCTACGAGTGACTTGGGGGTACAATTCCTTTATTTTATTTTTAATCGAAACCCTCAAGGTTTTGATCACCTCTGAATTCTTCTCAAAATTTTCCAAGATCTTATCTCACTCTACCATATTTCCCTTGTTTTTCTCTTGAAACTCCTTCAGATCAACCTCATGGATAAAGAACCAATATTATTTCTACTCTATCTCTTTTGACACAATTTTCATACATAACTTTGGCCATTTGCGTTGCATTCTTCACTAAGGAAAGGAGATTCGAGTACCGAGTTATTATCTCCCCAATCTTCAACTTTTCTTCTTCCTTCTGGTGCACTATCACCTCTTCTAACGACTTCAATGCAATTGGTAACCTCTCCACAAGTAAGTATGTGTGTCAAGTCTTCTAAGTAGTGCATGGTTGACTCATACTTCTACTCAGGAGGCACCAGTTCGGGTGCTTTAAGATAATGAGATACCTTCTTTTAGACTTTAGGCACCTTCACCTTTTCATCCCTCAACTCACAACTTAACTGTGCATTGATCAATTCCTTTTGTTTTATCTACATGTTCCTCTCAATGATCTCCTCATTCTTTTTCTCAAGATCATCCTCCAAGACTCTTATTCTATCATTTTTGCTGAAAATTCTTGCTTCCACCTCCACCGACACTTTGTTGAGCGCATTACAGATCTACTCATCATATAGTTATTGGGCATCTATAATAGGATTCACCCCTTCAATGTCTAGTGTCTCTATCAATGCATCCTTGTTAACCTCAAACTCGGGCTCATCAACGTGGGACTCAAAATCCAAGGATAATTTTTTCCTTATGCTTGGGTATGCACTCTCTTCATCAAAATATGATCAACAAAGGAGTTGGTCTGTGGAAACTATTATTTATAAGTGCATGCACAGTACTTTGTTTGGATCATTAATGTAATTCATGGTGTGTTCCTATTCCACTACTACATCCTTTGTACCTGTGTGCACTGCCTTGGGGATACTTACTACAAGGATGGGATCTCCGCCCATGCTTCCATACTCTATCCCCACACTCACACTCTCCTTTTTTTCCTTTAGCACTTTGTCAGTGTTGAGCACCACATCATGCTCCACTAGCTATTGTATAATACCCGCCACCTCCTTCTCTATTGTGTCATCTATATGTTCTCTAGTCGGGGTCTGGGTCTTCTGAGCATGCACGTCTACTTCCTCACTTCCTAATTTTTTATGGGTGCCCTGCTCATACTCATTCTTCTCTTCATCCCTTTCTTAATAAGAATCATGTACATTGTACATAGGAGGATTCCGAGTTTCCTCAACGCTCCTCGTTTTCTTCTTTAGTCTCATGGCCTTCCACACTCTCCATCCCCTCTGAGTCCAAACCTTGCGCCACCCTTTTCTTCTTCTTTATTGATGACTCCTCTAACACATGAAAATTCTCTTTCTTGGGAGACTCTTCCCTCTCGAGTGAATCCTTCATGGTGGACTTCTTCATGCGAGTGTAAGTTATCGTGCTTGCACTAGATTCCTATGCCCCCACAGTTTGAATTGTATACGTGCTCAAAGCACCTTATCCGTAAGAGTATCCTCTTGTTCCCTCTTCTTTATTACTACTTTATTTCTTCTAGTGGGGTCCTCCGGGATGGAAACATCATCCTCAACATATGCACCCTTTTCAAACTTGGGCCTGAGGTGTATATACAACCTTATTGCTGTCTTCCCCACAATAGGTAGTGACACAGGTTTCAACATGTGTATGTCATGAGAGACATACTTCTCTACATAAGTACGCTTCTTGGGGTATATCAAAGTTTGGTGCAACACGTGGTACTCTTGGTCTACCTCACTTAGATAAAATCTAAGCTTCTTGGCCTCCTTAAACCTATTGACCATGCTTTGAAAGTATTTCTGTGAAGGAGAAGGGAAATTTACACCAAGGAATCTTGGTGCCATTCGTCAAAGTAAACCTGTCGATATAGAAGTGCTGGTATACAATGAACTCAGATTCTCCATCCACTAATGTTGGAAACTACTTAGGTATTCTCCATTCTTCCCTGAATGCATTACACATCCACTTATACCATTTGTCCAAGCATGCCTTATGAGAAGCCATCATTATGTCACAAGTGTAGGATTCAAATATTTTAGCAGGGGAGGGGTCCTCATCCAGTATTCCCAAACATATTTATCTCGGCCCATCGGGCACTCCAATTTCTGAAAACACAATGGTGATAAGGACATTACCATACATAATCTTGTCTCCATCATGTGTCTCTGTGTCTATGATGTCCTCTGCAATAAAGGTTGAGAGGTTGTAGACCGTTCCCTCCGAAATCTTGTGATAAACATTCAACCACCTCTTGTTTATCTGTGTCCACCTCTCTTGCCCATTCAACTTGGTGACTAGATGCACAACCATCTTCATCATAGGATCGGTGATCGAGCTGATATCAAAGTAGCGTGAACCCTTCTTGTACTCATATGTTGCAGTTGTCTTCTTAATGGCATCCTTGTCACTTTAATCATCATCCAACTACTTTCCTTCGAAGATAAGGTCAGTGTACTTGGAGATGAGTTGAGTGGTCAAGCGCATTCTCCTTCTTGTAAAATAAAAATAGTCCTCATGGATGCACGACATCAACCACTGGTATAACCTTTCAGGCTTGCCAAAATAGGGAAACTTGTAGAGTTGTAAGAGTCCAACCTTCTCCATCTTGGTCTTCACCTCGTCATCATACACGAGATTTCCATCATCTATCCTCCTTCCCATGGGGTGAACGAACTCTAATGCCATTTCCTTTTCAGTGGTGCTTTTCAATGGTTTTTTTTGCTCATAGCCATCTTGCATATGTGAGGCACCTATTCCTTCCCTAATAACATGCCATCTAGGTATTGCATCTCCACATACCACTCTTCATTAAAACTGGTTGAAACAGGTTGGTTTTCCTTTTCCCTTGCCTTTTCCCTTCTTTGGTGAAGTGTTCTCTCCCTTCCTTGGTGCCATTTCTCTTCTCCTTGGACCTCTGTAATTCCTTCCTTATGTCTAGTTTCACCACTTGTTCAAACCCTTGGCTCCACTCCTATGAAATATCCTCGAAAACCCGTGCCCTACCTTTGTAAACCCTAACCTGGAGCACCCTTTTTCCACAAGGCAGCGTAATCACTCACGGAATCCACTAAACAACCTCCTCCATGTACGCTCGTGTACTCTACTCCCAACTGGTTCAAAAATATGTCGATTTCTCACCTTCACACACCAATTTTTGCAATTTTTTTGCAAGAATGCCTTAGATCGTAAAATATCTTCAATATCAAATGCAAGGTGAAAAACAATAGCTTTCCCGACCTTCTATTTATATTTTCCCACTTTTCTCTGCATTAAAATTTTGCCACCTACCACCATACCTCCGCATTAAATTCAAATTTTTTTACGTTGTTATCCGTGCATGTTTTATCTAGTTCTTTTCCTCCGTATGCAAACCTATGCGAAACTCTCATAACCTTCGGCACATAAAAACTTGACCGACAACAGATCCTTACGCATGCTTACACAATGAAGGGAATATTCCTTTGTATCCTAATTATGGTTCTTGACACTACCTACCTCATATTTTTATGCACTTTTTACCCTTGTATGTGGTTTTCTCAAAGCATTTTGACACCATTATTCCACCATGAACACTTATGCTACACACTTTCCTCCATCCTAGGCACCTTTGACTTTACAACCTGGGCCACCAACCAACATTGCTCCAAACACTTACCGCATCCTTCTTTGAATTTATCCTTTACATTCCACCCCACACTAAATAGATGCACGGTCCTCTGTGTATAAACACCCTTTAAGATACTAAGTGACTACATGTGCACAAGCACACCCAAAACAAAACAAAACAAAAAAAAAAAGCAACGGCGAAGGGAAACACATGAAAGGGAAATCCTAAGCTAACTAGCAATATTGCCTTATTTACAAACACAAAGAAGACTTATTTATAGTAGGGATTTATCCTTCTCCCATTGAAATAACCAGAAACTATTTTCCATCCAACGCTTGTAACTGGAAAGCGTTGGAATCAAGTATATAGGATATAATATACAAGCCCAACCAATGGACTTTGAATTTCCTAGGATGGCATAGAAACTTAGAATCGTAAAGTAGAACCATTTGCCCAACCTCAAACTACTTATTCTTGATGTGTCTATCATGCCATGCCTTCTTCCTAGCTTTTTCCATTTTCTGACTCCATCATGCTATTGTATGTCTTTCATCCAACTACATTAACTTATCAATCCTTTCCTCAAGTGCTTTTTCATCAGCTAAACCTCTTGCATGCATAATACGCAGATGATGGTAACATGAATTCAACAAGTAACACAGCCTCTACGCCAAACACTAATTGAAAAGGTGTGACCTTGTTTAGTCTTTTATAAGTAGTCCGATATGACCATAACATAATAGAAACTTTATCATCCTAGTCCTGTCTGCCAACATCACAAATCTTGGTCAACGTGTGACTCAAAATTTTGTTAAAATATTCCATTGTCCCATTAGCTTGTGGGTGATAAGGGGTAGTCTTATGATGGGCCATAATGAATTCTACCAATAAGATTCTAAGTGTCTCATTTAGACAATGAGTACCTATCACTTGTTAAATCGGTGGGTGTCCATACTTACCGATTATATTCTCTCAAAAGAATCTATTTGTTGTCGCCATCGTGTAGTCCTTCGTAGGCACCACTTCTACCCATTGTGTAAGATACTCTATGCATGTAATGATATAATGTGAACATGTCCTTCGTGGCACTGGGGAAATAGGGCTCACAAAGTGAATGTCCCACTTCTTAAACGGCTCTACATTGGTGATAGGCCTTAATGGAATTTCATCTCTTTTCCTGGTTTACCAAGGTGTTGGAAATGGTCACAGGCCTTGCAATACTTGATACAATCTTTGTAAACTATTTCCCACCAAAGGCCAACTAAAAGGATCTTACTCACAGTCGTGTTCCCCGCATAGTTTCCTCTTGCAATTCCACTATGAGTCTCTTCCATAATTGCAATACGCTCATGTTCTAGTATGCACCAATGTAAAACCTCATCACATCCTAGGTTATATAAGTCCCCACCAATTAACATATAGGGTATGGTATGTATGGATAACTTCTTCCACTCTAATTCCTTCATCCCCTCTGGTGCCACACTTATTTGTAGGAACAAAGCAATATCTTCCAAGTCAGAGGGCACATGTTGTAGCATGAAAAACTGTGCATTTGGCATTATATCCTCAATGCTTTACACGTCCTCACCTAAAGTAATCCTTGACAAATGATCAAGTCCCAAATTACTTTTCCCCGGTTTCACTACGACCATAAACTCAAACTCCTGAAATAATAATATCCAACGGCATATGCACCCTTAAAAATGGGCTTGTTCACCAAGTACTTTAATGCCATGTGGTCCATGTAGAAAATAAAAGGAGTTGCTAGCAAATACTGCCTAAATTTGTGTAGTGTGTAGATCATCGATAATGCCTCGTTCTGTGGTGGTATAATTATGTTTGCTAGAGTAAGCTTCCTACTAGCAAAGCACAAGGGATGATCAACAATCCCCTCTCCAAGTTGTGCTAAGACTGCTCCAATTTCCATACCCGAAGCATCAACATGTACATGGAATGGCTTATCCCAAGAGGGAAAGTGTAAGATGGGCATGGTATTGAGTCTATCCTTCAACGTGTTAAAATCTATATGTTGTGCCTCATCCCAATGAAATATCCCTTTATGCTTCAATAAATCCTCCAACGACGTGGCAATCTTGGCATAGCCCTTAATGAATTTTCGTGTAGTACCCCGTATGTCCTAGAAATCTGTGCATGATGTTTTGATTAGTAGGATCCTCCAACCCCAAAATAATAGCAATCTTGGCAAGATCTACCAATAAGCCCTCTTTGCATATGATATGACCTAACAAAGTGCCAAATGGAGTAGCAAAGACACATTTCTTGATGTTAAGGGAGATACTTAGCTACCTGCACCTCTCAAACATTAACCTCAGATTTTCATAGTGGTCCTTTACTAGTCCGTAAACCATCCAGTCATCTAGGTAGACTTGAAGAAACTTGTGAATGAATTCTTGGAAGGCCAGCACTACAATGTGCGAAAACACACCAGGCGTATTCTTAAGTCCAAAGGGCATAACATTATAGGAAAATATTCCCCACTCTGTTGTGAAATTTTTTTTCTCCCAGTCTTCCTTCACAATTCTAACTTGATGATATCCGGAGAATCCATCTATAAATGAATAAATGTCTCATGTCGTGACACCTTCTAAAATTTCCTTAGTAAATGGGGTTAGAGAAGGATCTATCACACATACTGCATTCAAGTATCTATCATCAACACAAATCTGTATTCTCCCATCCTTCTTGATACTAATGATCATCGGGATTACCCACTCAAATTCTTCAATGGATTATACTATACCAGATTCGATCATCTTGTCAATATATTCCTTAACCTTGACACACAAATTCGATTCATCATGTAAGGTCTCTTTTGAATCGGGCGCACACCCTCCCTTAGATTTATCTTCATTTCTCCCAATGAGGAGTGAAATCCTTTAATCTCATGGTACTGCATGGAAAAAGTCCGAAAATCATGTAAAATCTTAATAATCTTTGAGACCTCCTGGTCCATCCAATAGTCCCTAATGATAGCTTCCTTTTTCTCCACTTCTATACTAATTTTTACCTTATTTGTCTTCAATGGCTTATAGTAGGTGCATGCTCGATCATCAGCACTATCCATAACCTTGTGGATACCCTCAGTATGGTTAACATCTAGGTTCTCCATCTCTTCATCATCTATTAAGTAGACCAAATTTCCTTTCTCTTTTTCCAAGAAATTACACTCAAGTTGTACTTCCTCTTAATCTTCGTCATTGAAGTGCACCTCCAAACTAGGCTCCCCTAACAAATCCAGTATTTTTCCTCCACCATGGTACTATCTCCCATAGTAAGGCACTTGAATACTTGTAATGCCTCATTCACCAGTGGCTTGGTACTCCGATACTCAAACATTTGAATCATACCCATTGTCAGCTCCTGCCAATTCCATGTCTAATGGAAAATCTCTGAATGAATGTACCACATGCGTGCACAACCTTGTAAGGTGGAATAGAACTTATGCACCCATAGTGATGGAGGAAAGGCTTCCAGTCCTCCCATCCAAGATTTTTCACATTCCTGGATGTGGGATGAGGCGGGATCCTTCCCATGATAATCTTGTATAGCAGAGGGTGCATTTCTCCTTAGAAATCTAATGGAGAACATGATTCTAACTTTGTGCCAATCAATATATTTTATTGACGTGTCACCCACCAACACGCCGATGACCTGTGTAAGGTATAGGTTAGCATATTTCTCCTTTCAATCTGACAAGTCCATTGAACTTCCATTGCTCACAGAAAAACATCAGGGTTGTCTTCCTTAGTATAACTAGGTAACAATCTCCCTCCGAGGTACCTAACTGAGCATGCCTTGACAACTCTAGTTATTGTACCCCTTATTTTCCTTCCCACTAGCTCATAGGTCCCATGTTCCCAATTGTCACATGAAACACTAGTTGTATCACTTATAGATTGAGCATCGTCCCACTGAATGACACCTTCCTCTAATGGATGAACCACCTCGGGGTCTCTAATGGTGCAAACATAGATCCTATCCAGTTCCTCTTCCCCCAAGGGTTCCATATAGGGTGTATACTTCCCATCCGTCAGTGGAATGATGACACACTCATCTTTTATCTTGAAACTTATGTACCCCTTATTAAAGTGAAAGTTAGCATTATTATTATAACACCGGGGGTGCCCAGTAGTATTTGAAAGTTATGTTCTTAAGCAAGTACTAATACTTTAAAATCTCTAGTAAAGTTTTCCCCTTGGATGGTTATAGACACATCCTTTAACATGCCGATGGGCATATCCTTTATTCTATTTTCCATATATAACACATTCAATGATGGCTACAATGGGGCCTTCTCATTTGATTTCATGCATCCAAAGTGAGAACATTCACTTCCATGCCTGTGTAAGTTAGAATATTAGTGAAGAGTCATCCATCAACAATGCGTTTAATGTGATCTATTTGTCATAGTCAATTCTATGAGGTGGAAGATAAGCATGCAATACCTGCCTCTCACACTCACCTCCAGTGCTTGGTACTTTTCCTCTCAGCCACTCTCATAATAGAGGGATGATATTCTCTTGGTGTAGTATTTTACATACTTCTCTGACCTCATCTATATCCGTCTGGGGATTTCAAGTGCTTTTCTTACGAACCAACTTCTGTGACTTCTCCTTTAGACATTGAATCTCCCCTTGAAGACTCCTAATCACCTCCATGGTCTCTTGGTAGACCTCCTTTTGATGAGTCGATCAGGATATTTCCCATGTAACACCTCTTCTCTAGTGATGAGAGGCATTTTCTTTAGAATCTCCCTTACATGCACAAACCTCGGCTCGCATGGTCACCGGGAGAGGTTCTAGTACAAGGTTCTATGGAAACCTAGGCATCCACTCGGATCAACATGCTTCTTGCTCACCATCCTCTGCCCCTATCCTTCTTTACAGTTACGGCTCATGTGTTCATATAACTATGGAAAATCTTCATACTTGTGCTTCTTTCCACACCATGAGCATTGTAACAAGTCTGGACACTCATGCTTGTAATACTTTGTAGATCTACAGTTATAATAGGTTCCACAAGGAAATTCACATCTTCCTCCTCCATAGTTGCCATGGCCTCATAATCTACCTCAAAAGCCTTTACATCGACCTCCTCCATCCACACACCCTTCATAATGATGACCATCATCCTTGGAGCTACTTGTAATACTGGTATGGCACACACCAGTATCAATGGCATCATGTATTTTTTTAATCAATCTATAATCCTTGGTGTTATGAGTAGTAGAGGTGTAAATCTTGTCATAGAAAAACACATTATTATGGATTGTACACTACAATAATGAGCATCTTTTTGCATCATGATCTCAGTGGAAAATCTCATAATATACTATCATGGCGCGCACTGATCCTCATGAACTATCCTTTATTTGTCCCTCTACTTCACAATCCGTACACCATAAACCACTGCGAGTCTTGTGGGATGAGTTCGTAGACAATTTTTCCAACTATTGTGCCATGGTAGCGATCTCGGGATTCTAGGAATGGGATAACTTTGTTATCAATGCTTCCCACTTTGTCTTAATACGAGAAGGTAGCCTCTAAGGCCTCACATGGATCTGTGAAGGTCTTATGTGAAAGTTCCCTTCTGGAAAGTGTGATTATTCCTCCAATGAACCACTATGCATGCTTTGAAGGATGAATGTAATAAGACAACTTAGATGGGAGAGTTTTGAAATGTGCATCATACTCCCACACACTCTCTGCCATTCCTTTTTGAATCTCCTTCAACGAGATGATTCTCTTCTATTTAAAATCGGGAATGTGGAACTTCGCCAAATAATCATCACGCGATTGCCATGTAATCCACCACCATCTAGTGTGGATCATACTTCATGTACTAGTTATGAGCACGTTGTTGCAACGTAGTTGCAAAATGACTTGCCTTACTCTCTGGGGTAGTGATTCCCTTGGCATGCCATAGTAACTCACACTTGTGCACATGCTCCGCAACATCTTCCACACCCTTATAGTTTGGAAAATGCAAAGACATCTCAAAGAACACTTGCTGAGGTGGTTGAGGCCCTTATCCACAGATCCAGAACCTTGACCTCCTCCTATATTTCCTCCACCACCAACACCACTAGATCCACCAGTACCTATCCCTCCAGATCCTCCTCTTGTTGCAGGTAAGGGGCCTGATGTAGTTGCACCCTAAAAACCCACTAACGCGCTAAACTACACGCCCACATTCTATGAAGTTGAACCACATTCAGATGTGGTGCTCAAACTTGTACCCATACCTTGCCCAAATTTTGTACCAGATAGAATACCTCCAAACATAGGGAGTGATTGTGTGGCTAGAGATGTACTGAATGAAAAATTATATCTCTTAGGTGTCACTCAACCACCAATGCCAAGACTAACTAGGTTAACAATACTTATCTCTGGATTTGGAAAACCAAGCACCAGGGTTTGGTCACCAGGTGGGTCTAGATGTGTGCCTACGACTCTCCCTTCTCCAAATGATGAGCTCTAACAAGAATCTGAGGGGGGTATCTCTTACATGCTTACCAAGATGGGGTAGACCATCGCTCGATCCCATGCCTTCCACGTGAACCTCAAATCCTTCCCGCAACGTGTGTCTCCATAAATCCATCACTCATGCAACTTCAATTTTTCTCTCCAACTCCCTCTCCCGAGCTTCATTATACTTGAGCCGTCTCTCTTCTCTCTCCATTTCAGCCGCAAGGTCTGCCATCTTTCTCCACACTAGCTTATGTGCCCCACTTTTAGTGGGGAGTTAGCCATGACCATAGGAAGTGCCTTCAAGGACAAAGTAATAACTAGAATCTTGATAGATAGAGGTATATCCCACATGAACGATCCTCTTGGCTCCCTCAATAAATCAAACTCAGTAACCTCCAGACAATAATACATAGATATTACGTATTCTAGAGTTTCGCTAGTCAATACCCTACTCCACCATTTATCCATAGCACAAGTCCAAGTCAGATCAACATCATCATCCTCTAAACCTCTTCTTGGGTCCATACATGAGGTATATAATACCAACATGACCTTGATGCATATGCTAACAACCATTCATACAACCCTACTGGGAAACAACAGAAGAAGGTCTTATACAACTCATGATACAAGTGATCCTCTACCGGTTTACGTGCATCAAACTCAATTTCGTTGTTAAATTTTTGAGAAAACTCATCCTTCGTGCTTTTGAGCCATGCTTTGACATTGTCCAAGGTCAAGCACTTTGTCGATACACATCATTCTCATAGTATCTTCAAAAGAGGTCCTTAAAAGGAACCAAAATGTATTCATCTTTCATATACATTCTTTCTACCCCAATCACATGAGCCTATCACCTAGTATGCATTGGATGCTCACCCAAGGCACGCAGGCCCCAAGCCCCTCCTTTATGTGACCTTCACAAGAATTTTCTTTCATTAATAGAGGATGGGTTGCGGGAATAGGAATATATGCATTCACTCCAAAAAAAAAAAGTATCAGATACCGAGATCTAGGCACAAATGTACCATCAATGGAAATAAACAACGTAATAAATATAAATAAACTAGATCGATTCATAACAACTTGAATAACACAAGGATTATACCCATAGACAAGGATATCTAGAATAACACATCATATATCTATTTATAAAAATTTACAGTAGCCTCATTACATCACAAGGGTCATACAAACCGAATATATCAAGAAATACCATCTCAAAACCCTACAAGATACTTTGCACAAAGAGTTCTTAACTATACCCTCCTAGTTCCTATGCATCTCTCTACTAAGTTTCTTTGTCCCCTCCTATTTCAGATCCAAATACATCCTTATATAGGATAAGAGCTCGCCTTACCATCCTTCCAGAAGCAATCCTACATGCCAAATTCCATCATCTTTGCCATACTCGAGTTTCCAATCCATGCAGATGCTAGCTAACCATAACAACCTCCACTCTCCAGCCCATAACCATAATGATTCCTATCTTGGAATATTCTCTCTCATGGAATATTATTTTCTTGAGTCTCAAGTCTCCATGTAATAACCTTATCCACTCATCATTATGCTTATCCACAGCTTCACGTGTTTTCCATGTGACGCCATAACACAAAATATGGCTAAGTCCTTAAACCCTTGTTCTGCTTCCGCGCACGCCCTAGTTCTAACTCAAACCCTTTCCTTGTGTGCTTTTCCTTGAGCGCCTTCCTCTTTTACTACCTTCCACACACGCTAACCTTCCGCCTTGGGACTTAGTCACTTTAGGTCCTAACAATTATTAAGCACTCAACTAGGTTAAGGATTCAATATTCATGCATTCTATTCCTATAAATATCATAGAGCTATGTATTTATAGAAGAAAAGTCACTCAATAATTACAAAATTGTTTGAATTAATAATTTATTAGGTCACATAGTCAAGGAACACCACATCTCACTACTACCACATTTGTTACATACTATACTACACAAGTATCACACTATCATAGTGTCAAGAGAAACAAGGCCACCCCTACGGGGTTGGTTAACTTTACACACTCGCACATGAACCCATGATAACTACGCGAGGCTTGATCCCATAGTGAGGGTATGTAGTTTTGCACTTGAGTTGCTTTAGTACTTGGGATTTTGACTGCTAAGGTTAGTCTAGCCTCAAACACGCACACAAATTTTTGTCCTTTTGTTTTCTAATGTTTGATGAAGGATGTTATATGTTTCTAAGGGTTATAATTTGTTACTGAGTTATTATAGGTCATTCCAAATTCATGGAAGAAAGAGTGACATATAAAGAGAATAATTTATAGAAAATTGAAGCACACAAAAAGGTTTATACCCATGATCGAAAGGGTCCCAAACCATACTACTCTAGGTCGAGAAGAACACATATCTAGCCTAGATTGTACAACATCTATACTGAGTCCTTCCCCTTATTAGTTATCATTTCCATAACTTCTAGTGTAGAATATTTAGTTCTAAATCTTCCCGTTTGATTGTGGTACATATCCATATTATTTTTTCTCTTCCATGAACATCTAAGTTTATCTTTCCTCTTATGTATTTGAACTAAATACTTTTTTATTATCAACCATTAAACAATTTCAAGTTTGAATGCATTATTATGGTCATGTATAATTGATGTTAGAAGTTAAATATATCACAATAGTCTATCTATTATAAACCCTTATATCCTTATTTTTGTTTTTACTTTCCACATCATATAGAAATTAATTATGGTGTAAAAGTTTCATTTCTTAAGACTCATATATGTATAACTTGCTGAAATTGTTATGTACTAATGACTTATGCTAAATTTTGGTGTCTACAGAGAGAAATATCATTTTGTGACCAATCTCATAAAATTTCTTCTATGTTTGCATCATATAGAAAACCAACCCACTTGTTATTTCTATTAAAAATTTATCAATTTCAAATAACCAATCTTGCCCCAAATTTGTGTTAAATTCTTCGTTAGTGTACATGAGAAAAAATGTTGTACCATTACTCTTGGACCTATTGCAACTAGAAAAGTGATGTGTCCTATCAAACCCCCTATGTTTTAATGAATGATTTAATTGATTTTGAATATATTTGAGTTGATTATTTAGATCTATTCTACATGCATTATTTATTTTTTCCCTATGAGTGATAATTTTGTTAAGAGTTTAGTTACTAATGTATGTGTGCATGAACATAGGATTAACTTGCTTCTTCTTATGGCCAATCAGCGGTTTTCGATGACACTATTATGCTCCTTATGGCCTCCATCATTGAAGCTAAGGCTATCAAAACCATTCTCCGATTCTATGAGGAAGCCTCGGGATAGAAAGTAAACTTTGATAAAAGCTCGGTATACTTCTTCAATACCCCTATTGAAAGACAAAAAAATATTGCCCTCATTCTTGGTTGCAAAATCAACTCCCTCCCAGCTACTTATCTAGGACTCCCTATGAGTACTAGTAAGGTTTCTAATGAGGTTTGGAATGATTTTCTTAAGAGATTTCAGAAAAAATTAGCTGGGTGGAAAGGGGCTATCCTCTCAAGTGCTGGTAAATGTTTATTGATTAAAAGCACTCTTCAGAATTTACCCATCTATATCATGTCAATGTTCACATTCTAGCAATAGTGGTGAATAGCATTGAAAAAATTCAAAAACACTTCTTATGGCATGGGACAAAAGAAAGGTTTAGATATCATTTAGTAGCATGGGATCAGGTTTGTAAGCCAAAGAGGATCGGGGTTTAGGAATCAAAGATATCAAAAATATGAATGTTGCTTTAATTGCAAAGTTGGGTTGGAGGCTAATCAAAGAGCAGAAACCATGGAATGAGTTGATCAAAGTCAAATATCTTTCTAATCAAAACATGAATTCCTTTCTCTTTGACCAGCTGCTTCCAAATGGATCACTTTTCTGGAACAATCTTCTTCACAACAGGCATATTCTCTCTCAGGGTTGTAGATGGAAACTTGGAAATGGATAGGACATTGATTTCTGGCATGACATCTGGTTTGACATAAGTTGGGATACCACTTTTAGCTCCATCAAAGATAACCTAATTAAAAATTATGGAAAGAAAGTCAAAGACTACATTGAGGTGTCTAGTAACAGAAGGAACTGGAAGCAACTCACAGTTGATGAGGAAAATATGCAACCCATTGTCTCTTCCATGCAGACTCATCTTTCCCTAATACATATCAGTCAACATGATAATAAGGATGATATTATTTGGATAGATTCCTTTGATGGAGAATATTCAGTTAAATTTGGTTACAATTCTTTTTTGCTTCTATTAAAAGTGAAATTGATTGGCACAAGCTCTGGATGCCTGAGCTAACTCCTAAAGTAAATTTCTTCTGGTGGCTTATCATCAAAGGTAAGATTCTAACTAATGAAAATCTCATTAGAAAGGGTTTTATCATGCCTAACAGATGTTGCTTGTGCCAAGAAGAAGCTGAAGACATTAAACACCTCTTTCTGCATTGTAAGTATACTTCCAAAGTTTGGCATCTTATTTTTGAGAATTTCAAGCAGAATTGGGTTTTCCCCCATACTTGTCTATAGGCATGGGAACAATGGAACTCCCCATATAAGCATTGTGTGATCAGGAGGCTATGGAAACTGGTTCTCCCTCACACCATGTGGAGAGTCTGGAAAGCTAGAAATGATGTTATTTTCAGAAATACCAGAAAGATATGTACAAAAGTCTTTAAAGAAATTATCATTGCAGTGAAAGACAACATTGAAAGATTTAAGCCTCCCAAAAATAAAATTTATCCCGAGGAAGAGGAGCACATTCTTGTTGCTTGGAACATTGGCACTGATAGCATTAAGCATAAGGATAACAACAACATTGATAGATCTTCTGTACGTTGGATTCAGCCACCTACTGCATGGTACAAACTGAACTTTGATGGAGCTTCAAAAGGTAATCCTGGGGATTCGGGAGGTGGTGGGGTGATCAAAGATCACAGAGGCTGCTTTGTTGCTGCTTTTTCTGGCAAGATGGGTAAGAAAACAAATCATTACTCAGAAGCTTTAGTAGTACTATGGGGAATAAGGTTGGCTAGAGATTGTAATATTTCTAATATTATAATTGAGGGGGACTCGTTGAACATTATTAATTTTTTAAATCAAAAGCAACCCCCAAGCTGGTCTATCAGAGATTTCATTAATGAAGCTATTGAAATTTGTAATTGTTTTGATAATTGTACGATTATCCACACCTATCGTGAAGGCAATAGAGTGGCCGATAGTTTAGCAAATATTGGTGTCAACAACACAATGCAAACATGGTTAAGTGGCGACCCTCTTCCAACTAAAGTACTTGATGACATCACTAAAGATATACATGATTTTGCACACAATCATTAATAGATACAAAGCAGGTGCCAAGGACGTGATTATTAATTTCAATGGTAAGTTTAATGATGTTTTTAAAATTTTGCATGCTTCAGAGGTCCCCAAAAGTAGAGACGGTATAGAGTCGAATGGAATTAAAATTTCTACCATTGTGCAGAGCAGAAACAATACTGGAAAAATGGGGGCCTCCATGCAAGACTGAACCCATTCATGATCCAGCCTGGAAAAATGACACAATTCTTTGGCATTATCTACAAATGGGGGGTATTTCAAATCTCATTGAAAAGATGCAGGGTTTTGACTAGGACATCTCGGTGAAATTCACAAATGGTTGGAGAAAACATACTGTTGAGTATGGAGAAGTCAGGGTCGAGATCTCTGAGGAACTCATCACTCAGGTCATGGGGTGAACCTGGATGGAGCCAAGTTTTTCAACAAAAGAGTCGACCATGAGGTTGAAGCTAAAAAAATTCTTGAGGAAGGGGAGCACCTTGAGTTTGTTGCAGCTGGAATAAAAGTGGCCTCTATCCCTGAGCCCTTTGCTGAGATAGCGTGGATGATGGTTAGGTACGTCACACTTGAGGGAAGATATGGCACCATTCCTCTGAAGCATTTAATATTTCTCAATCATTTCCATAGGAATCTAACCATAAATTTCCCGCATTATCTATTGAATTCCTTGGAGAAGTCTGTTTTAGAAGTCCAGAATCATACCCAGGTTGTACCCCTACACCAAGGTCTGATTCTACTCATCCACCATCATTGCATCTCTTGCTCTCGCCCTCTACCTACTCCCCCTGTTATTCTCCCTATCCCCGCTAACAAAGGTCTGGACTCTGCTACCTCTAGCAGAAAGATGAAAGGAAAAAAGGCTAAGGTTTCCCTACCTTCTTCACAAAGGATTCTATGTAGCCATAGGGATATTGAACTTTTCAAAACTTATTACATATCAGTAAACCTGTTGAAGAATGCAGAGATGTGGATCTTCTTACCAGGGTTAGAAAGCTTGAAGAGGAGATTAAAGACCTCAAAAATGCTCCTAGAAATTTGGAAAAAACAAAAGGAAAGAGGAAGTTACAAAATTTTGAGGACAATGATACTACTGCTGAGATTTTTAAGAAGCTCCTTTCACTTGATGCCAGGTTGGGCAATGCCAAGGGCCATCACGACTGCATCATCTCTACAATGTGTTTTCTTCTCAAAATTTCCCCTCTTTCGAAAGTCAAAAATTGAAAATTTTGAGTTAACACCTTTTATGATGTTCTAGTGAAGAGAAAAGTTGAGGAGTTAGGGAAAATTCACGTTTTTTGAGTCATTTTAGTGATTTTAGGTCTCATGGACATTTTTGTTCCATATGTCCCAAGTTCTGCCGGACCCTCTATTCCCCGATCAGCCGTTTTCCCGAAATCTGTTAACTTTCAAGTCTGTCGGAACTTTTTGTTCCAAATGTTCTAAGTTCACCTGGCTTTCTATTCCCGATCACCCACTTTGGCCGCAGCAAGTCCTTCACGTACTTTTGTCTTATCTATCCCAAAAGTGTCTGTGCATTCTGTCCCCACTTTTCTTACATCGCCAACATCACTGAATCGCGTCTTCACCCCTCGCATCCCTCATGTTTCTAAGTTCCTAGACTGCCCGTGCTCTTTTGGCCTGCATTACCCGCATCGCCCACATCGGTCGGATCACATTTTCGCATCCCTCATGTCCCAAATGTACCAAAGACCATCCGGGCTAGTTTTTTCTGCTCTTCCCGATGCTTTCCTTTTTGAGTCGGTGCATATGAATTTAATGCGCATTTATAACCTTCTCTCTCCTAAAATGGATATTTAATGGGACTACCCTCTATGCATTTTTACACATTGCTTACTTGCTGCCATTCACTCAAATCCTTGCAATCAAGACTATCTACTTGTGCTCCCATTCCCCTTGCATTTTTATTACAAATTCAAGTTGTGAAGGTTGTTTCTCTATACATTGTCAACATGAAGATCAAATTTCAGGGTCAGGAACATGTTTCACCACTCGAATCTTCTGTTCCTGATATCGGGGATAGTGAGGTTCATCACCTAGATTTTGGTGATTTCTGGAGTAGGTTAACTAACCCTAATCCTTCTCCCATGGTGCAAATGATCAACGATAGTGGCCTTGCATTTGTTACGGGTTTCCCGATCTCAGTACAATGTGCCGACACTGTGCTCACTTGTGGAGCTCACTTCAACCTGACACGAATGAATTATCTAATGTGCATGGGGAACTGATCGCCAAACTAGATGCTATTGCCATTACTACTGCTCTACGAATCCCAGAAATTGAAAACTCCATGGTTATCTCTCAAGCTCAAGCACAGACTCTCTTCAAGTAAGACAATGATAAATACAAAGTGAGGATAGCAAAGTCATGGTTGAAGAACCCTAAAAAGGGAGCATCTCGACTTTCCAAGGCACTATTTAGGGCTGATTTTAATGAAGAACTATCTGATTTCATCATCTTGTTGGCTCGTGTCATGGGCTTACCCTCCACCAATGAATTTCACTTTTGGATGTGCCCGCTCATCAACATCGTCTATGAAGGTAGCTAGAACATAAATTGGGCAGAGATCATTTGCATGAATTTGACAGAACAGTTGTCCAATGTGCAACAGACCAAGAAGTTCTATATGACTTCTTATCTTATGTATACCCTAGCAGCATCTCGGCAATGGTTTGGTTTCACATACATCGAGAGTCAGAAGGTTGAACCCATTTATGCATACTGCCCTCATTCACCCTTGAAACTAGCAACCATAACTTTAGGAGGGTGAATGATGCTTTTACCATGTACATTGTGAGGCTTCTAGAAAGTGATACTGCCAGAAGATTTTCTGATGAAGCCATGAACCTGATAGAAAAATATGGAGCTTTCTTCATTCAATTCAGAAGGTTTTCGTATATCAGGTTAGCTAGTTATGAGAACACACCTCTCAAACTCCCTATGTTTTGTAATGATAAGATGGCTTTGATTGAAGTATGTAGGCAATTGGATAAGTTACATAGAACCTGCAGAGACAAGAAAATCTCGGGCTACATTTCCCCATATCCTTGGGTAATTATACATGTAAAATAGCTTTGGATGCTCAAAACATAGAAAGGGCCCTTGCTCCCATCACTGTTCACTTCTTCAGGCCCAGGACCTGTTTTGATTTGAAGAAATTCATTGAGCTAAATCTCATAATCAATTATCATCACAAATCAGATACTGAGGACTACTGGGCCGATTGTGCAGATGACTTTGAAGCAAGGCGAGAGGCATTATGGCGATTCTCCCTCTAGCTGATAAAGGAGCTCAATCTATATCAGATTCCTGAAGGGCTTCAAGATGACAATGCAGACCTGTTGTCATATGAATATGATACATTGATCAAGCATACTCCCTTGGAGGATCTAGACTAGTTCAAGAGGGAGAAGGATGACTTAGCTGAGATTCTAGCCCCTGTCCTTGTAAGAACCAAGGTCTGGTTTGATAGAAGGGTCTAAGAGCTTAGGAAGAATCTAGGAGAATCTTCCTCCAAAGACACTTCAACACCAAGGAAGGAATCACATACACCTAGCTCGGAGGTACCTGCACAAACTCCTCCTCCTTCCTCAAGTAAAGAACCTGAATCATCCACCCCTTCTTCATCTACTCAAGTATATCAAAAGAAGGTGAAAGAGGTTAAGCAGGAGCCTATTGAGGAAGATCCCCTATTAAAACATTCAGAATTACCTTCGGGGCTAGAGAACGTCATTGTTCTCAGTGAAAGTGATGATAGTGAAGTGCCAGTCCCTGCAGGAACTTCAGAAGCTGCAATAGATAAAGAGAAGGAAGTGCATAGCACTGAACCTCCAAGTACCACTGATTCCTCTGCCCAAGAAGCCCCACCTACTCCACTCACATCTCTACTAGAAGCAATAGTAGTGAATACTTTAAGTGCCATGAGTTCTCTTGCTCTTGGTTCTCTTGCCCCTCCTTCTTCTTCCTCCACTTTTGCATGGGTGTAACCTTTTGTTGACAAAGCAGGAAGAGGAAGTCCTCTTCTCAATTGACAGGGCCAAATTTTGATGTTGTGGCAGCCTTGCCTCCGATCTAGAGCTTTAGGATCCCAATGGGAGAATCTACCCCTGAGAGTGAGGTACATAACCTCCAGGAAACAGTAACCAGAGTTATTGAGAGAGTAGAAAAAGGTAAACAAACTATAGAGCAGCTGGAAGAACAAGCTCAAATTCTTTCTGGTTTCATCAAGTCATTACTATCTAAGGACAAGGTTTTGGATCCTACTCCACTGACTACCCTTCCACCACCTATGATTCTTAGTCAAGATGAAGTCCAGAGCATTAAATACATACACAGGTATTCCATCTACGGGAGAGCTATGGAAGCCATGGTGGATGACATGATCATTGCAGGTTTGAATTTCATTGTAGAAGCCTTCAAACTCAATGAGAAGGTGACTAATCTGCAACAAAAGCTCTCCTCCACAATTGGGACCATGGATAAAGAACTTAAACTTTGGAGTAGCTGCATAGTGGATCTTCGCCTGATGGGATAGGTGATGAAAATATATTGATGGCCAGCAAGGTTTTTGATGATGCCAAAGATAATTTATCAAGGTCATGGGTTTTCAGCGTGGAATGGAAAATAAAAGTTCTGGAGGAGGCTTTAGGAGAGTTGAGGAATAGTTGGCAGAAAGGAGAAGCCTTCAAAACTTGTGTTGTATCCGCTTTCAAGGATATTCACTGTCACCTTCACGATGAAACTTCAGGTGTTCCTTTCTCCCTCCAAGAAATTAAAACTCAATTTAGGGCATTTGTTAAAGAAAACTTGTTCAAGGAGGAATCAATTACCAAAGAGAAGATAAAGGAGATTTGCTCCTTCAATCTGCTATTGAAGAAGCTAATAAAGAATATCATGCACACACTGAGTTTGATAAGGAGATGGAGAAATGCTTAGGAACTTGGACTCAAGCTACTGCCAACACATCAGTCCCATGAGGTAGAGACATAGCGGAAGCATTAAAAAGTTCAGACAACGGATCCTCAAGTCGGTGGGCCCTCCTCAGCAATAGGTAGTTGTTTTCCCTCCCAGCTTCTCCTTTCCTTCTTTTTCTCAAATTGGGCTTATTGTAATTAGTTGAGGGTTTTGTGTCAAGCATCTCCTTAATTAAACATTTTAGTTAAAAGAAGCAGTTACCAAGTGTAACTAATTTGTAAGTTATATAATGGGCTCCCTACGCCATTTTGAAAGGGTTGGAACTTGGTTTATTTTTGAAAGTGTTAAGGAGTAAAAAGCAATCAATACAAAAGATCTTTCTTTCTATGTCTATCTGGTCTTGTTCTTTCATTACTATCTGTTAAATGTTATTGAATCATTTATCTGTGTTACTTCAAGAAGCTTTGTATTCTGTAGATGTAATTTCTAGAACTTTGTGTCTTTGAAATAACATCTTATTGTCTCAAATGCAAATGGTTATGTTCCAAATAATTTCATTCTGGCATGCGTAAGGAATTATTTTGTTATCTATATTTCTTGAGAGTGCCTTTACGCCCTTCCCACTACTTAATTCCTCTATCCTTTTGTATTGATGATCTGTTCTATTTTAACACTTTCATGATATCCAAGTTCCCCATTAAAACTATACACTGTACATGTGTAAATAAGTTTTTGCCTTTAAATAAGGGAACCTCTCCCATTAAAGAGGGGGCTTGTCCCCTGAACTGTTGTTCTCAATAAAGTCCTTATTTGAAGACCAACACACTGAAAGAGGTTTATAATTTTATGGAGTAGCACGTGAGAAGTGTTTGCAGCCTTAGTGGCATTCTGGATGACATCTAGGATTCTAATGAGACTCGTGACCTTTCCCTTGCTCAGGCGGACATGAATGATCCTTCTCATGCCACGACCATTGCGCTATTCACCTCTCTTCAGAAAATTAAGGGCAAGATTGACAGGTATCAAATAGTGCAGTGCCCAGGTGCCATTTAGTTGCTGTGAAGTTGCTATTTTTCAGAGGTTTTGCTATTGTTTTCTTGCTGGGATGCCCTGTTTTGGATCCCTCTTTGAAGTATTTTGGTCCTTTTGTTCTTCTTCAGATCTCTGTTTGGATAGATCTTTTTGTACTCACTTTACTGATATATCTGGCTTTTGAGCCTACATGTTTAAGGTGCTTAGCCTTTCTTAGTTGGGTTTTCTCCTTCTGGTATCTGGCTACTTGAGCCTTTTTGTACTGTGGTATAGTCCCTTAAAAACTATTTATCCTTAATAAAAAAAAAAATCTTCTTCTTGTATAATAATTTGATGATGAAAGTGATTTTATTGAAACTTTTCCTTCATATGCTTCCTCTTTGATAGGAGGTTTTCAAATGTTCTCAAATATCTTTTTAGGTGTTGTATCATGCTCGTGACATTTTTTCCAATCTTCCATGAGCAAAATGTTCTCACGAATCATATGCTTGATGTGATCACATGAGGTAAAAAAATTTCTATGTCATGCTCATTAGTGTGATAATATTATTACAAATCCCTTCCTTTATATCCGAGGAGATGATGTTCAAGTGATACCAAGTATTGGGAAACACAATTAAATTCTTGTCAATATATTCATATAAAATAATACTAGGTGTATCTCTATTATTTGTATGGTGATAAATTTCTTATTTATTTGAGGTAACCTCTTTAAGGTATAATGCATTCTCTTGTCTAATTGATTCTCTTTATTATAAGTTTATTAACCTACACTTGTTTATGTAGAATCATTATAAGAGGTGTCTAAGGTATTGGCCATATGCACATGAGAATGCACTTATGATAAATCCTTAATGTGATCAAATATAAGGGTATCATATACCTTGGAATGGTAATACAACACACCATCTTCACGATATTTTATTCTATATACTAAATTACAAAGGGTGTCATATATTTGATCAATTATTAAAACATTCAAAGGAGTGAATAAACCCTTACAAAACATGTGTTGTTGTTCTCTAACACTAGTTCTAAACAATGATTAGTATAAAACATACATGAAACATGAATGCAATCTTGGATGGACTCATTGCTTTATTGTAGTATAGTTTTTAAATTTCCAATAATACCATCAAGTGGTTGATTTGGCTAACAACATATGATAAATTGATATTGTAACATGAGAGAGTTGTCTAGAGATCTACTAGGCAAACTATGAGTCTAAATAGATGTGAATTCTTGTAGAAAGACCCTATCATTAGTGCAAATGATGTTAGGAATGTCATAAAATAAGAGATGTGGTTATAAACACTCTCTTATATTGTGCATAATATAATCTTAGGCATATGAAGCATTGTTGGAAAGGGAGCACTATAGATTGTTTGAGTTATTAGTTGGTTATGAAAATGATTATTATTAATCTAGCTAGTAAACGACATAAAGGATAGGTATAGAATTTTAACTTCAGTTTTTAACTCTCTCATATAGTTGTGATTGTGTGTTAATCTTGGTATGATCACTACATAACCTAGGAGTGCTATGAGGAGGCGTATTTCTATCACATGAAATAGAAACATTGTCTCTATTTAAATATACATTTGTGAAAATAGACTTCAAATACATATCACTATGAGTCACACAACATGCATCCATATTATTTTCCAAATGCACAACTTTTTGATCTAAAACATGACTATGACTTATAAAAGAGGTAACATTATCATTTATAAAAGAACAATTGTTATCGATTACATCTACTAATTATTATAATTATATTCTATATTCTCAAAATAAGCAATCTCATATGTATTAAAAAATTTAGGAGTGATTTTTTTATAACTTCATAATATGTAGGAGAGATAGGATCACTAGGGTCATAAGTCTCCCACGTAGGAGGGTCACTATAACAATAAAAAAATCTTGCTCTATTTTAGCATTGCATTGTTCACATCATTTATCCCTATTTTTGAGTTCATCTCAAAAATATTTCATCTCTAAGGTTTTAAAGAAATCACCATAATATCGAGCATCAAATGAAATAAGAAAGACATGGCTATGAAGATATATCAAAATAAGAATAGACCAAACCCTATTAAGATGATGGGCGTGTAACATGAAATTGGTTTTAAAATTGAAACCCTAAGCTGGGGTAGATTATAACCTTTAAGGTGAGGAACGAAGCCTTAGGTTAGTGTAATTGATAAATCAAACAGTTCACGAAAATGTACTTCTAAATTAGGTTTTCATTTTAAGACTATTAATTAAAATGCCTAACATGATTTAGAATGGAAAATGGTAATCACAACAAGTAAACATACATAAATCATGTCATTAGATAATTATTCAAGAAAAACAATTTCTCTAAGTAGAATACAAGTAGTTAGGTTTAGGGTTAGGGTTTTTAACATTTTCGCCCAAAATGGACTCTTACTATGTGACAATGGTCTTACTATAGATAAGTGTGTTGTGCGAGTGTTGCAATGATGTGTGATAAATTTGGGTATCTCGTAATTGGATACTATAAATGGAATCAACCTACTTAGGAAATAATCATTTTATGATCATGTCCTAAATGAATTATTTTGATTCTTTGGATTGGTGCTAAAATTATACTTTAGTGTTAATGTCCATTTTTTTAATGGATATGGGATGTATGTTTGGAATTTGGTGATGAAAATATTTACTTGCAATATCCTTCTCTTTTCCTCGACACCCTAGCTCCTCACTTTGTGACCTAAAATGAGTTATTTTGTGGTTGATTTTAGTTTCCTCAATGGCCCTAGTGGTGATGACTACTTCCTACATAGCACTACTCCAAAGACTCTCGAAGTCACACCCATGTACGTTTCCCTCTAAGTAGGTATGTGAAAATATGCAAAAATGATGCAAAACTACATGTGAAATTCCCTAAACACAATGGAAAAGGTGTAATATGATGCTTCATATTTATAAAATACTTGAGTAATCATTTGTAAAAGTAGATGTGCGAATTCTCTTAAGATATTAGCTATTGAAAATACCATTATGTAGTATGCCACACCTTTCCTTTTCCCACCCATACGCACAAAATCACTTAAAATCATATGAAAAAATAACTTAAAATTCATTATAAAAGGGGGTCTATTCCTTCATTTGGTATCTACAATGGATGATTTCATCCATTTTTAAACATGAGAATTGATGGTTTTTACTATTTTTGTAAGGGAAACATGTATCATGTATAAGATATTAATATTTAGAAATAAATATTTTACATTGTATATCACCTCCACTCCTCTTACTTCATGTTCATCATTTTAACAATTGATTAACATGCCCCAATAAGAAAATAGGGGACACTTTAGAATATACAAACAATTACAATGAAAGCAAGTACAAATAAGAAAATTTATGGAAGAAGAGTCCATTAAAATTTTAATTCATTCTATGAAACCATATGAGCTAGGTCTCTTTAGTATAGATGTCGAAGCATTGATTCTTTCTTTTAATCTGGGCTCGCCGATTCTACATAGCAATTTGTTAGCACTTGATTGTGTTTCCTAATATTTTTTTCCAAGAATGAGATTATATAATTCCAAACACCAAATATCTTGATCAATTGCCTTCATTTGTTTGAATTTTAAAATTTGCATTAAATTTGTGTCTATTATAATCAAGAAAAATATATTAAGACATAATCATAACCAATCTTAGTTCGAACATTACTAACATATTCATTAAAACATGTATCATTAAACTAGATTCATTTCTCTACAACTTACAAAAATAAAATTTATGCAAAATAACATAAATACTTATTGTCTACCATACATGCTTGTTCATTTCAATACATGCTTCTAAGTATCGTATCAAATGAAGGTGCATATTAATCTAGTGAACATATGTATCATAGAACTAAGTTGTAATATTAAATTATTGCAACCTCTTGTTTTTTTCTTTCATGTGTTCACATACTACTCAAGTGAAAATACATGCAAATGACCATAGACAATAATATTTATTAACTTGTTAGCTTGACTTTACATAGAATTCCTGATAAAAATTAACATGTATACTAGATAGACAAGATAAATATTGGCACCTACCAACCATTCACATATAGGTCAAGTGTTGATTCTAATTAGATATTACCCAGAGAATAAGAACAAAACCACATTATTTATTGAGAATAATTGATTAAAATAATGTTATCAATAATTTTATATTTCTTCAATTGAAAGATATCCACAACAACAACAAAAGTAAGATTTTTTTAATTTAATTAAAAAAATCATGTTTAATGCATGGACATGGACATTAACAATGTTAAGAATTAATTGTCTTTTGCAAAATCGATTTAGATTACGATCCTCACAATCGCTTATTTGTATTGTTTATATATATTTTTACTCAAGAGTGCAATTGCGCCTTTTCAGACGCTCAGACCCAAGTATTCCACGAATTTCTTTAGATAAACACTGTCAAATACATGATTGACCCATCCATTTGGTTTGTTTTTAGTATACAGACTCTAGAGGCATGCATACATGGATCAGTTTGGGCCACAAAAGTGACCTGACATTGAAGAGTCTACTTCCAAATCAAACTCTTGTCTTGTTTCATCTGCTTCCATACTTCCACGTTACCTCTCCCAGAATATTCAGCTCATTTTCTCTCCGACAAGCTTTGCAGAGAAACTTCTCCGTGTTATATATAGAGCCTAAGCTCATCTTCTTCTCTTCAATAGGATAGATACAGCCATGGCGTCACAGACCCACCAACACCTGCAACTGGAGATGGGTTCCCAGGCAGGATTCAAATCAACAGATAATAACAAAGGAAAAAGGGTAAGGATGAAGGAAGTTCCTTAGATGAGAGGATTCACCAGCCCAATGGCATAAAGTTGGGAGTGGCCATAGGAGAGGAAGAAGAAAGGGCCTGGAAGCAAGGGGGATGGAAAACCATGCCTTATATCATA
This sequence comes from Taxus wallichiana var. yunnanensis, assembly GCA_018340775.1. Classification (NCBI taxonomy): domain Eukaryota; kingdom Viridiplantae; phylum Streptophyta; class Pinopsida; order Cupressales; family Taxaceae; genus Taxus; species Taxus wallichiana. The sequence goes on from CM031244.1 coordinate 339,999,807, forward strand.
GGTGAATAATCAAATATCTAATGCATTAATGTTATTAGAATTAGAGAAGGATTAAAGATTTGAGATTCTTTTCACAGTTTATGATGTAAATGGTTTTTTTTTGGATAATACTGAGTATAGATTTTGTTTTTCCGACATTTCGAGTCCCTTATGCTGGACTAGGGGAGAGGAGAATCGTTGTATGCCTGGTTTGCTATGTAACGTGGATAACTCAAGATGGATAAACCTGGAAAAACATCCGCTTGCTGAAAAAATTCCAAATATTTGATTAGCCTATTGCCTTCCATAGTTGATTAAACTGTTGTGTTCTTAAGATTGTTTGAGGTCCTTTATCTATCCGTATCTTTTTTATTGTGGAGTTTATCTATCAGATGTGTCTTTTAGGTTGAGTTTATCTATTATTTGTGTTTGCAGATGTTTTCTTCACTATTTTTATAGTTAAATCTTAAAGTGTCTTCTTATTCTTTGAAGACTGTTTAAGGTCCTACAATCTTCTTTCCGCATTTCTTTTACTAAGAAGCTTACCTATCACATATATTTCCAGAGGTTTCCTTTACCATTCTTGTATACCTACCTACAATCTTTTTTTGACTGGATTAATTTTGTTATTTTGGTGTGTGCAATGACAGGAAACGAGGCGTGCGAGAAATTGGCAACTATGGGTCTTCTCTCAAATCTGATCGTGTATTTGACCACGAAATTCAACATGCCAAACGTGATGGCTTCAAATGTTCTTAATACATGGTCAGGGACGACCAATCTGTTCCCTGTACTGGGCGCATTCCTCTCTGATTCTTACATTGGACGCTACTGGACTATTGCTATTGGCTGCATAGCTTCTCTACTCGTATGGTCTCTAGAACACATTCTGTGCACTATTTCTCACTCTCAAATAAGCTTTTAATTACAGATCTAATGGTTTCAGTGTGTAGAGATTTGTTGCTGAAATCATACTCTATGATTCACCCAATGTGATCAGCAACATAATTGTTTTTACACTTTATACAAAGTTTTTTCAAGACAGATTCACACTGCGATTTATCATCAAGATAAAAGAATCCTCAATTGATTGAGATATTATTTAATTATATAGAAAGATTATAATCTTGAATAGAACATATTTGGAATAGACTGGTGAGAATGATGGTTGCTTATAATTTATGATTGCAATTCTTTATATGGTTTTGTGACTTTACAGAAACTTTTTCCCACTAACATATATTGAATTATATAGAATATCGACATCCTTGGGAAAGATTGTAATATTGAATAAAACATATTTAGGAGAGATTGGTGAGAATGATGGTTGCTTATAATTTATGGTCGAAATTCTTTATACAGTTTTTTGAAAACTTCTCATAGTTTTTATAGAAACTATTTTTCTTGAGTCCTTCTGGTGTATGTGACAGGAATGGCTCTTCTTACCTTGACGGCCATATTTCCTGACCGATTGAGACCACCACGGTGCGACGGTGAAGGGCCGTGTGTGGGTGCATCCGCAGGACAACTCGCCTTACTGTATTCTTCCTTTGCAATGATGACCATTGGCGCAGCCGGTATCAGGCCATGTTCCATAGCCTTCGGAGCAGATCAATTCGATTACACAAGCGAGAAGGGAAAGAGAAGCATTCAAAGCTTTTTCAACTGGTACTACTTTTCATTCACAGTAGCGGTAATGATATCGCTCATTGTCATTGTCTATATTCAGGACAATATAAGCTGGAGTTGGGGATTGGGTATCCCCACTGCTCTAATGATCTTTTCTGTGACCCGCTTCTTCTTCGGTAGAAATCTTTACATTCGTGTCACCCCGAGGGCAGCTCTTTCACAAGCTTTGCGCAAGTTATATCTGCTGCAGTGAAGAAACGGCATCTGCAGTTGCCTGCTCGAGCCCAGGATTTCTACGATCCTCCCATGAAAGGAGCCCTCAAATCAAGGATGTGTTTAACTGACCAGTTCATGTAAGTATCTTTTAGTTTTATTCAGACCCAAGTTATTGTGTTTTCTATGCTTTGTGAGCTGCCATTGTCTACAATTCACTATTCATTATTTATCATATGCAGCTTTCTGTGTAAAAATGTGTTGTTCATACCGTCATATCAATTAATGTTTTTGTCCTCACTTGACCTAACTTTGTAACGGAAATGCCATGATTCCACACTCCGTCTGGCACCAGCCATGCCTGTCGTGTTCCGTTTCATATAAAATATTGAATGTGTCAAATACATTGCTCCATTTCCATATACTTACAAAGATATTTACAATCAGGCCTGGAATTTCATATTATTGTTCTGTCAAATCAAAAACAACTGACGGCTTTCAGGTGACTGTAAATTCCATTATTTTTATACACTTCTTACGGTTTTTATATATATACAAAGAATTTATGTTTTTATAATACATTTTTAGGTTTAGCTTTTAAGGATCCTTATAGAATTGGTAGTTTTATTAATGAAATACCACTATAGAATTGTTATGTTTACTTATTAAGGATTGAAGAGTTTTTATCTATTAAATGTTTAGGAAAGAGGACTTTCTTAAATAGGAGAAGGGCCAACAATGTTGATTGGTGCCACTTTCTATCATGAAAGGGACTTGCGCTCTTGGAGATATCAGAAATGAAAATGCTGACATGAGTAACCAAAATCAAGTAAACTTGAGATTTATATTTATATAGATTACAACACAATACCTCATACATACTATTGAAGTACAACTTATATCATACTTTTTATATATATTTATTTTAAAATATTCAAAAACATTATACGGTTTCTTTAATTTTTTGCCTCCTTTTAACAGTCAAATCACAAAAAATGGCTAGCAGACTGTAAATTTCCAAGCCTGTAAAACTACAAGTTACAACCTTTCGCGTTCACTGTTCATTCATTATTCTCCTGAGGTAAATCAAAATGAATGCTGAATGATATTTTCTGCCACCAATAAATTTGGACTGACGTTTCAGTTTGTGAAGTTATGTCTGCACAAATGTGTGATGATTGTTCAGTAGTTACAAGTCCCACGTGAAAGTCGCAAATAACTATTCTATTGATAGAAATAAATATTCCCACGTAAATCTTCTAACAGTAGAAATAAATATATGGTAGAGACAGCCAACACAATTATGGAGGGCCTCCCAACTGCAAGTCGCACCTGTGACCGAGCGTTCAATATGCATTTAACTCATGCATATACATATACAGAATATTCTGAGATGGTTTAGAATAATTTGTTATATTTAACAATTAATATTTTGGATCATAATCTAGTATAGTATTTAAAAGAATGTTTACAACGAAATATGTTAGGGGTTGTTTTAACAAAATTAGTACTTTTAAATATGATTGAGTAACAAATAATCTTCAAAATGCAGGTTTCTGAACAAGGCGGCCATTAAAACCGAAAAGGATTTCAAGGAAGATGGTTCTTTGCTCGATCCGTGGAAGCTGTGCAGCCTACAGCAAGTTGAAGAGCTGAAATCGGTGATAAGAATCGGACCCATATGGTTTTCTGGCATAAACATATTCGTGTGCATGGCACAGCTGAACACATTCTCGGTTCTACAAGCCCTAACAATGGACAGGCAACTGGGCCACAGCTTCAAAATCCCCGCAGGCACGTTCGGAATCTTCACCATGCTGGCGCTCACCGCGTTTCTGCCGCTATACGACAGAGTGATCGTGCCCATGTCGAGACGCATGAGCAGAAAAGGCATTACCCTTTTGCAGAGAGTCGGGGTGGGATTCGGACTGTCAATATTATCCATGTCGGTGGCAGCCGTGGTCGAGACAAAGCGGCGGAACGTGGCAGTGCTCCACGGTTTTATGGAGAAACCCAAGGGCGTGATTCCCATGTCGGCGTTTTATCTGGTTCCGCAGTATTCGTTGCTGGGGGTGGCCGAGGCGTTCAGCTCGATTGGGATTATCGAGTTTCTGTACAGCCAATTTCCTGAAAACATGAGGAGTGTAGCGGGCGCGCTTTTCTTCCTCAATCTGGGGATTGGAAATTATGTGAGCAGCTTTCTGGTGAGCGTGTTGCAGAGTAGCACAGGCGGAGGGCGGGAACAGAGCTGGCTGGGGCAGAACCTGAACACATCCAGGTTGGATTACTTTTACTGGCTGCTGGCAGGACTCGCAGCTGTGAATTTGCTTTACTTCCTCGTCTGCGCTCGCTGGTATAAATATAAAGCCGTTGTCCCCAATCAGACCAAAACAGCTTCCATGAATTCCAGGGAAACCACTAAAACGTCATCGCATGTGTGACATCATGGCACTGCATTTGCTATATTTAAAATAGCCTGTTTTAGTATCAAGGTATATAGCTTTAGTAAACGTTGTCTTTATTCACCAATATAATGTTTTTTTATTTTATTTTATTTGAAGTTTCCTCGACAAGGGTCTTATAATACCATGTTTATATTGAAAACATAATTCTATTTACAAAGTTATTTTTAGTTCTATTTACAAAGTCTTCTATTTCTTAATTATTGTCTCTCCATAGACAATATAGATTAATACATATTTTGTCTCTCTAGAGACACTATCATATTTGTTTATCTAGAGAAAATATCATATTTGATTTTCCAAAGACAATATCGTATTTATTTCTCCAAAGACAATAATATCATAATTGTCTCTCTAGAAACAATACAAATTTTTAGTTTTGTCTCTCTAAAAACAACGAATTTTAATTTGTGTCTCTCTAGAGACAATACAAATTAAAAAAATTAAAAAAATGAATTTCAAATATAATAAATAACTAAATGTCTTCTAGTGCAATGAATGGATACATATCATCAATGGCACAAGAGTGAGTTGGTGATCAATATTATAAAAAAACAAATTGAGTTGAATTTTGTGCTCACAAATGGATCCACGAACATTTTATTAATATCGAAAGAGCAAAATCCAAAAGAATGCGTAAATGTTGTTAACTCTTGACATCAAATGGTACACCTATTTATTGTGTTAAAATTGCAATGCCGCACCTCCTTCAAATGTGTTGACATAGATTATCTAGCTAATTATTTCTAACAATTTTTACAAGACAGAGTGACACCTCCTTTAAACATGTCGTCATAGATTCTTTCTAACTAGTTTTAAAATGAAATATATAACTCTCTATGAGAGGAATTTTGAAACAATATCCATAGAATCATGTATGGACATCACTATGCAGATAAGAAAAATTACGATGATTTTCATTACATCATTAAGCACTATAATTATAAGACATCATTATATTGATCTTTAATAAAAATAGAGGCTAGTTTAGTTATAAAACTTACTTAAATACGAGAAATATTTCTATGGATTTGGTGACTTGTGGTGATCTTGCATAGTAGACACCAATCCCTTGAAGAAAAGGTATGACTACCTCTATTAAAACAAGATCAAAATGGTCAATTGGATCTAGAAGTTGTCATGTTTGTTGGCCATTTGTAATAGTAAGAACTGAAAAACAACATGAAACCCCTGAGTTAATATCAAAATAGGAACATGTTGGTTAAAAAATGCTCATACCCTTAATAAATTGAAGCATAATTCAACTAATATTATGAACTCTAAGAAAAAAAAATCAAAACATAAGTTATAGTTCAATTCGAGATACATTTATATTGAAAATATAATTCCATCTACAAAGTTGGCCTTATCTTCACCTTACATTTCCAATTTGAATTGAAAACAAATGCAACATACATACTTTAGTTTTCTTGTCTATTCAAGAACAAAAAGTCGTCCCTTTCTTACCATTCAATGCAACATGCATACTCTTGGGATTAGCACAAGGTTGTAAAGATAATATATAAGATCTAAGGATACATGCAATAAAAGCCAATATTCCATTGGAAGAAATATATAAAACAAGATATATAAATCAACACCCGATTTAACGTGGTTCCTTCCAAAGTGTGGGCTACATCCACCAAGAAACAAGCCAATCTATTATCAAACCTTTGGAAGATATACAATTGAAAATTTACAATCTTCCACACCTCTCACATATACAATACTTTCTTTCTCGTCAAGCTTCTCCTTTTCCTCCAAGAATTCTCTCTCTCATAATTATTCTCTCAATAATTATTAACACACAATACTCACACTTCTAAACCCTAGCTTTCATGCTTATATAGACATATACAAACTTAGGGCACTTAGCTATGCAATTACAATCAATCGATCTGTTTTAATAATAAAATTAGATCTAATTCTTTAGAGTTAAATAAAACACTCCTGCATAGGTAAGCAACGTCAATTAGCCTTAATCGATATTGATTCCTCATTGTTTGACCAATGCCAATCATAGGTGACCAATGTCGGTTTCCCCATAAACAATGTCGGTTACTGTGTAATCCTGCAAATTTTATATTGAATGCTAATATGAAGTAATTGATCTCCACAACTCAACAATCTCCCACTTGGATATAAATTATTGCACTATAAATGTACAATTTCATTCTTAGATCCTTCCTTAGCTTTGTTTCTTCCTCTTCAAGTCTCAAACTCGAAGACCAACAGAAGTGAAGTGTAGCTCCAACTTCTCTTTTGCTAATGACTTTATTAGCATATCCAGAGGTTTTCACTAGTATGAATTTTCTCTAGTTTCATTTGTCCATCCTCAAATACCTTTCGTATGAAGTGATACCTCAAATGAATGTGTTTTGTTCTAGAATGAAACACTTGAGTTCTTTCTTAAATGAATAGCACTCGACTTTCACTCAATAATTTTCAATTATCTTGCTCCTTTCCTAACTCTTCTATGAACCTTCTCATCCATATCATCTCTTTGTTAGCTATGTAGCTACAACTTACTCTACCATTGTAGTAGACAAAGCCACCACCTTCTCGCAATCTCAAAATCTAGTTAAATTTTGTCCCACCTCTGTGAAAATATATCTAGTAGTTCTCCTTTTACCATCCGGATCTCCAACCATATCTAAATCAACATAGCCACATAAATAACTATCCTAACCTCCATAGAATAGCGCATGCTAGATGTCCCTCTCAAATACCCGAGAATCCATTGAACTTATTTCCAATGCTCTTTACCTAGATTGACCATAAATCTACTCACAACTCCCGTGCCTGTGCAATGCGATATGCAGTGCAGTACAAACCATAGCATAGATGAGACTCCCAATTTGCTAAATCATATGGTACTCGTGTCATGTATTTGAGCTTCTCATGTGATGAAGGACATTGATATTTTCTCAATTTGAAGTGTCCTATCATAGGTGTACTTAAAGGTTTTGAATCTTGCATATTAAACCTTTCTAATACCTTATTAATATTAGCCTCCCGAGACAAATAAAATTTCTTATTCTTGTTTTCTTTGTATATTTGCATGTTAAGGGATTTTTTGCAGCTCCTAAATCCTTCATAGAAATGTGTGAGCTAGCTTTCCCTTAAGCTCGTCAATGTTTCGCATACTAGATCATGCAATAAGCATATCATCCACATAGAGTAACAAAATAACATAACTTCAATTTTCAAGCTTCTTGAAATAAACACAATGATCATATTCACATCTTAAGTAACCATGCTCATGCATGAAACTATCAAACCTCATGTACCATTATCTTGGAGCTTGTTTGAGCCCATATAGACTCTTTTTGAACATGCACATTAATTTCTCATTACCCTTGACTTCATACCCAAGAAGCTACTACATATAAATCTCTTCACCATGAAGGAAAACCATCTTCACATATAGCTTCTTTAAATGTAAATCATGTATTATAACTAAAATCAATATAGTACATATGGAAGTCATTTCAACAATAAGAAAAAATGTTTTACCAAAGTCAATACCTGTTTTCTGTGTAAATCCCTTTACTACAAGCCTTGCCTTGTATCTTTTATGTTCACCCTCTTATTACTCGATCTTGTAAACCCACTTGTTCTACAATGTCCTCTTACATGCCGACAACTTAACCAAATCCTAAGTCTGGTTTTGTTCCAAGGATTCCATATCCTCATCCATGTCATGCTCCCACTACATGTGAGTCTTATCTATATTGCTTCTTTAAAACTTTTTGATTCACCATTATCAATCAATAATAAATAAGATAGAAAATGTGTAAATATTTCGAAGATTTACTTACCCTTTGTGACCTTCTCGAGAGAAGTTTGGGGTACCAGAGGCTCATTTTGGACCTCTTGGACATTTTTTTCCAATTCGATGGTGGATCGATGTGGTCACTGTAATGTCGATGTCGATTCTACTAACTGATTCAAATTTGTCTCTTCAGAATCGAATCTTGGTTTAGCTGACCGATGTTGGTCAGGGATCAAGTGACACCGATTACTATATAACCATGTAGGTATGAATTTTTAATCCGAGATTTCATTTTCATTCACACACTTTTTAACTTGTTCGTCCTGGGTACCAAAATTTGATCCTGTACATTTTTTCATTCCATTCAATGTTACAACTTCTAATAATTTTATAATTCTTTAAATCCCAAAAATGAAATCCGAAATCACCAGATCCATAACCAATGAAAGTGCATCTCTTGGATTTCGCATCCAACTTTATTCCATTTTCCTTATTAATATGCACAAAAGCTTCGAACTAAAAAATTAAGAAAACAAAGATCTACCTCTTTTCCGGTCCAAGCTTCCTCTGGTATTCCTCCATCTAGTGAACTTGAAGGACCATAGTTAATCAAATAAATTGATGTATCAACTTTTTCTTCCCAAAACTGCAAGGGCAATCCAGCATGTATCCTCATATTTCTAGCACAGTCCATGATTGTCATATTCATTCTTTCTGCAACACCATTCTCTTGTGTTGTTCTCAGAACCATTCTTTCTCTACATATATCATTCATCGAACAATAATCATTGAAAGCTCATACAATATTCACCACCATTGTCGGTTCTAAGACAATTTAAATTTGAGTTTGATTCATTATCAACAAGGGCTTTCCATCTTTTAAAAGTATCAAAAACATCAGATTTACGTTTAATACAAGTAAACCCATACTTTTCATGTAGCATCATTAATGAAAATAACATAATACTAGGATCCTCCATGAGAAACTACTTGGGCTCATCCCCACACATCCGAGTGTACAAGCTCTAAATTTTTATCCTTCTTAGTTGCCCCAACTTTGAGAAATCTTACTCTCTTTTTCTTTCCAAAGATACAATGCTCACAAAAATCAAGATCTAAATCTTTCAAATATGATAACTTACCATTAGCCTTTAAGATCTGCAATCATTTTTTACTCATATTTCCCAACCAATTATGCCACATGCATGCATCTGAATCTGAAATAGATAATATATAAAACAAATCAATAACACGAGATAGACAAACATAATGTTCCTACCTTCTTACCTCTTTCCATAACAAAAGCACCCTTGGTGACTTTCCAAGAGTCTGTTGTGAATGTAACCATGCAACTAGCTTCACCTAGTTGCCCTATAGAAATAAGATTCCTCTTGAGGCTTGTCACATGTCTCACATCTTTCAATACTCATGTATTTTCATTCTGTAATTTCATATGAACTTCCCTTTACTAGTAATACTACAAGAATCATCATCACCCAAATAAACATTTCCAAAATTTTCCTATACATAATTTATGAAATAACCCTTATTAAGGGTTGAATGAAAAGAATCTCCTAAATCTAAAACCCACGATTCCATTCTATTATCCAAAGAAAGAATAAGATATTTTTGCATTACCTCTGTTGCAATATTTACCTCTTTATTTGACTCTTTACCTTTGTATGGGTGTTGGTTCTCTTTATCCTTTGACAAATAATATTTCTTTGTATGTCATTTCTTTCCACATTTCTAATAGGTAATTCCCTTACCTCTAGATTTATATCTACCATCCCTTGACTTTTATTTCCCATTATTCTTACTCTTAGATCTCTCCTTCTACCCACCTTTACTTTCTACATTCAAAGCATTCACAGATGATGATTCCTCTGTATTTTTCCTATGAATTTTTATATTCAAGATTATACTAACTACACCATCAAACTTCAAAATATTATAGCATATGTTGTATTACTAATAGTCATTACCAAGTTATCCTAACTATTATGCAAAGAACATAATAATAAAAGTGCTTTCACTTCATCATCAAATGAAATATGAACCGATTTTAACTGATTTACAATAGATCAGAAATCATTCAAATGACTAGATGCAAATCCACCTTCATGCATCTTAGAACTAAAAATTTCTTCATCAAATAAAATTTATTTGAAGGATTAGGTTTTTCATATAAATTAACAAGATATTTCATTAACTCTACTATAGAAGTCGCTTCTGTAATATTGGAAGCCACAAATGCTGCCAGGCTCAATCTTATAGATCCCAAAGCCTTTCTATCAAGAATATTTCATTCTTCATCAGTCATCTTCGTAGGTCTAGACTTTTCATCCAACAGTAAGTACAAATCTCTTTGATACAAATAATCATCAATATGCATCTTCCTTAATTGATAATTTTGGTTATCAAACTTCTCCACCTTGTACTTGTTTTCTTCTGCCATTGTTGTAGCTCCCACTTAATCATAAAACCCTCTCGTGAGTAAATTTCAACACATAAAACCCTCAAAGAAGGCTTTGATATCATTTTTGTGGTTAGCAAAAGGTTGTACATATTATAAATCAAATCTAAGCATACATGTAATAAAAACATATATTCTACTAGAAGAAATATATTAAAAAAGAGATATAAATCAATACCACTTTAACGTGGTTCACCCAAAGTGTGGGCTACATCCAAAAAGAAACAAGCCAATCTATAATTCAAACCTTTGAGAAGACATACAATTGAATATTTACAATCTTTCACACCTCTCGGATGTACTTTCTTTCTCTTAAGCTTCTCCTTCTTCTCCAAGAATTCTCTTAATAATTATTAACACACAATCCTCACACTTCTAAACCCTAGTTTTCATGCTTATATAGATATTTACAAACTTAGGTAACTTAGCTATGCAATTGCAATCAATAGATCTACTTTAATAATAAAATTAGATCTAATTCCCGAGAGTTAAATAAAAAACTCCTGCACAGGTAACTAGTGTCGATTAGCCTTAAGCGATGTTGGTTCCTCTTTTAGAACAATGTCAATCATAGGTGACCAATGTCGATTCTTGTGTAATCTTGCTAGTTTCATATTGCATATTAATCTTAAGTAATTGAGCTCCACACTCAACATATACAATGTAATGTGTTCAATAAAAGAAATATAAATATCAAGACACACATCCACTAAAATCATCAGTTTAATTTTGGGGTGTTACTCATCATAGGTGCATCGATCACCAAGGGATGAATAAAATATTGAGAAGGACTCAATTAATAATTTTATTGATAGTGGTGAACTTGTTGAAATCGGTGTTAATGTCTAGTTAGATTTCAAAAGAGAATGTGTATATTTAGGTGGCGTTGTATAGTTTCATGAAATTCTCACCCTAATTTCAACACATTTCCTTCTTGCACCACATTTTGGTGTCATTTTGAGCTATTTTAAAGTTTCATCCACACTTCCCACCATCATTTATTTTTCTCCCCCAACAACACTCATTGTGCCCAATTAAGACACCATAAAAATGGTGCATTTGGCATTTTTTCACATAAGCCATGGTAGAGAAAAAAATTTTAAGATTGAAAGCACTAGATGGCTTTACCACTTGAACCCTTGGACCCCATTGCACAACATAAGGATTACATTACTACCCATGATTTATTTAGTCCTAATCGTAGGCCTTCAATAGTGATTATATCAATAGAACAAATGTACTAATGTAGGAGCACACCCCTTTCTAAACCATGTTACATATCTCAATATATGACGGTAATGTATGTTGGTGGCATCATAACTTTAATCATGGCATTAAAATTGTTATAATATAGAATGGATTGTTTTAGTCTCAAAGTCATATATCTTTAATAAACATTAATTTTATTCACCAACATAATGTTTATTTTCTATATATATATATATATATATATATATTAGAAAATACCCATAATTTTCCTAATCAAGGGTCTTATAATACCATGTTTATATTTAAAACATAATTCCATTTACAAAGTTACTCATATCGAGGCCTTACATCTCAAACTCTCCATTGACAACAATTGCAACATACATATTTTATTTTTCTTTTCCTTTCAAGAACATCAAAGTTTTCATTTTATTACAATTCAATGCAATGTGCATATAAGGAAATGTATTCAATAAAAGAAACGTACATATCGAAACACACATCTATCAAAACCACCATTTTATTTCTGAAGTGCTACTCATGATAGGTGAATTGATCGCAAGGGGTGAATAAAATATTGAGGAGGAGACAATTACTTATTTTATCATTAATGACAAGTATATTGAAATTGGTGCTAATATAGTTAGATTTCAATGGAGAATGTATATATTTGAGTGGAATTGTACATTTCCCCAACACCCACATCCCACTTGTATTTCCTTTGCTTCTTGTGCCCAATTATGCCACTATAAAATAGTTCCTTTGGCCTTTTTGGCATAACCGGTGGTAGATAAAGCTGTAGTGACCACTCCACTTTGACACTTATCATATTTTGATTTTGATTACTATGGATTATTTTGATTACTTAGCATGATTATAGATGGTAGAAATATTCGACTATTGATATGTTGTGATTCATATTATGGTTGTATGGATTCTTAGAGTCATGGATAAACATTATGCATTGATGATAATGATGATGTGTTGATTAGCTTATATATACCGACCGTAACGCCCATATTTTACACACACAAATATAACAATAAAAATACCAAAATGATTTTTTTTTGGAATTTAAATGCTCATTACACAATAGCACATAAGACACCTACACAAGTCATCAACTCACATAGACATAGACATATGACAACACCATATGCATGTTGATATCACACTTTTCCCAATGAAGGAATTCTAGCAAAGACCCAACCAAAAAAAGGAACCCAAGGATTGACAAGCCAACAAGACATCATTACCATGATTACATATTAGTTATGATTAACATTCCAAGAACATTATTATGTAAGGATAATTTTATCCTTTTTCCACCTACAAATTCTTAAATTCATTTCACATTCAAGTTACTGATTCGACCATTTAAGTTGTCTCTTTATCCTTTATGACAATATCCATAACTTACATAATGATTTTCCATATTTCAAATTGCATAAAAAGTTCCTAATTATTTCGTTCTTATGTTAAGATAACGTTTCTCAAACATTTATTCAATTTTTCAAATTTCACCCTATTTCAAAAGTGAATTTGACGTGATGTCAAGAAAGAAATCTTAGGATTTAAGGGAGATTTAGATTTAAGATATATTTTCCCATAAACATTCTTCGATGATATATTTATTTCCCTATCATAGTTAATATAGTTCAATAACTTGTTGAATCCATTCAACATTTCCAAATCCAAATTGTTTATTCGGATCTATATATATCGTTTTTTTTCTAGAAGTTTTATCTCACCAAGGGCAATTCATATTCTTTTTAACACATGAAAATGTCTAATTGAGTTATAATGACTTCAAGACTAACATTATTCCTAACCTCAAATCTTGTTTTACTCTTATATGGTTTACTCTTACATCACACAATGGTCTCATTAATTGCATTATTTTACAACAATTTTTAAAAAAATAACACATAATTTTCACTAATGGATTCACTACTATAAGGAGTGTAACCTAGCATGAGACATCCCATTCTCTTAAACAATGCAATATTAAATGCAAGTTATAACCAATACAACCCACTTGTGTCATTTAAATCCCACCATGAGATCAATCATAGGAGTATCACCTACTACATTTGTTTGTTTTTGTGTCACTCACTAGGTTATAAAGGGAAATCACTCGGGCATCCAGTGTGATTGCACAACATGGAAACCTCTCTCAGCGTGGGACTTGTGAAGGCGAGAGAGGAATCTCCGAGAGAAGGCTGGTTCCTGCTCCTAAACTACCCGCCACAAGCTATTCCGGTGCGGGCAAGCTAATCTAATCCTAATCTAACCATGCGAGGAGAGAGAGAGAGAGAGAGAGAGAAAGGAAAAGAACAAAAGCCTACACTAAAACGGTGATACACCGAGAGAAGGAGAATGTTGGACATCTATCAAAGCGCCATGGGACAAAGAGAGGTGAGCAATGGGAAGGATGGACGGATGCATCACGAGGCCCAAGGATAGATTTCACACAGAAAATGTCCCAAAACTCCATGAACACGGCTCAAACCTGCAATGAACATTCAAACATGCACAAATACACTGCAATGAAGAGAGGAAGAAGAGAACAAGCAAAAACGAGCAAGGATGGACAGATGCATCACAAAACACGTTTTGTTGCTCCAGAAGTTTGCACAGAACATCATTTCAATAATAAAAGGCAAAAAATGCCATTACAGAGCAAGGAGGAGGTTCGAACTCCATTTTCAACCCTAGAGAAGAAAAGAAGGGAGGGCAGAGCAGAAAAGATGAACAACTTGTTATCCCCATATAAAATGAGCCAAATCTGGCTTTATACAATGCATGGGTCGAGCCCAGGAGACAAAAAACATAGGAAAACGTGTAAGCAGCCCAACCATTGACCAAAACGCATTCTTCATTAAAATCGGTGGTTGAGACATCACTTCTGGCCATGCTTCTGGCCATTATCATTAAAACTGGTTGTTGAAACATCGCTTCTGGCCATTATCACGCGTCAGAGCCGTTTCTCAATTTTCTCCCTCCAGACTGCACCAAAATTCAAGATTGATCCCAGAATCATGTAGAGAATTTCAACAGCTTTCTGTTGATATAAAGAACGTGCAAATCGAGCTCTGGATCAAAAGATATGTTGATCTGAAGATTTAGGGCACAGAATAGACCAAAACGGATTTTGAAATCTTTTCCCGCGCTTCGCCACCTAGACGACACGTGGCAGGCTCTGATTGGATACGTAATTCTCTCTCCTCTGCATTTGCATCGGGTTTGGGGAATGCCTCGACATGTGCTTGATGCTTGTGTTTTCCCGACACCCGCTTCCGCCGGTATTGCCAAGTTTTCCTTTGTTTCGGGTTCGGAAGTGTGACTTGCATTTGCATCGGGTTTGGGAGGTGGCTCGACATGTTTTCCTCCCATGCTTTTCTGACTTGTTTCCCGACTCCAAGACCCGATTTCCTTTGTGTCGGGCTTTCCAACCCCTCCAACACATTTCTTCCTTGGTCGGGTTTTCCAACCCTTAGGCATGATTTTTTCCTTGTGGGCCCTAGCTTGGACACGTGGCACTATCCCATTGGTTTGGGTCAGTGCTTGAGACCTCGCCCTTTGACTTTTTGGACTTTTCTCCTTGTGACACGTGTCATGATTTGGTTGGTTCTCGGCCCTTTCGGCCCCTTCGCGCCCTTCGCGTCTTTATGTCCCGGATGTCCCAAACTGCTTGGGCCAAAAACTTCCGATCCGCCCGAAATGGGCTTCCTCGTCCTCATTTGGCCGATGACGTGGCGTTGTTTGATTGGCTTTCGGCTCCTTCGGCGATCCGCGTCCGCGCGTCCCTTCGTCCCGGATGTCCCAGTATGAACTTTCTCTGTTTCGGGCGAACCGGCCGGTTCGCGTCATCACGGCCCAAATGTCCCAATTGCTTCCGGACTGTTTGTTCTCATTTCGGCCGATCCGGCGGTTCGCGTACTTCGCGTACTCTTGTCCCAAAGCTGTCCGCTCGCTCGTGAGTTAGTCATTTTCTTCCTCTTTCGGCCGGATCGGCTTCTCGCACCTGCCGCGTACTTCTGTCCCAGATGTCCCTTTGCTTCACGGGCCGCCTGGAGGCTTTTCGGCCGATCCGCGCCTAGATGTCCCACACGTCCCTACTGTTGCAAGGACTAGGACTTAGTCATTTTTTATGATTTTTCCTGGCTCAATCTACATGCCTTCTGCAACTTTTTCCGCATTTTCTCAGAGCTCGTTCTTTTCGACCTGGACAGGGAAGTTAGAAAAATTTCTGAAGGGACCCTAGAAACATGATTTTTTCCCTGAATCAATTTATCTGCCTGGGACTTGAGAATTCTGATGCATGTTATCAAATTAACCCTGGGGGGTGAATTTTGGATAACAATTTGGTGACTCAGCGGGGTCATCTGCCTGCTAGATGAAATTACCAGTTGCCTGAAGCATCCATTGGGCATGGAGTCATGAGTTGTAACCTGCAACTGATCTGAACTTTGAAAACCCCCCTTTGAGTCACTTGGAAACCCATTGAACCTGGAGTGTTCTCACCAAGATGCCACTGAAACGAACTGTGCAAGAGCAAAACCAGCACAACAAAAACTATGTACAGAACTGAAAATCATACATGCTCCAAATGGAACATGCAGAGTGTGCACAAGCACTTCTTCTGCTGAAAGCAAACCTACCTACTCTATTCTAACTGGAAGCAAAGGTAAGCTAAACAAACCCTGCAACTGGTTGTGCAAAATAGCTTCCTTTCTTCAAAATTGGCAGCCATGCAATTGATTTGGCACTGATCATGGCTGTTTGGATGGATGGAAAATCAACAAGAAGCTGGTCTTCTATCCAAATCATCAAGGTGTCAACTGAAAAATCCAATACCTCTTTTAGTCGCTCTGCATTTGGATTGGAGAGGTATGGCAGCTGATCCTTGGTACTCTGTAGCTCACCCTCATGCTCAGAAGCGAGCATGACTGGTTGTGGCTTCCCCTTTGGCTCCAATGAAGCCAAATACCTGATTGGGCAAGGTCTGATCCGTTTGATATGCCCATAGCTCTGATTTTCAACTCCAAAAATGGAGTCTTCTTGTAGATCTTCTTGAATGGATGATGTGGAAGAAATGGTGAAATTCCTCTGCCCTTTCTCCTCCTCCAATGAAGGACATGAAAGATTAAAATCTTCCAATCTTGGTTCCAAAGAGCTGCTATAAGATGCAGGCTTCTGTAAATGAAAGATCTCCTCCATGACAGCAGGCTCTGGTGTTTGGGATGTGGATGATGAAAGAGAGAATGGTGAAAACTCAACCGGCTCTTCTCCATCAAAACAGTCCTCCAAATCTGACAGGTAAACTGCCTCATTGCTGTCCTGTTGCTTATGTTCAACTTCCTCCATGGTGTCCTCTTGATCTGTAACTTGATCACCATGGTTTCCTTCACTCTCCAATATTGAGTTTGAGAGATCGAACTCCTCTTCGACATTGGAGCTAGAGAGAGATGAAGTAGAAAGAAGAACTGAAGGTTCTCCTGTAGCCTGCTTTGTGCTCAGAGCTCTTGGATCTGCACTTTTCTCCTCCACAACTGGGATGTGCTCCTCTTCTTTTGCCTTTGGAGCAGCTTCTCCCTCCTCTATTACTCGAGGGCAATCTTGCTCTTGATATAACTCTTCCTCCAGCATGAAGTTTTTTAAGTCAAACTCTTCAATCTGCTGCTCTAGAGGACAAGTTGGGACTGCAAGATCTTCTTCTTCAACAAAAACAGTCCTCACCACCATTTGTTCAACCTCAGCCTCTTCTGTAGGTTTTACCAGCAAAGGGATCTTCTCAATTCCAAATTTAAGAGCCAAACTTACTAAGCTCTTAATCATTTCTTCTTTTCCTGGCTCTTCCTCTTGCTGTCCTTGATGACTGATTTTTGCAATTTCTTCTTCCCCACATGGAATTGGGAATGCAAGAGGAGGGATGGGTTGAAACTCAACTGATTTTACAATTTTTTGTGGTGGTGGAGGAGGTGAAACCTCTTGTTTCTTTGGAGGAGGGGGTATTTCATTTAGCTCTTGTGGAGGGGGTTTGGATTTGGAAGAGAAGAGGGCGGAAAAACTGAGATGGGATGGAAGACTGAGAGATGGAGACATGGGATCAACATTTGGGACAGCAGATGAAGGTTTTGAAACTTGACACTGCTGAAATGATACAGATTGGGAAAGAGGAAACAGAAAGGCATGAGATGGTGTGCTTACCCGTTGACAAGGTTGCTGAATACTCCTCTCATACACCTCTATTTCTTCGATCCACTTTGCAAGCAAAAGCAACATTGCAATCATGAAGTCAAGCTTCTCCTGAGGGCTGTAATGCCTTGGAAAAGGTCCCACCCATGGACAAGGTGCTCTGCAACCGATTCCAAATGCTTTCATCTGTGCCTGAGCCCTGGACTGCACTATGTTTACCTCCATCTTTTGGATTTTCTCCAACAGACCAGCATCTTGCATCTGATGGTCTTCATTGTATGCATACTCTTGCTCTTGGAAGGCTCCATAGCCAAACTGACTTTGGCACTGCTGCTCATATGGGTATGCATACTGATCTTGAATCTGCTCAAAATGTTGATTTGGAGGATTTGTAAAACATGTTGGAGGTGGAATATACTGCTGTTGTTGATGTGAATTCCATGATGGAAATGAAGTCATGATTGCACAACTTCATAGAATGAAAGAATGATGGAAGAGATGGAAGGAAGAATGGATGGAAAATGAATGAAAATGAATGGAAAGGAAGGTCTGCAACTTCAGAGATGGGTTGTTGACCAGATGGAGTCGCGGATGTGTTTGCGAAGTGCCTCAAAGGCTGAAATCTTCACGGGAACACATCAACCTGCAAAAGATGAAGTGGAAGACCTCTAGAGTCCCACCGGTGGCTTAAGCGTGCCAAAACTGTTAGTGCAGAATCACAGCACCCCTGGATGCAGATCAGGCTTCTAGGTTGATCACTCAGGCATCCAGTGTGATTGCACAACATGGAAACCTCTCTCAGCGTGGGACTTGTGGCGAGAGAGGAATCTCCAGAGAAGGCTGGTTCCTGCTCCTAAACTACCTGCCACAAGCTATTCCGGTGGGCAAGCTAATCTAATCCTAATCTAACCATGCCAAGGAGACAGAGAGAGAGAGAGAGAGAAAGGAAAAGAACAAAAGCCTACACTAAAACGGTGATACACCGAGAGAAGGAGAATGTTGGACATCTATCAAAGCGCCATGGGACAAAGAGAGGTGAGCAATGGGAAGGATGGACGGATGCATCACGAGGCCCAAGGATAGATTTCACATAGAAAATGTCCCAAAACTCCATGAACACAGCTCCAAACCTGCGATGAACATTCAAACATGCCTAAATACCTGCTGATGAAGAGAGGCAAGAAGAGAACAAGCAAAAACGAGCAAGGATGGACAGATGCATCACAAAACACGTTTTGTTGCTCCAGAAGTTTGCACAGAACATCATTTCAATAGTAAAAGGCAAAAACACCATTACAGAGCAAGGGAGGAGGTTTGAACTCCATTTTGACCCTAGAGAAGAAAAGAAGGGAGGGCAGAGCAGAAAAGATGAACAACTTGTAATATCCCCATATAAAATGAGCCAAATCTGGCTTTATACAATGCATGGGTCGAGCCCAGGAGACAAAAAACATAGGAAAACATGTAAGCAGCCCAACCATTGACCAAAACGCATTCTTCATTAAAATCGGTGGTTGAGACATCACTTCTGGCCATGCTTCTGGCCATTATCATTAAAACTGGTTGTTGAAACATCGCTTCTGGCCATTATCACGCGTCAGAGCCGTTTCTCAATTTTCTCCCTCCAGAACTGCACCAAAATTCAAGATTGATCCTAGAATCATGTAGATAATTTCAACAGCTTTGTTGATATAAAGAACGTGCAAATCCGAGCTCTGGATCAAAAGATATGTTGATATGAAGATTTAGGGCACAGAATAGACCAAAACGGATTTTGAAATCTTTTCCCGCGCTTCGCCACCTGGACGACACGTGGCAGGCTCTGATTGGATACGTAATTCTCTCTCCTCTACATTTGCATTGGGTTTGGGGAATGCCTCGACATGTGCTTGATGCTTGTGTTTTCCCGACACCCGCTTCCGCCGGTATTGCCAAGTTTTCCTTTGTTTCGGGTTCGGAAGTGTGACTTGCATTTGCATCGGGTTTGGGAGGTGGCTCGACATGTTTTCCTCCCATGCTTTTCCGACTTGTTTCCCCGACTCCAAGACCCGATTTCCTTTGTGTCGGGCTTTCCAACCCCTCCGACACATTTCTTCCTTGGTCGGGTTTTCCAACCCTTCCGGCATGATTTTTTCCTTGTGGGCCCTAGCTTGGACACGTGGCACTATCCCATTGGTTCGGGTCAGTGCTTGAGACCTCGCCCTTTGAACTTTTTGGACTTTTCTCCTTGTGACACGTGTCATGATTTGGTTGGTTCTCGGCCCTTTCGGCCCCTTCGCGCCCTTCGCGTCTTTATGTCCCGGATGTCCCAAACTGCTTGGGCCAAAAACTTCCGATCCGCCCGAAATGGGCTTCCTCGTCCTCATTTGGCCGATGACGTGGCATTGTTTGATTGGCTTTCGGCTCCTTTGGCGATCCGCGTCCCGCGCGTCCCTTCGTCCGGATGTCCCAGTACGAACTTTCTCTGTTTCGGGCGAACCGGCCGGTTCGCGTCATCACGGCCCAAATGTCCCAATTGCTTCCGGACTGTTTGTTCTCATTTCGGCCGATCCGGCCGGTTCGCGTACTTCACGTACTCTTGTCCCGTCAGCTGTCCGCTTTCGGCTCGATTAGTCATTTTCTTCCTCTTTCGGCGGATCGGCTTCGCACCCGCCGCGTACTTACATCCCGAGATGTCCCTTTGCTTCACGGCCGCTTAGAGGCTTTTCGGCCGATCCGCGCCTAGATGTCCCACACGTCCCTCTTTGGGCATTGCGAGGACTAGGACTTAGTCATTTTTATGATTTTCTGGCTCAATCTACATGCCTTCTGTGACTTTTTCGCATTTTCTCGCGTTCTTTTTTCTCGAAGGGCTAGAAACATGATTTTTTCCCGAATCAATTTATCCGCCCGGGACTTGAGAATTCGATGCATGTTATCAAATTAACCCCGGGGGTGAAGTTAGATGCACATGGGGTAAGAATACCTACCAAGGTTTTATTATTTTTAGTAACCAAGGCAACACATTTATCGTGAGGAACTAAAGAGATCATTAACAAGAGTTTAAGTTATAACACAACTATTTCACTAGCTCCATTTGTGTCGTCCGGATCCCAAGAGGAATTCTTTTGATCATGAAGTTAGTTACTATCTCTAACTTTGTAAGACTTGGTATTCCACCAGGATACTAAAGAAGTGTTATTTTCAGCATTACTCCATATATGGTAAGGTCAGACTTTTGCATAGTCATTGCTTCGAACAATGACTCTTAAGGTGAATTCCAAGGTTTTCTTCACCACTCAACACGGTGTCGAACCTGAAGAGAGCACATTCTCATTACCACACGCATGATTTACAATCTTGAAAGGGAATCGTATACACCAGATAAAGTTTGACCATGTCATTCCTAAATGACTGGTCCACAAAGGTGTTTCTAAACATATAGGGAAAGGTGATAACTCAAACTAGGGATCTTTTTACTTAAGCCAGAAGGTGTCATCGAGTGTAGAGATTTAAGTTCATTCTAAGGTTTTGGTTCCTTCTATGTTAAGAAAGATCATCTGAGAAGGGTAGATAAGCACAAGTTTTAAACTAAGGTTGATTGTTATAATTAGGTTTCTTTTCTATATTTTCTAGTTAAATAACACAACACTTTGAATATTTCATCATAAATTTCACAACGAGAATGCACTATAAGATATTAAATTCGATTTCATTTAACATACATATTTAATTTTTTTACCATACATAAATCTGAATCAAAATGACACCTATGATTAAATGCACATTTCCCAAGGCATTCCTAAAACTAGCATCTCATACATATTACTCACTTTCAAATATAGATTTCTGTAGCATGGAAATACATTATACATATAAAATTTTTCCAATAACATATATAAATTACAATAATAAACAATGAATTACACCACGCTTTTTTGTCCATCTCACTTCCATTCGGTGAAACCATCTCGAGCATGAAATTGAACGATAAATCGTTGACATGGCATCCACCTAGATCTAGTATAATTAATATTTTATTTTCCCATTTACAGAATAATATCAATACTAATTTTCATTCGAAAGGAGAGGGTTAGAGACATAATTTTTATTTTCATTGCATTTCACTACATTTCTTAACCAAGAAGACAGACAGAGGAAGGGAGGAGAGAGAAACCATATTTTACCAAAAGTTAAATTTCACAAAACAAGCCACAAGATAGAGTTTAAAATAGTTATTTACAAGTGTCAACAAGTTTCCACGATGGTTTGGTAACTCGAGTCCTACAACTTTCTATTTACGTTTTCCTCTTAGTTGCAAAAATATTCAATTTAGGATCAGAGGCTAAGAAACCAATTTCAAATGTGGTCTTTCGACGAGAAAACACACCACAAGTAAGTTTCTACATGTCTTCCTATACACCAAGAATTCACTGGAACTAAAAAAATTTAGAACTGGTGAACGGTTTTCAAATGGTAACAAGTTTTTCGAAGCACTTGGTCATAATTGGTCCAGTTTGACCCAGTCAAACTACAAATGAAGGCCTACAAAATGCCTTTTCCAACCTATCAAGAAGAGTGTTTTCCTGAAAATAAAGGGTCTAGGAAATTTTATAATAAAAATATTGAAGGTTTATAAGGGCGGATAATCATTTTGTTGTTCAAAGCGTTCAAATGGCGAGACGATGCGAAACCCAATTTTTCAGTTTTAGGAGCTTCCTACAATGGAAAAATGGAGTAACAGGCTTCCAAAGGAGTGGCGAAGAGAGTGCAAATGGTCAAACAAGGTTGAGCTAATGCTTGACCCGAATCTCTACAAAAAGGAACACATACGATGCTTGACATCTCATATACGGGGCTTAGAGGGTTGTTTTACATGTCTTTGGAAATTACATTTTTCTAACTTAGCAAGGTAAACAAAAATATTGTTTTAGTTGGTGATCTAGTTCTCACCAATACCAATGGACAAAAACACCTAAATTTAATAATAAGGGTCTAACAACGTAGAAGGTTGTGGTAGACACCACGAGTAGTTGGTTATATTGCAAATCGGTAATGAAATGACAAGGTTGGGGTGGTTTTATTGTTTTGAACTAACATTCTATTTAAGAGGCCTAATTGTATATTTAAGGAACAATTTATTATTTCTATTACATTGCAAATGAAGAACCAAATTATACAAAAATTATAAACTATTAAGGTAAGGAGACCATGCCTTCCAAAAATGAGCGAAGTGGGGTATGCGAGGGCTCCAAGCAGTCCATAGTCATGACCAACAAAATCACGCAATATAAAAGGATTTCGTCAAGTGGTTTACGAGTATTTTTGTAGCTAAAGTGATTCTCTTTACATGCTCCTCAAGGACCAACTAACACACTCACAACATGTCGATGGAAAAGTTTTTATTTTCTTGCATTTTCATATTTTAGCTCAAAAAACAACTTGGATGTCATCATCTTGCTAGCTCTAAATTTCCATAAACTCGCAAGCATCAAGTACAAATTCCTAGAAATTGGAACTGGGTTTTAATGGAATATTCTTAATTAAATTTTGTGCTTTGTGTAGTTTCCCAGCTTGACCAAAAAGGTCCACCATGCAGAAAGAAGTTCAAGAAACGTTAGGAAATCTGGTTAAATACTAGAATATTGCATTTGATAAAATAATTCTATTGCACATTCACTCTTCTCACGCATACCAAAACCTAAAATTATTGCACTCCATGAAAATACATTTTTATGGACGATTTTTTTAACACATGCCAACAATATTTATGCCACCACATTTCACATACATATCTATAAGTGTGGTTCCAATAGAAACAATGGTCTCAAATCCAAACTAAAATACATATTGATGGATTTCCTTTCCTTGTTGTAAATCTTATATTTGAGCACAAGTGGGAAAAACACTCACAATGGTTACCCGGTTAGGATTTACACCTCCCAATTTCATCAAATGAAAGTATTTCAAGGCACCGTTAGAAGGTTCATTCTGAACATATCTTGAAATCATTGCAGTCCATGTAACAACATTTACATAAAATATTTTATCAAACACTTGACATGCAATATATATGCATATGTATTTTGCATACAAGTCTATAATACAACTACCTAAAAAAGTATCCCAGTCCAATCTCCTTCAGACCAAAAAACCATGAATCTCCTTGTCGTGCTATTCCAAGTTCCTGGCACTCGACACAACCATCTTTCTTCACCCAACAATCATGTACACACACAAAAATAATCCCTATTTCATATTATCAACTAAGGTCATTGTGTCTTCAAATTAGATGAAAACCTTGCATAAGATTGGTTTCATGGAGTAGAGTGAGCTACTAGAAGAAAATAATGCACTTTCCAATGCCTCTATAGATTCCACAGAGATTAAAATTGCCCAACCACTTATCAATCAATTGCAACTCTTTCAACTGCACAAGACCCGTGCAAGGCTAGTTTAACACCTGATGGTACTGACTTGGGGTGGCTATTGGTGGGATATTTATGCTAGCACAGTCCCCTGTCAAAATTTGAACACTACAATTATCCAACTACTGCTAAATTGCAATGTCAATTTGGGTTCCAATGTGATAAATGCATCTAAATCTGAAATAAAGTGCTTATACCATTATGGAGGGGAAATGACGGATCTGAATAGCTACCCATACTTTTCTAGAACTCCTTCCACATGGCATTTCCAAAGGCACACCACTCCCCGTTTAATTACCACAATTAATTTATATTAATATTTTTTCGATGTGGCACTACATTTCCCTCCCCTTATAAGAGAATCATACTCGATGCGACACAAGGATAAGATTAGAAGAGGTACTCACAAGTGAGGAGAAACAATCATGATTCATGTCACTATCAAAGAGAATACCTATTTCCAAAGCATGACCACAAGGAAGAAGGCAAGTCTTGATGATTTCTTAATGTTCTCGTGAAGATTGGCGTTTTCTTTTACTTTATTACTTAGTTAGTCTTTTCCTTTAACAATATTTATTAATATCAATCTCTTAATATTTTTATCACCTAGGATTTCAATTGATTTATTTTCATGGGTTCCCAACAACAAATGACATCATGATGCCCCCACAAGGACCAAACAAAACACTAATGGTTCACTGGGACGTCATGATAGGTACCTTTAGGATTATATCACATCATAAGAATTCAATTGAACCACAGAAGGAACATATATAGCTCTTAAAACATAGTACTAATTACACATGCCCCCGACACAATAATACTCATAACATAAGTATGCTATAACGACATGGAATTCTCGATAGTGTACACACAAATCGAACAATAACTATAGATACATAGTGTAAAAAGGGAATCAAAACCATATCCTCAATGAGGAGCATCAATCCTCAACATCACAAAACATATCCAGACTCACATGAGTACACATACATCATAACTCCAACTCCATACACCTCCCAAAACATCACAAAATAACTCCATATACCTCCCAAGCATCAATCACACACACACACACACACACACACACACACACACATTTTATGTATCCCACAAGTATCATATGCCTCCTCAAGTCTCTTATTCCTCCCTCAAGCAATAACATAAAGATAGATTTTCCTTTTCGCTCCCCAAAAGAGGTCGGTCACCCTATGGCCCTAGGTACATAGAGTCCAGACACCCCTAACCCAAGTGACATAATAACTCGTGGTTTGACAACCCACTAGTTATCTGTAACTCCTTGGGGCGTACCCCATATAATGAAGTGGTTCCATAGGTTCAACCACACCATGGTGAATCTCATGACGCTATTCCACACATTACAACATTAGAACCAACATAACAATCCATTTCAAATGCCAAGTGGAAATAATCCCAAGCCTTGGGCTAGGCTATAAAACTTTCAAACTTAAAAAGAAAATCTAAATATAAGCAAAAAAATGGCCAAATAGCCATAGTTAGTGTAAAAATATGCATGTTAGTGCGAAAACCAAATAAAATGCCCAAAATATAAGAATATATCAATCAAGAAAACTGTTGGTTCTTGCAAGAAAAGAGAAAATGTTCAATTTATGAATAAAATACATATATGGGAATATCACATTATGATAAATATGTGGCCTTATCGTCCACCAAAGGGGTACTTAACGATTTATCGGCACTGGACATCGAGCCTCAACTTACACAATAACATATCAAATAATACAACTCTCACCATCTCTATCTAAATCATCACTCCACCGCTTCCACAAGGCTCAACATAGTCTTAACTACACTTAGGTTGAATCCATATGACAACCATATAGGGAGAGAGAAAGGAGTACAAGTTGCAAACTATTGAGTCTAAGGTGTCTGCAAAACACAATATGCATGACGGCCATTGAGCAAGTGTCATACATACCAAATGAACAAAAGTGGATTTTAAGCCTATGTAAGACTCCACTTCCTATCTTGTATTCGGATCGAGTGACTGGTCAACGGTACACATTTCCTCACTCCAAACATACACCTTTTAATGATTTACCTTAGGGTCGGTTAGTGTGTAGGGTTCACACCATAACACATAACTACATTAAAACAATGGTGATTCACAAACATTAACCATAATATCTTACGCATGGTATATATAGGGTATAACACAATCATTACTTTCATGGGTTACGATAATGCACCCAAAGTGTAATCAATGTACAATAGGGATCATACACTCACCATGTGCCTCTAAATCACGACATGAACCATCATATACTACATGAATTCTATGTATGAGGAACACAATGTCTAACATTAAAACATACAAATCAATTGCAATTACAACATGGTGACATACACAATTCATCGCAACACAAAGTGACAACATCATGATACAATCTAATTCACTTTACACAATTTTTCATACAATACATTAATACACCTTCATATCACATGATACCAAAATTCTCCAACACTCTGTATTAATCCACAATAACATTCTTTTCACACACAACAAGGTGGTACATCACACGTGAACTCTTCATAGAATCCATGAAAATGAGATTGAATACTCTTATCAAAAACACATCAACATGAAAACAATTATGCACTAAGTGGCATGCACAACATGTGCATTCATAATATCACAATTACAATGTTGTTTACATTACAACATATATCACATTACTCTTCCAATATCCACCACCACCATACAAAATCATCACTACTCCAATCTGTCCCAGAGGTTCGAGAGCATGAACCTCCGCTCTGATACCAAATGTAATGCCCACATTTTACACACAAAAATATAACAATAAAAATACCAGAATGATTTTTTTTTACTTTAAATGCTCATTACACAATACCACATAAGACACATAAGTCATCAAATCACATAGACACATGAAAACACCATATGCATGTCGATGTCACACTTTCCCCAATGAATGAATGCTAGCAATGACCCAACCAAAAAAAGTAACCCAAGGATTGGCAAGCCCACAACACATCATTACCATGATTACATCTTAGTTACGATTAACATTCCAAGAAAATTATTATGTAAGGATAATTTTCTCCTTTTTCCACCTATAGATTCTTAAATTCATTTCACATTCAACTTACAATTCGACCATTTAATTTTTCTCTTTATCCCTTATGACAATCTCCATAATTTACATAATTATTTTCCATATTTCAAATTACATACAAAGTTCCTAATTCTCTCATTCTTATGTTAAGATTATGCTTCTCAAACGTTTATTCAATGTTTAAATTTTATCCTTGCTACAAAAGTGAATCTGACGTGATGTCAAGAAAGAAATCTTAGGATTTAAGGGAGATTTAGATTCAAGATACCTTTTCCCATAAACATTCTTCGATCACGGTATCTTTATTTCCCTATCATAGTTAATATAGTTCAATAACTTGTTGAATCCATTCAACATTTCCACATCCAGAAATTTTATTTAGATTTATATATATCTTTTGTTTTCTTGAAGTTTGATCTCACCAAGGGCAATTCATATTATTTTTAACACATGAAAATGTAAAACTAAGTTATAAGGACTCCAAGAGTGACATTATTCCTAACATTAAATCTTGTTTTAATCTTACATCACACTATGGTCTCATTATTGGCATTATTTTATAACAATTGTAAACAAAATAACACATAATTTTCACTAATGGATTCACTACTACAAGGAGTGTAACCTAACATGAGACATCCCATTTATTTTCTCTTATACACTGTAGTAGTAAACACATGTTGCAACCAAGACATTAAGAATATCACCTACTACCTTTGTTTGTTTTGGGCTATTCACTAGGTACAAAGGGAAACTATGCACATGGGGTAACAAGATGATTTATTTTTAATTTTTACACTTCGCTTAAGTTAACTTATTTAAAATAAAATTACATTTTCTAATATTTATGTACAATTTCCACCTATAAGTTAACCTCTTAATCGGGAAAGGATTGCACCTAAGGATCTACGCCCAAAATATATATGAGTTTAAGGTGAGAGAACATATTTTATCAAAGACTTGATGTGCAATATCTATGTATCTATATTTGATCATAAACAAGTATAAGACCACTACCATGAAGTTAATTTCTAAAAAAGACCCAATCCAATCTCCTTTAGTGACTACTATATAAAACCATGAATCTCCTACTCATGCTATTCCAAGTTCCATGAAGATACACAATTTTTTCAAACACGGCATAACCATATTTCTTCACCCAAAATTATGGTTCAGTAAACAATGGTCTTGAATCGCAAACTAAAAAAATCCCTATTGCAAAAATTATAAGATCAAGTAGGAAAAACACTCACATGGTTACTGGTTAGGATTTGACTTCAACATCAGATGAAAACCCTACACAGCATATTGGTGTCATGGAGTAAAGGGAGCGGTTCAAAGAAGGAAATAATGCACTTTCAAACAATCCTCTTATAGATTCAGCGGAGATTAAAATTTCCCAACCACTTATTAATCAAAAAAAACTCTTTCAACGGGGTCATTATGGACATGATGAAAACCCTGCACAATATTGGTGTCAATGTGTGCAAGGCTAGTTTAACACCTAATGGTATTTACTTGAGGAAGATATTAGTGGAGACTCAGACAAGGCTAGTTTAACACCCTTTCAAAATTTCAACACTTAAACTATCCAACTACTACTAAATTGCAATGTCAATTTAGGTTCCACAATGATAAATACCTCTGCATCTTAAATAAAGTGCTTGTACCATTATGTAGGGAAATGGAAAGTTCTTTATAGCCATCCATACTTTTCTAGAACTCCTTCCACACAACATTGCCAACACATGCCACTCCCCATTCAACCAACGAATTTAATCTATACTTTTTTTTTTTCCCGATGTGGCAGTACAATGACATTCTGAATTCACATCATATGTACTATGTTTTGGTGTTTAAAATAATGTTTTTATCTCTCTTATATTGATGAAATGGTAGAATTGATAAGCATAAGAGTATTATTGCACATTTTTAAATGGAGTTAGGTTGGGTGCCCATCCTTTAAATAAGATAAATGCTTACTTATCTTATATGTTTTTTTTATGGACGCATAAGATATTGAGGGAGGGAAATAGTATTGTTTTGGGTGTGTTATTTGTTTTGGAGGCTTCAAGGTAGGAACCTAATCCCATTGGGAGACATAAGTGATAATTTTCCAATATTTCCTTTCTGCATTGGCTCGAGCCTTCAAGCCTTGTTTGGAAAAGTTGCATTCTTTGATATTGTTATTTTTGTGCTTGTGTGTGTTGAAATATTGTTGGCATGTGTGTTGTAATGTGGAAGCATTTGTGAAATTTTTCATTGGTTGTATCCATTTCTTATTTCTCTATGGTTGGGGCTCGGGGGCCAATGAGGAGAATAGCTTCTTCTCCTCATTGGATTATTGGTTGGGCGGAGAGCATTGCCTACTCCCCCTTCTTGTTGTTTTGTGCTTGAAGAGAAGAAAATGGTGGAGCTCAAGTTGAATATTTGGACTTAGAGTATTTTTAGAAGACAAAAAGGAATCCTACATTTGTAAAATTTAGCCATGTTGTTTCCACTTAGAGTGGAAGGCTTGTAATTCTTGCATTTTAAAATAAAGCCTTGTAAATTCTATTTATCAAGTTACAATGTTGTAGTTGAAAGGAATAAGATTAAGTTGTATTTTTGGTTGGAAATGAAACTCTCCAAATTCTAGATTTTATTCAAGTTGTAATATGTATTCTTTGGAAAGGAATGATGTTGTTGTAAAGAAAGTATTGTTGAGTTCTTTTGGTTGTATTGTTTGCAAGTTTGAAATAAAAAGGAGTTTATTTAAGTGTGTTGTATCTTATTCTTCTCTCCAAAATTTATATGTGAAAAAGAATGATTTAGAGTTGATGTTATACTCAAAATTTTACATTTTATTTCAAAGGAAAGATGTTACAAATTTAATGTTTTAATCGAAGAAATGAATTGGATGCTCTTCATAGTTGTTTTCTTTCTTAAAACAGTTTATAAAACTCTGTTCTTGATATATATATATATATATATATATATATATATATATATATATATATATATATATATATATATATATATTCTTATACATATATATATCCATTTTTTAGTATTCTACCTTTCACGGTGATGATAATCTTGTCCGCTTAATCGGGCGTTGGTAGATCTGTGATCGACATCGGTCACTGGATATTGTTATAGTTTTGGAAAATTTAACTTCTAGCTTAAGTTACTTGATTTGATACTTAGAACACAGTGCACAACAATTGTAGATATCTTCCTCATCTATTTGAGATTCATTTAGAAGAGTATGAATGAAAATATATAAATTTTTGCTTATGTTATTGAAAATATATCAAATCTACAAGATAACAACGTTAGCTACTATACCAGCTTCGACAATCCTCTTATCATCATAAGTCCTGGAAACTATATGTAAATAACACTTTCAACTTTAAACGTAGAAAATTTAACTTTCTATGCAAAAGCAGAGAACTCAAGATTTATGATAAACTATAAAATGACCAAGGAATGAAAAAGATGGATATATCTAAGGATATAGTCATTTATATACACCCGTTATAAAATTTTATAGATTTTTCAGAATTGGCGCTAGTAGTGGAACCGGTGTCAGTAGCCGGTGCGTACCATGGTCGGTCAAGTGACCACCATTAGTCCCCTGTGCGTGGAGAAAATTCTTGAAAACATGTTTTTGGACCAAACCAGTGATTTTAAAGAAATGAAAGTTGAACAGAATGTAGATCTAGTGATCTACAAGCATATACACATGTATACACATATATACACTCATGTATATATGTATATAAATGTATATACACTTAGATCCTTGAAATGGGTTTTCCCCAAATGTAACTCAAGAAAATGAGAACCATTAAACAACTTCAACCAGATTTGTGGATGAATCCTTCCAATAAAATGAATGAAAATAACTACACTCTATAAGATCTATGCAAAAAAATAAGTGAGCCAAATGGGGAAAGATTTTTCCGTCCAATGCAATACTAAAACCTAGAGAAAATTCCTCTATGGTTTCTCTCATACTTTCATGGCTTCCTCTCCTCCAACCCAAAAAAAAGAAAAGAAAAGAGAACAAATGAGGAAACTAGGGTAAGAAAAAGGTTAAAAGGAATTCATAAGGATGATTAGGGTTAGAATGAAAACCTAATATCTAAGGGCTTAAAATGAATCAATCTAAGGGTAGGGAATTAATCCTAAAAATTTTAGGTGAGGGTATTTTATGGGAATGTATGTTTTAATTAAATGTATGTGTAATTTGTGAATGGGACCACTTAGGGCCTTAATGTTTTAAGTTAAAATGTAACCCTCTTATTATGGTTTAGTAAATAATTAAATGGTGGATGGACATTAAAGATAATGAATTAAGGGGATTAATTTAACCAAGGGTAAATGTATAAGTGTGGAATATGGATATTAATTTCCTAAAGGAATTAAAATTAAACTAAGCAAGGAATTTATGGATGCATTGCTAGAAGATTATAACCAGAAATAACTTTAGAAATAGATTAATAATATTTAATTATTAATCTAGGTTGGATAAACCTAATGTAATGAAGAAAATTATTGGTAGGATTTAATTAAATGTACTCTAGGGTTTAACACCCTTGCAAACCTTTAAAAGAAAATATTTTTCCGTGATTTCCTAAGTATTTATTTAAGATTTAATGTGGTTTGGAATGTCGAAAATGTGGGTGTTACACTTGGTATTAGATTCGTGGGTTCAATGCTTGGACCCTGGGCACACTGTGAAGCAATCAAGTAAAATTAGTGCAACTTTAAACTTAGAACACATGACATTGTGATAACTTAAAATGTAGGAACTTAGAAAACTGAAACAAAACCTAGATGATGATGAACTAACTCTCGTCTTGGTCTATGCAAGAGGTGCGGAATAGATGATGAGTTTTTGTATGTTGAGTTAGATATACCACATCCAGAGCGAATAGTTTCTACTATACTATCAAGCAGATTTCATGACCTTATAGGAGGTCAATGCAGTTATACAAGGTGGAGCACTAGGGGAAAAAATAGAAAACATGATAGGGAGCCATCACATGAGGCTCAACACCCTTCATGACACATTGAGGAGCATAGAGAAGAGAACTCCCATGTGGAGTTAGCTAGACAGGGTTCACCTCAGCGGGGACATGGATATAATGGTGCAAGACATAGAGAGAGATCTAGGAGCCATAGAAAGAGAGACAACCATGATGAAACTAGTAGATCATATTAGGAGATCCACGAATCTACGCTTGTCTCATTTTGTTGGAGAAACCGGGGATTTTCATAGAGGCATGGTTGGTTAGCTTGAGCAGATGCTTCAAGCTATGTTTGTGTACCAACAACATGAAGGCTCATGTTTCCATCCACCTTCTGAGAGATGGATTCGGGGTTTGGTGGAGGACTGAGGAGTAGAAGCTCCATGTGGATTCAAAGACAGTTACATGGGAGCTCTTTGAGGAGCGTTTCAGGAGTTGATACTTGTCTAGATGATTTATATAGCAGAGGATTGACGAGTTTCATGATATTTGATAGGATAGCATGTCGGTGGTGTAGTATGAGAGTAGGTTTTTGGATTTTCTTAAGTATCTTGACTACATACAGGATGAGCAAGTCAGGATCCATAGGTTCATCACAAGCTGAACCTAGATTTCGGAGGGGCATTGCGCATTCATTATCCATAGACTTTAGGCGAGGCCATGAGGACTACATTGTAGATAAGATCAGGGGGAAGACACAATAGGACAAAGATAGAGTGAGGAGCCATATTTAGTAGATGTAGGATAT
Organism: Taxus wallichiana var. yunnanensis; assembly: GCA_018340775.1. NCBI lineage: Eukaryota > Viridiplantae > Streptophyta > Pinopsida > Cupressales > Taxaceae > Taxus > Taxus wallichiana. The sequence goes on from CM031244.1 coordinate 340,033,046, forward strand.
TCGGATCGAGGGGATAAGCTCCTCCTCCTTATGGAAGATACGGTTCAACATAGTCTTCTTTCAAACCGCAATGTGAAGCCATAACAATAGTAGTAGAAGCAAACTCATCCACCTCATAAACCTCCACAAAGATTTGATGCATAAAAGGGATGGAGTATAGAGTCTCCTCTTAGGGGACGTATCAGAATCGAGGCACCACCAAGAGCTTAATCAGCTAGAGCTTGGTAGCGGTGGCACAAAAATACATGGAAGGATCATCGAGATCCATGACACGACTACTACAATACCCTGCCAGGAGATGCTTCTCATTGTAGGGGGCCAAGTAGTTGTTACGGATGTGGTGTACAAGGGCATCATTGGAGAGAGTGTCTAGATAACCCTAATAATAAGGGTAAGGGACCTATTTCAGAGCCTATAGTGGGTGATATGGCTAGGAGCCACAAGATTTATGTTGTGGTCGAGAAGTGCTAGGATGAGCACTAGGGCATAGTTATTGAGACTTCAGGTAGCATTGGTGGTATTTCTACCTCTATCTTATTTGATTTAGGCTCCTCATATTCTTTTATTTCTCCTTCATTAGTAGAGTGATGCAGGTTAGTGGTAGTTAGGAAGGGCCTTAGTTGGGATGTTGAGATGGCTTTTGGAGCCAAGCTCTCAGTGGAATCCTTAGTCAAGGAGTGTGTAGTTGACCTAGGACCCTTCACCATGAATTTGGATCTTTGTATCCTTCCCTTGGGTTCATATGGAGTTATCTTGGGCATGGACTAGTTATCTTCCCACAAAGCTAGAGTAGATTATTACAGCAAGGTTATATCTTGTGTTAACAATCTAGGAGTTGAGTCAGTGATTGTTGGAGTTAGGAGAGATGTATCCATTCATACCATATCCGTTATGTAGCTTAAGTGGTGTGTATGGTGAGGTTACCCGATGTATGCTATCACTATTAGTGACATGTCATAGGATGAGTCTAATGGGCCATCACTTGATGATCACCCTATTTTGAGGGAGTTTTCTAATGTTTTTCCTAGTGAGTTACCAGTCTACCTCCCTCATGTGAGATATAATTTCATATTGTTTTGGCTCCTGGAGTGGAGCCTATCTCATGCATACCACATAGGATGACTACCCCTAAGCTTTGTGAGCTCAAGTTACAACTAGAGGGCCTTCTTTGGAAATCCATAATTCATCCTAGTGTATCTAATTGGGGTGCACTAGTTATTTTTGTGAAGAAGAAGGATGGATCCTTTAGATTGTATATCGATTACGCTAACTAAACAAAGTAAAAATCAAGAATTTTTACTCCCTTCCATGCATTGAGGACTTGTTTGATCAGATGAAGGGGGCACAGTATTTTCTAAGAAAGATATTAATTTTTTTACAATCAGTGAGGATCATGGAGGAATATATTCATAAGACAGCCTTTCATACTTTATATGGCCACAATGAGTTCATGGTTGTGTCATTCGGTTTGACAAATGCCCTCGCAATGTTCATGAGTTTGATGAACGGGGTATTCAGAAATTTTTATATCACTTCGTGCTCATATTTCTTGATGACATTTTGATATACTCATGCAAGTGTGAGGAGAACCTTTGACAAGTTCTTCAATTTCTTCATGAGCAGAAAATTTATGAGAACTTGGAGAAGTGTGCACTCTTTCAGTTTGAGGTTTAGTATCTTGGCCACATTATTTTTGGGGAAGGTATCACAGTCGATCCTTCAAATTTATTAGAGCTATTATGGATTGGTCGGTTCAACTAGTGTGACTAAGGTGCACAGACTTCATGTGGTTGTGTGCTACTATAAGAGATTTGTGTAGGATTTCTCTTGTATTGTGCATCAATCAATTCCCTTCAAAGGAAAGGGAAGAAGTTTGTTTCGTCGAGAAAAATGTTAGCAGGCCTTTAGGATACTAAAGGAATGCCTTACGACAACACATATTCTAGTAGTTCTCGATCCATAGAGGGATTTATTCATGTGTATGATGCTTCTTTGGCACAATTAGGAGGTTTTTTTATGCGGGATGGTTATGTAGTTTCCTTTGAGTCCCGTAAACCCAAGGATTATGATCTCGATTATATAACTCATGATCTTGATCTTACGGCAGTGGTGCATGCTTTGGTGCATTGTCGATATTTTATTTTAGGAAGGAGATTCATACTCGGGTGAATATTTGATCCTATGATATTTCTTCACACAACCCAATATCAACGCCCATCAATGGTGTTAGATGAAGCTTCTTTGTGATTATTACATGGAGATTGAGCATGTGAAGGGGAAGGAGATTTTGGTTATAGATGCTTTGAGTCATCGAAGGCATTTGGTTATGGCTACTTCAGTGGACACAAATTTACTGAGTAGGATATTGGAGTAGCGTCCACATGATAGCTTCTACCTTTCAACTAGAGAAGAGATTGAGTCTCAGAGACCCCTTGAGGGGAGTTTTGATATATTTACATTAGAGTTAGATGGACTTGTTGATGTGTAATCACAACACCCTTGAATGTATGCAACACGATGGGTTGAGACTCTCAATGTGATTACATAACATGTAGCTTTTTCTAAAGTGTGGGACTTTGCAATTGGGAAAGCTCTTTAGATAAAGGTTGATTCATATTCCTATGTTCATGTGCACACATACAATTTGTAGAGGATCTACTCTACAATGTACTCCAACTTTCCAAGGAGACAGGGTTAAAAATACGCAAGAAATTAAACTTATTCTAAAAGAGGTGATGCACCAAAGGAATGTTGAACACCTACTTTTCCATTAAACACATACCATTAAAAATGAAATACAACCATCATGCATAGATAACCAGGATTTTAATGAGAGATCAAGAAGATGTAATAAATAAAGAGAGGGTTGAAAATCATCCAGAATTTTATTATTTCTCCAAATATTTGATACAGTGCATTACAATGGCCAAGAGGAAAGATTGCATTTTATAGTTTAGATGGGAGGTTTGAACTCCAAAATTCACTTGCAGACCAAAGAAGAAGGGAGGGTGCAAAGCTAAAATGTCCAACCTTTAGAAAAATGCCCCTCCTTACAATATATAGGAAGAATTAGAGAAGGAGATAGAAAAAATCCAAAATCTAGCTTCAACCACCCCTAAAATGCATTTAATTCTTCTGCAATAGTGATGGGTGCCATGACAAAACCCATACCTCCATGTACCATGCCTTCTTTGGGAAAGAAGGAAGCCCATACCTTCATTATGGTGGTAGGTGAGAAACCTGGGACACCTCAAAAATGGCAAACTATATTTTTCATTTTTAAGAACTTAGTCCCACTAATTTAAAGATATGGAGACTGTAAGCTTTCCAAAAGTCCTCTCTTGCTCAAATTTGAGCTTCCAGTCGAAAGATATGGCAATCTAAAGGTTAGGCTGGCATTTTGTGAAAAATGGCCCAAGATTTCCGAAAGTCCTAAACTTGAAAGCCCAAAAGTCTGAAAAATTTAGACTTTAAGAATTCGGGAATTCAGACATTGAGTTGAGATTTTCATGTTTTGGGGTTCAAGACTTTGAAACTCCAAAGTCGAAAACCCTGAAACTCCGAAGTTAGAAATTTTAGACTTCAAACTTTCAAGATTTCAGGTTTTTTACTTGCTGATTTTCTAGCAGGATTCCCAAAATCTCTAAAACCCCGAAATCCTGAAAGTCCAAAATTTTGGAATTTCAGACTTTGGGATTTGGACATTGCCACTCCATCTCTTGAACACTTCTCGAGGTCTCAGAAACCTTGAAATCTTGAAAGTATGAAATTTAAGACTTTCAGACTTCGTGATTTCAGACATTTGGGGCCGATTTTTAAATTCACACTTGAGAGTTCGAAACCCGAAACTCGAAAGTCCAAAATTTTGGACTTTCGGACTTTGGGATTTCGAACATTTCTTGACCATTTTTTGCCATGTTTTCTCCGAAGTGCAAAAACTAGAAAGAATGAAAACTTCAAGCCTTTCTCCATTCTTCTTTGTCTTGAGCTCTAATTTTCTTTTATCATTATCATTAGCCATTGATTTTCTCGACCTGCATTTCATTGACGATCCTGCCTGTAACCTAATTTTCAAAATCAGATGTGAGCTTGTATGACCGAACCAACCACTCCATCTCTCCTGTGTAAGATTTTGTTTGATCAATTTTTCCCAAGGGGAAAAATTGGATAACATGACTTCTCGGCATACGAGGCTAGATTTATGTTCTTAGGGATGGAGGTTTGAGATAGGATATATTGACAGAGGCTCATCGTGCACCGTATCTATCCCATCTAGGGGTGAAGAAGATGTACACCACTTTGAGATAGCTATACCACTAGAGAGGACTTTGAAGAGATATAGCTCATTTTGTGTTACATTTTTTGGAGTGCCAGAGGGTGAAGGCAAAACATCAACATCCAGTTGGCCTTCTTTAACCACATGTCATACTAGAATGAAAATGGGATACCATTTCCATGGATTTTATAGTAGGGCTACCTACATCGAGATACCACAATGATGCCATCATGGTCACAGTGGATGGTGACGAAAGTAGCTCATATTTCTCCGATAAAAACTAATTATACATCTAATGCATTGGATAGAGTGTACATTTGGATGAGATTCTTAGATTGCATCAGATTCCATGGAAGATCATTTGTGACTGCGATCTCTTATATACATCGGACTTCTTGAGTACCATGCAGTATGCCCTTGGGATGAGCATTCATTTCAGCACAACCTATCACCTAGAGACAAATGGACAAACTGAGAAGGTGAACCTAATTTTAGAGGACATGCTTTGGATGTACATCATGGATCATCACCAAGATGAGAAGATTATTTGTACTTGGTTGAGTTCGAATATAAAAATAAATTTAAGAGTTCCATTGGTATGGCTCCTTTTTAGGTGTTATATGGTAGGGAGTGCATGACACCTTTGAGTTGGGATAGACTAGAGGAAAGATTGTCTCTTGGGCTAGCTATGTTACAAGACATGAGGTAGCGAGTTGTTTTGATCCGACAGAGATTGCGCAGAAGGTACATGATATACATAAGAAGTTTGCAGATCAAGGGAGATTTTACCACAATTATGAGGTGGGAACGAAGGTGTTTCTTCATGTTAGAACTCATAAGATCCCTATCCATTATGAGAAAGTCTCTAAGATAGCTCTTAGATTTGTGGGTCCATTCAACATCTTGGAGTGGATCGGTCCTTTAGCCTACCATTTAGCCTTGCCACTTAGCTTGTCTTGCATGCATGATGTGTTCCATGTTTCTGTTCTTAGGATATACATTCAAGATCCTTCTCATTTATTGGATTGGACTACATTATAGGTACGGGGAGTATGGGCAGGTGATTGTGGACCCTGTGCGCATCATAGAGTGTATGATTTGATATCTAATTTTTCCCCTTAAGAAAAATTAGACAAACAAGAACTTGCATGCAATGAAAATGGAGGAGTTGATTCAATCATGGAGGCTTACATTTTTGAGTTGGGTGAATAAAGTTAAAAGCAGTCCAAACAAATTGCGAGAGAATTTAGGAAAAGAAGAAGCTCTGAAGTCCAAACTTTCGGACTTCAAAGGTGGAGAATTTTGACATTTAAAATATTTCGGTAGATGAAAAGGGATTGGAAAAGTTTGAAATCCCAAAAGTCTTAAATTTTGAACTTTCAAGTTTCGAGGTTTTTGAGGTTTCAGTAGCTAAACGGGACAAAAATGAGAAAAAGTGTTGAAACTTGAAACTAGAAAGTTTGAAATTTAAGATTTTGTGGTTTCAAAGATCTCAAGAAGGAAAATAGTTCGAAACCAAGTGTTTCAAAATTTAGAAAGTCTGAAATTTTGGACTTTCGAACTCTCAAGGCACTCAAGAAAATCAACGGTGAAAAGGTCCGGAAAAAATGTTTGAAATCCTCGAAATTCAAGTCCGAAAGGCTTCGGATTTCAAAAGTCAAACTTGGTTTGAGTTCAATGTGGTGGTAGTTTTAGACTTGTAGTTTTCAGACTTTCATATTTTCGGGGTTCGAGTTTTGGATTTTAGAGCCCTAAAACATAAAAAACACATGGAAATGTCCAAAATCTGAATTCTAAAATTCTAAAATTTCGTACTTTCTGGTTTCAAAGTTTTGGAACTCTCGAGTAGAACTGACAGATGAATAGTAACCCAATCTTTGAAATGGAAATTTCTGAAACTCCAAATTTTTGGGATTTTGGAGTTGCATGCATTTCAGACTCTAAAAAGGAAGATCAAGAACTCACATTTTTGTAGAATGACACCTCAACCTTCAAATGGCCATAACTTTTGACTGGGAGCTTAGATTTGCACAAGAAAGGACTTTTTGGAAAGCTTACAGATATCTTAAAATTAGTGGGACTAAGTTACTCAAAATGAATAAATACAATCTTCCATTTTAGAGGAATCTCCAAGTTTCTCACCTACCACCATAATGAGGTATGGGCTTCCTTTCTTGCCGAACAAGGCATAGTACATGGGGTATGGGTTTTGTTAAGAAACCTATAATTTTTTGCAGTTGAATTCAATGCATTTTGGGGTATTTGAAGCAAGATTTTGGATTCTTATCATATCCTTCTCTCATTCTTCCTATATATTTGTAAGGAGGGGAATTTTTCAGAGGTTGGACATTTTAGCTTTGTACTCTCCCTTCTCCTCTTTCCTACAAGTGAATTTGTGGATTTCAAAGATCCCATCTAAACTGTTAAATTCAATCTCGCCTCTTGGTCATATTAATGCATTGTATCAAATATTTAGATCAATAACAAAGTTTGTGGATGATTTTCAACCCTTTCTTATGATCATTGCATCTTCTTGATCTCTCATTGTAATCCAGGTTATCGTGCATGGTGATTGAATTACAATTTTTAATGGTTTTTGTTTATGGAAAAGTAGGTGTTCAACATTCCTTTAGTGCATCACCTCTATTAAATTAGGTTTAATTTATTACATCTTCTTAACCCTGTCTCCTTGGAAAGTTATAGTATATTTTAGATTAGATCCTCTAAAATTTGAATGTGTGCATCAAAATAGAGGAATAGGAACCGTCCTTCATCCAAAGAGCTTTCCCGATTGCAAAGTCCCACACTTTGGGAAAAGTTCCATGTTATGCAATCACACTGAGAGTTTAAACCCATCGTGTTGCATAAATTCAGGGGTGTTGTGATTACACGTCAACAGGACCCTGGGCCTTCGAGGCCACAAGATTGATCAAGTATGATTCCAGTGTGATAGGTATGATGAGACTACAACTACATGGGAGGACACTACTTTGTTACGGACCCAGTTTCCACACCTATTTCAGTGACTTCTAAGAGGAATTCGAGTCTAAGGGGAGGGGGATGTAGTGCCCACTCCTCTTCGACACTTATCATATTTTGATTTTTATTACTATGGACTATAGACATGGACTTTACTATGTTATTTTGGTTTAGCATGATGATAGATGGTAGAGATATTCTGACTATTGATATGTTGTGATTCATATTATGGTTGTATGGATTCTTAGAGGCATGGATAGACATTCGCATTGATGATGATGATGTGTTGATTAGCTTATATATATATATAATATATATATATATATATATATTGACATTCTAAATTCTGTCATATGGACTATGTTTTGGTGTTTGAACTAATCTTGTGATCTCACTGATATTGATGAAATGGTAGAATTGAGATGTTTTGAAATGATAAACAAATGATAGCATTTCTTATCTTTGATGATGACTTTGTGATATGATGATGTTTATTGATGGATGTGCATGTATTTTATTATTGATGTATTTGATGTGGCCACAAGGCCAAAGGAGGTATTGTTTGATTTTATAGGTGATTATATCACAACAAAAAAAGGGGGATAGGAGACCAACCATAGTGGAATATTGGATGGATACAACAAAGGTCACCATGGCATATTTATGTTTAGTTTTATTTTTGTGTGTTGTTAGATTGTTAGGAGGTCTCCATGGGGGATGACCTCAAATTGTGACCATGGGCTATGTGTGTTTTCCTTTCCTTTTTATTATTTGTGGAGTATGTGATTTATTTTGTAATGTAATTCACTTCATTATTGTTGAGTAATGTACTCTTATTTAAGTTGATTAATCATGTTTATTAAGTTAATTTGGGATGTGACCAAGGGGTATTTAATTTTGGTAGATTTTCCTTGATTTTATTTTGGATTTGAAAGGATTTTTATTGGTTTAAGTGTTGTGTACTCAACCTTGCATGTAAAATTCAGATTTGGGCTTAAGGGCCATTTTTGGAGGCTTGTGGGACAAGTTAAGCTTGTCCCACACCTCTTAAATTCATCTACCAACTATACCTATGGGTTAAGGGGTCAAAAATAGACCCCATTATGTGATTTTTAAGGTAAAAGGTGATATTTATTGCACTTTCTTACATGAGTTTTAATTGTGTCCTTTAGAGGTGTGGGTAAGAGTTTGTGTGTGTAAGAGGTTTGTCATTTCCTCAACCACCAATTTATTAACCTTGGGTTTGATGTTTGACTTGGTGATGTGGAGTTGAGGAGAAGTGATGTGGCATCCTACATGGAGCCTATTGGTGCTCAATTTGATCTCGCCTTGATTTACTCTAAAAACATCTTCAATCATGCGGGCTTTGTCGTATTTTCTATTTCCCGAATGGATGCATGACAAGTTTTCTTCATTTGTATGTTGTTGAAGATCCCTATGGTTCATGGTTGTGGATCACATTTGGGCATTGTATCATTTCCAAATTATTTTTCCTTAAATAAAGATTCAATCTCGGGTGCAAATGGTGAAGTTTTTCTTTGCATTTATCACTTCGACGGGCTTATTTTCCCCGTCAAATTATATCTCAGCATTTTCAGCTACGTGGTCTCTTTTGATTGGATGAGGCATGTTGGGTCTATTTTATAACTTGTAACTTTTTGCTATGTTTGTAAAAAGATCAATTTTGACACGTGGCCCCAATAGTATCTGATTGGCTATTCAACAAATATGAAGCGGGTCGGCGGAGCACATTGAAGTTTTTTGCCCTTTTTTAAAAAGGAGAAAAGCTATAAATTGATCTCCAACCCCGCAGGAAAAAATCTTACTTTGACCCCAAAGAAGGACATGTGGCATATTTCAAAAGTTAGAAGTAGAATGCGAGTCACCAAGGCATTTTGAAGTTTTTTTCTCTTTTGTAAAAATTGAGCAAAGTTATAAATTGACCCATAACTCCACTGGGGCCCACATCAAAAGATAAAATCAGGAAAGTGGGTCGGCAGAGGAAAATTGGAAAATTTTCCTTTTTGTTAAAAAGGGTAAAATTACATAAATGAGCCATGACTCCATCAAAGGCCCAGATTAAGCCATGTGTCGAGCCTGTATTTCAAAGGCGGAGGGTGGGGCAAAATGTTAAAATTGCACATTTTCTCCAAAAGTCATAAAATGGAAAAGGTAACCCCAAGCCCACTTCGAATCAGTTTTTTCCACGTGGATGACTCTAATATAAAGTTGGTAAAGGGCAGAATCAATGGTTGATGTGCATTGCATCTGATTTTGTCGCCATTTTTCTCCAAGACTCCTGGAGATGTGAATATGCATGGTTTCTCATCATTTTCTAATGAAATTCCTTGTCATTTTTTTCTATAAAGTGCAATTGAATGGGTTTAGAGCTTAATTTGTGAGTCTAAGGAATGTAAAGGTTGATATGTTGAAGTTTGAATTGCTCGGGTACTTGTAAAAATGTGAATAACCAAAGAATTTGGATGCAGAGTAAAGTTTGTTAAAAGGAAAGAATGAGAAAAGGATGAAATGATGGAGGTTGCGGTGGAAAGGATAAAAAGGTGTTGCAGAGGAAATGACTAGGTGCCCCGATTAAAAAAATGATGGAGATATTTGCAATAATTCACCTTTTTGAAAAACTAGCAACTTTTTTGTTGCGAACACGTTAAATGTTATTTTCTAGAAATCATGATCAAACATGTAATAAACAAAGGTTCCTCGAACATTCTTTTCTTGGGGGAAATCTTGGATGTAAATTCAAAGTGTTATAAAAATCATGCTTTAGTCATGAAAATAGTTGGAGATTGATTTTTACGAGAAAATTTGAGAAAGCCCATCTTCTGAGAGACCATCTCGAGAAACCTATTAATCTCTTATGTTTTAGATTTTATGATGTCAAATTGGTTGCAAGTGTAAAGCCATTGACAAGCTATGAGATTGTTCAAGAAACCTTCCTGTTGATGAATTTAATCAACTTTGACTTAACCCATGTTAATCTTGGGAAAATTTGTGTCTGCTTTATTTCATAATGTTTGGAAATAGTTTTTCTTGTTCCTATTGCAATCTTGTGTTAAAATCCCTCTTAATCACATAGAATCTCATCCCTGTGATAGTTTAGTGTCATTTACAATTTCATTATGAGAAGAGCCTTCATCCTATAATGAGATAAAAAAATTAAAATCACTTTACTATCATTTTTTTGATAAAGATTGTCTATAATCCTTTGATTGTATCTTAGGCGTGAGTGATCGGAGGTATTTAATGTTTAAGTGAGTCTTTATCTCTAGCCTTCATGTTAAATTCTTGGAGATTGTGTGAAACCGTGCAAATCTAGGCCTCCATTGATGCACACCTTTTGGTTGAAGGAATATTTTAGCTATTCTGAAGCATTCTGTCATTTAGTTTTCCAATTGTTGTAAAGGTTCTCAAAGATCTGGAAAAATCAAGTTTACCCTACTTAATATCCCACCAAAACTTATTCAAAATCAATGAATCCTACCCGAAATACCCCCGTTTGCCATGTATGTCCACAAATGAACAAGTTGTCTCTGCTAAAATATATAGAAGCAATAAGGATTCCATAATGTCTTTAGTAACCTTAACCTTGTTTATAAAATATCACCATTCTTTAGAAGTGATAACTTGTGAGAGTTATATTGCGATGCATTGATCATATTTTCTCAAGGTTTCCTTTCAAATTTGTGAAAGGAAAGATATCTTCATTCTCCTTCACTAACAGAGGTTACAAAATGGGTCCTCTCACACTGGTCAAAAGGCACAAACCAAAGTATTGAGGGTAGATCAAATCCTTTTATATGGTCTTATCCATTTCTCTAGCACCCGAGTGAAAAGAGTCGAAGAATCTCCTCCCTAGCTATAAAATGACTCATAATATGACTAGTCTGTCTCTCGAGTGTCTTCTTAAATATTTTATTTTGCTCATCTTCCAAGGGAGAATAAATTTAGATACCAACACCTTTTGGCACACTGTCAGGGATCTTTAAAGGCATTCTTATATTTGGCCCTGGTAATGTTTCTTACATGCTCTAAGTGCAAATACGTTGTTTAAACATCATCCTTTGTTGAGATCTATAAGATTTGTAAAGTTACAAGTTTTGCGTGTAATATTTCCAGTTTTTGTTGGTTTTTGCACTAAGTTTACATCATCAATGTTAAATACAGTAAAGGAAGGTCAGCTCTGTGAAGCTTTGCATGAATTTAGTGTTGAAAGACATTTGACAAATCAATTTTAGTGAATTTTCACAACTAAGGTGAAAATCCTTAGTGGCGACTCTGTGTTGAATTAATTTTTGATAAATGTTAGTGTCTTAACCTCTGTCAATTGAAATTTATCACTAATCTTTGAAAATATGGAAGGAATAAGATATTTCTTCATTAAGGACCCTACTAGAAGGTTGTTTCTAGAATTAGGAAAGACAAATTCTAAAGGAAGAAGAATCTGGAAAGTTATTGGAGATCAAAAATCAAGAAAAGAGTTATCAATTATGGAAACTGATCAACCTATCATTGAAGATTGCCATACTTCCTCAAGTGCTTCTGAATCAGGTATTCTTTTTGTAGATTTGAATTCTCCAACTGGAGAGGGTCCTTCATTTGTATTTGAAAATTTTACATCTCATTCTATCCCTATGTTTTCCAAAGATGATAGGATCTTCCAAGAAATAGAGTTTTTAGAGAATATTCATTCTGAGAATTGCATTCCTGTGCCCCACAGACCCCTCACTCCTCATCATTATGTTTCTCTTGTAAGATCACCTCCCAAAACAATATGGCCCAGCCCCCACCCAGACCTCCATTTGTTGTGAACACTTTTGGTCCTATAGATTTTAGAGGTATGGATGGATATCCGAATGCTATGCCCCAAGATGTTAGAAATAGACTACCTAAATTTCAAGGAAATAATGCTATTATTGGTGATTAGCACTTAAAGATTTTTTGTCAATATGATGGAAGAATTTGAGATTGAATTTGAGGATGTGTACATAATTTTTTTATTCATACTCTAGAGGAGGATACATGGGACTGGTATAAATATTTTCCAGATAACTCCATTGATTCATGGATAGAAATGAAGAATTCTTTTAGATTACAATATGGAGATAAAATAGACCCAAGGTTTCTTTTATTAGAATTTGAAAATATTAAGAAGAACCCTAATGAATATGTTCATGAATTCAATACAAGGTTCAATAAGACCCTAAATAGGCTACTTGTAATCCTAAGGCCAAGTGATGTTTCTTGTTTGATAAAGTATTTTGATGCTTTTGACAAAAAGGTTGCCTATTATTTAAGGGACAAGAACCCAAGAACTTTGAGGCAAGCCTTCACCATGGCTTTGCAAATTGAAAATAACATCAAGGTAGTTAGTAAGCCTCCTAAGAGGGAAGGTATCAAGCTGATCAATCCAGAGAAGCCTCGGTCAAGTAAGTCTTTGGATCTAGAAGAGGTTGTACAAACTTTGGTCGGAGCTGTTAAGGAAATATCCTATAACATGGCTAGAGTAGAGAAAAGCATTGGACAAGGTTCCCAAGGTCAGCACAAAACACAAGGTCAAGAAATATTTGTAAATCATCGTAGGGGTGATCAGAGATCTGATGACAGAGGCAAAGGACCCATGGGGTCGGGAAATAGACAACCCCAAGCCCATGAAAATAGAATCGTGCATGATCCTGTGATTGCCAAAGTTTACTGTTGTGGAAGAAGCCAATGAAATTGAGTGGTGTGACAGATGTTTCTTGCCACATGCCCCATGTGATGAAGACAAATAATTTGAGGAAGATGATGATGAAACTAATGATGATGTGTGCATGATGGGGTGCTCTACAAGCTCATAGCAAGGAGCAACTTTGACTGAATTAATCAGTGCTTAGAACTGTTGTAGATTTCTAGGATTGCATTCACCGGGTATTACCCCTTCCTCCCTCTCATACTTTTTAAATAGGTATGGTACAAGCTTTTGAATTTCCTAATAATAATTTTGAATACTTAAGGTCATTAATGATCAAAAAGTATGATGGAGGAATTCCTTATGAGGAGGATAGGTAGTTGTTAATGAATGTTGTGGTTGTGACCATGATAAAAGAGTATAACAATAGGAGTAAATTTGTCAAATGGGCGGGGCCTCGGGCCAAACCAAAAATCCATTTCTCACCAATATCCCAAAGTAAACTCCTATGAAAGATACATATGGAAAAGGCCTTGTTTCCCCAAACATAACTGGTATCCCTGCCCATGCTCAAACCATGAAAAATCCTTTGTTGTTAGATGAGTTTGTCAGTCTTCCTCTAAATGCTACCTTACAAAAATACGTTCCTTATGACATTTCCCAAGTCTTGAGTTAGATCAAGATTTTTGTTCCAATTTTTGAGCTGCTTAGGATTCTGAGCACAATAAAATGGCCTTTGAGTATTTGGGATTGAAAGAAGAAAAGATTACCCAAGGCAGAAATGTAAACAATGTTGAGACTCCTCCTACCATTGCAGAGTTGGAAAAACCCCAAGTACTGGAAGAACTAGGTGAGCCACCTGAAGTATATTTGGGAACATCCTTGGTTGAGTCCCAATTGAATGTAGATCCATTTTTCACTATAATTATCAAGGACAATGTTGCACAAATGTATATTTGATTACGGAGCATCATGCAATTGTATGCCTGCCTCTTGAGGTCATGAATGAATTAGATATCAAAGTGACAATAGCTTATGGGAAGTGCATCGCCATGGATTATAGAGAGGTGCTAGTGGTTGGATGTGTCAAGGGTTAGATATTGCAACTTGCAACCTATCTAGGAAAGAACTTAAAAGTAGATGTTGCTATTGTTGATTTCCCTGCCAAATGGGGAATGTATTTATCAAGAAAATGGGCTACTAGTGTGGGTGGGAGTGTGCAAATGGATGTTTCTTTTACCACTATACCTATTGAGGGAAGCCTTGTAAAGTTATATGGTGAAAAGAAGATGCTACATCTCATTGAGGATCCCAATAATGCTTCCTATGAAGTGTTATACACTAACATTGATGCTGATAACTTTGTTGGATTTTTTGATGGTAAAGAACACAAAATTGATCAATGCAAGTTTCTTAAACAAGTAGGTTCCCCTTGGACTTTGTTGTTTGATGGGGATTTCTCTAAATTTTGAAATGGTGCTAGTATTGTTGTGATATCTCTAGGCCAGGGAGAGTTTGTTTTTTTCTTTTGAAATTAACTTTGAGTGCACTAACAATATTGCAAAATATGAAGCATTATTATTGGGTTTAAGAATTGCTTGGAAATATGGTATTAGAGACATCATTGTTAAAGGAGATTCAGAGCTAATTGTTAAGTAGGTTAGAAAATTATATGCAACAAAAAAATTAGAGAATGAAGCAGTATAAGCATGTAGTCTAGGATTTCATTGAAATGTTTGACTCCTTCAACATAATACATCATGATAGGAAGTACAATACTCTAGCAGACAAATTGGCCGTATTGGGGTCCAGATTTGAAAATTGTATTGTATCCCCTATTGTGAGTATAATATTGATATATTAACTAGGCCATCTGTTCCTGACAATGTTAAACACTGCAAATTGTTTAAAGACGACGCCAAGGTGTAAAGGTTTTTACAGAACCAAGGAGAATTTGTTGATCAATGTATAGATAGAGAGCCAATGGTTTGTGTGGATGATGGAAAGGAAACTTTATTTGGCAAAGACATCATTCAATTGAAAACTAGTACTATTCCTAGAGGTTTAGTAGCACTTGAACCAAATTTGATAATGTTGATTATATTGTAAACAGACACCTGTCAGCCTCAAGGGATATTGAAGAGCATGACCTAGGCATGAAGGATAAACCACGTAAGATATGGCTAGGTAGAAAAATGAGCAAGGAATAAAAGCAGTCATATGTCCAATTGTTGAAGAAATACCAGGACCACTTAACATGGTCTTATTTCGAGCAGTAAAGCATACAAAGAGGATATTTTACAGCATGAAATTCCCTTGGAAGTTTCTACCAAGTCATTTAGGAAAAAACAGAGGCCGATCAATCCACTCCTTTCCCTAAAGAAGAAAGAAGAATTGAAAAAATTGAGGGATGGAGGAATCATACATCCCATAAGGTACTCATCATGGGTTGCAAACTTGGTACCTATCAGAAAAAAAATGAAGATATAAGGATGTGTGTGGACTTTAGGAACTTGAATAGAGCATTCATGAAGGATAACTACCCTCTAGAAAATATGGACAATATGTTACAATTGGTTATTGGTTCATAATTGTTATCCACCTTGGATGGTTTTTTCTGGATATAACCAGGTGGTTGTGACGGAATCAGAGTGAATCAAGACTACCTTCACCACTCCTTGGGGAACATATGTATATGTCAGGATGTCTTTTGTCTAATGAATGTTGGAGCCACTTTCCAAAGAGCAATGGATGTAGCTTTCTTTGGCTATATTAATGATTTCATTGTTGTATATCAAGATGATGTGACTATTTTCTCTAGAAAAAGGAGCGACCACCTGCAACACTTAGAAAAAATGTTGTTAAGATTCATGGAGTATGGTATTTCACTAAATCCCAAGAAGAGCCATTTTAGAGTTCAGAAAGTAAAGTTTCTTGGACACATTGTATGAAAGGAAGGGGTCATGATTGATCCTGAAAGGGTAGAATCCATCAGAAAAGTCCCTATTCTAAGAACTAAGAAGGGAATTGAATCCTTTTTTGGGTAGATTAATTTTATTAGCAGATTTATCTCTAACTTTGCTAAACTAACTATCCCAATCACTAACATCTTTGAAGAAAAATCAAAGTATCAAATGGGAAGAAGCAACTATTCAATATTTTGTTGGGATCAAAGAAGCATTACAGAATGCCTTTTCTTTTTCTTCGAAAGTACTATTGCATCGTGTTGTTATTGAAGGATGATGAGGAAGCTAAAAGACCAATTGCATTTTTCAAGTAAGGCATTACGAGGAGCTGAGCTAAAGTATACTATCATGGAGAAGCAAGCATTTTCTTTAGTAAAAGCAACAAAGGTCTTCAGGACATATATTTTGAGTTCCAAAGTCATTTCTTATGTTCCCCATGCCATGGTGAAAGATATCCTATCAGAAATGGAGGTTTCAAGCAAGAGATGTTGATGGGTAAACAAATTGCAAGAGTATGATATGGATATCCAAACAACAAAATTAGTCAGAGGTTTGGGCATGGAAAACTTATGGCAGAGAGCAATCTATAGACAATTGAGGTAAATGAAGTTGAAGAAAGGTTGAATATCCTTGAAAAATTGATAAATTTGAATGGTACAAGGACATCATTTTTTATCTCAAACATCTACAGTGCCCTGAACATTTGAGCAAGAATCGAAAAGAGCACTTAAGTTAGCTTCCCAAAAATATGTCATTAATGATTTTTGGTTAGCTTAGAAGAACCCTGAGGGAGTTCTCTTAAGATGCATTATCGAAGATGAAGCCCCTAAGATAATTGTTGATCTCCATGGAGGAGTTTTGGGGGAATTTTAATGGAAGAGTCACACTCATAAGATCCGAAGGGCTAATTATTGGTGGTGAACTATTTTCGAGGATACAACTCTGTTAGTAACAAATTATGAAAGTTGCTAACACTTTTCTAGAAGACTGCAAGCTTGTGCTCCTTTCCTTTGCAGCTTGTATTAATTGAAGCCCCATTTAGGATATGGGAATGGACTTCATTGGTGATATTTCAGATCCTTCAAGTGCTGACCATAAGTGGATTTTAGTAGCCACTAATTACTTCACCAAGTGGGTGGAGGAAATCCCCACCAAGAAAGCAACTCACCAAATTTTCATGGATTTCATTCTGAATCATATCATTTGCAGGTTTGGAGTGCCTGCTAAGATAGTTGCTGATAATGCCATGAGCTTCTAGGCTAAACCTTTGGTGGCCATGTGCCATGAATATGGGATCAATTTGACATATGCTTCAATTATAATCCCCAAGGAAATGGACAAGCAAAGTCCAGCAATAAAAATATGTTGAAGATAATTAGAAGAACTTTGGAGTTGAATAAAAGGAAGTGGGGTGAGCAAGTTGAAGGTTGTTGTTTGGGTTGATCAGATCCCTATTAAATGAGCTACTGGAAAAATCCCATTTGAGTTGGGTATGGAACTCAAG
The DNA here is from genome assembly GCA_018340775.1 of Taxus wallichiana var. yunnanensis. NCBI lineage: Eukaryota > Viridiplantae > Streptophyta > Pinopsida > Cupressales > Taxaceae > Taxus > Taxus wallichiana. The sequence goes on from CM031244.1 coordinate 340,050,457, forward strand.
CTTTTCTCCCTACATACGCAATTATCTTCATTTTAATTTCTTCAACAATTGGAAAATCAAGAGGTTAGTCCCAATGATGCTCGCATCAATCAGATTTTTGATTTAGATGAAGAAAGAAGGGCATCCCATCGAGGCATGTAAAATTCAGAGATAAATTGAAGAAGTTTTTAAATAAGAAGGTGAATCCAAGAGCTTTCAGTGTGGGAGATCTTGTGCTATTGTGGGATAACAGGCATGAGGATAAGGGAAAACATGTAAAGTTTGATGCATTGTGGATGGGCCCTTATTCAATTAACATTTGAATTAGTGAGCATACCTTCTTCTTAAAAGACCTAGATGGGGAATTTCTTGAATTTCCTATTAATGGCAAGCATTTGAAACATTTCCTTAATTGATTTCTCATAATCAAGGTATGCACCATTATATAGTGTATAGTCTTTTGGTTTCTTTATGCTTTTGTGTTTTTTTGTTTTGTTTCGTCCGGTCCTTGGCGACCTTTTTTTGTTGGTTTCTCAATTTTTTCCGGAGGGTTACCTAGTGAATCATGTTGCCCAATGGTTTATTTTTAGCACTTGGTCTGCTATTTGTTCTTGTGGCACTTTTTAGGAGTTCCCATCCCGATTCGGAGCTAATGTTGGTGCTCCATTTGATCTTGCCCATTTGCTCTAGAAAAATCTTCAATCTGCGGGCTCTTTCGTATTTTCTATTTCCCTGAATGGATGCATGAGAGGTTTTCTTCATTTTTATGTTTTTGAAGATCCTTCTCCATGTTTTTACATCAAATTTGGGCCTTGTATCATTTCCAAATTCTTTGTCCTTAAAGAAAGATTCAATTCTAGGCGCAAATGGTGAAGTTCCCCTGCATCTTCATGTTCGATGGGCGTATTTTCTACGTCAAATTATATATCAACGTTTTCAGCTACGTGGTCTCTTTTGATTGGATGAAGCAAATCGAGTCTATTTTGTAAATTGTAACTTTTTCCTATGTTTGCAAAAATATCAATTTGGCCCCGTGGACCCAATAGTCTCGATTGGCCACTCAACAAATATGAAGTGGGTTGGTGGAGCAATTTGAAGTTTTTTTTTCCTTTTGTAAAAAGGAAAAAAGTTATAAATTGATCCATAACCCCGTAGGGAAAAAGTATTACTTTGACCTTGAAGAAGGACACGTGGCATATTTCAAAAGTTAGAAGTGGAAGGTGGGTCGCCAAGGCATTTTGAAGTTTTTTACCTTTTGTAAAAAGGAGAAAAGTTATAAATTGATTTGCAACTCCGTTGGGGCCCACATCAAAAGATAAAATCAGGAAGGTGGGTCGACTGAGGAAAATTGGAAATTTTTATTTTTGTTAAAAAGGTTAAAATTACGAGAATTGAGCCATGACTCCATCAAAGGCCCAAGTTAAGCCATGTGTCGATCACGTACTTTAAAGGTGGAGGGGCGGGGAAAAGCGTGAAATTGCACATTTTCTCCAAAAGTCATAAAATGCAAAAGGCAACCCAAGGCCTGCTTTGAATCATTTTTTTCCACATGGATGGCTCTAATCTAAAGTTGGGAAAGGGAAGAATCAACGGTTGTTGGGCATTGCGTATGATTTTTCTCGCCATTTTTTTCTCCAAGACTCCTAGAGATGCAAATATGTATCGTTTCTCATCATTTTTGATGAAATTCCTTATCGTTTTTGTCTCCGCAAAGTGCAATTGAATGGATTTAGAGCTTAATTTTGAGTCCAAGGAATGTAAAGGTTGATATTTTGAAGTTGGAATTTCTCGGGAACTTACAAAAACATGAATTACCAAAGAAGTTGGATGCAGAGCAAAGTTGCAGAGGAAAGAATGGGAAAAGGATGAAATGATGGAGGTTATAGGAATAAAGGATAAAAAGGTGTTTCCAAAGGAAATGACCTGGGTGCCCCAATTAAAACAATGATGGAGATATTTGTAATAATTCACCTTTTTGAACAACTCGGCAACTTTTGTGTTGCAAACCCGTTAAATGTTATTTTTTGGAAATCATGATAAAACTATAACAAACAAAGGTTCCTCGAATATTATTTTCTTGGGGGAAGCTTATATGTAAATTGAGTGTTGTTAAAAGCATGCTTTAGTCATGCAAATGGTCGGGGTTGATTTCTTACAAGAAAATTTGAGAAATCTCATCTTTCGAGAGACCATCGAGAAACCCGTTAATCTCTTATGTTTTAGATTTGATCATGTCAAGTTGGTTGCACATGTACAACCATTAACAAGCTCTAAGATTATTAGAAAAACCTTCCCTACTGATGAATCTAACCAACTTTGAATTAATATGTGTTAATCTTGGGAAAATTTGTGTTTTCTTTATTTCAGAATGTAGGCAAATAGTTTTTCTTGTTCCTATTGCAATCTTGTGTTAAAATCCCTCCGAATCACACAAGATCTTGTCCCTGTGATAGTTTAGTGGCATTTGCAATTTCATTATGAGAAGAGCCTTCATCATGTAATGAGATAAACAATTTAAAATCACTTTACTGTCATTTTGTTGATAAAGATTTTCTATAAGCCTTTGAGTGTATCTTAGGTGTGAGGAACCAGGGGTCTTTAATGTTTAATTGAGTCTTTAGCTCGAGCCTTTGTGTTAAATTCTTTGAGATTGTGTGAAACCATGTAAATATGGGCCTCCATTGATGCACACCTTCTGGTTGAAGGAATATTTTAGCTATTCTGAAGCATTCTGTCATTTAGTTTTCCAATTTTTGTGAAGGTTCTCAAAGATCTAGCAAAATCAAGTTTATCCTGCTTAATATCCCACCAAAAATTATTCAAAAACAATGAATCCTACCTGAACTACCCTGTTTGCCATGTATGTCCACAAATGAATAAATTCTACTGCCAAAATATGTAGAAGTAATCAGGATTCCATAATGTCTTTAGTAACCTTAACCTTGTTTGGAAAATATCACGATTCTTTAGAAGTGATAACTCGTGAGAGTTAAATTACGGTGCATTGATCATATTTTCTCAAGGTTTCCTTTCAAATTTGTGTAAAAAGATATATTTATTCTCCTTCACCGACAGAGGTCACATAATGGGTCCTCTCACCTGGTCTAATGGCACAACCCAAATTATTCGAGGATAGATCAAATCCTTTTATATGGTGTTTTCCATTTCGCTAGCACTCGAGTGAAAAAATTCCAAACGAATCTCCTCCCACTACAAAACGACTCATAATATGATCAGTCTATCTTTGAGTGTCTTGCTAAATTTGTGATGTTGCATGACTTTCAAGGGAGAATGAATTTGGATACTAACAGAGCCACCTCACCCTCCTCTCCTCTTTTTCTATATATGCAAGTTAATTTGATGGTTTTGGGGTTACTTCATTTTGTTTTGCATGGTTATTTTGGAGTTTTAGTTTGAGTTGGTTGCTTGGGAGTCTTGGAGCTTGCTTGGATTTGGGCTTGATCTTGGAAGGAGCTTAGAGTTGTGATTTTAGATCAAGTTTCTTACAATGGAAAGGTAGGAACTTCACCCATGTAATTTATTTTTATATATGTAAATAAATGAATGTTGTGTGTGCATATTTTTGGGCTTGGGTAGTATGGCCTTAAGTATGGTGTAGGAGAAGGTTTATGGGGATATTTTGGAGGGAGGCATAAGAGTATTGTTGCACATTTTTGGAGGGAGTTGGGTTGGGTGCCCCACCTTTTAGATAAGAAAAATGCTTACTTATCTTATATGTTTTATTTGAGGGAGGCATAAGAGATTGTGGGAGGCATAAGAGATTGAGGGAGGCATAAGAGAATTTGAGGGAGGCATAAGAGTCTTGTTTTGGGTGTTTTTGTGTTTTGGAGGCTTCAAGGTGGGCACCTAATCCCATTGGGAGGCATAAGTGATTTCCCCATAGTTCCTTGCTCCATTGGCTTAGAGATTTCAAGCCTTGTTTGGAAAAGTTGCATTCTTTGATATTGTTATTTTTGTGCTTGTGTGTGTGTTGAAATATTGTTGGCATGTGTGTTGTAATGTGGAATAATTTGTGAAATTTTTCATTGGTTGTATCCATTTCTTATTGCTCTATGGTTGGGGCTCAAGGGCCAATGAGGAGAATAGATTCTTCTCCTCATTGGATTATTGGTTGGGTGGAGAGCGTTGCCTACCCCCTTCTTGTTGTTGCATGCTTGAAGAGAAGAAAATGATAGAGCTCAAGTTGAAGATTTGGAATTAGAGTATTTTGTAGAAGAAAAAAGGAATCCTACATTTGTAAAAAAATGTAGCCCTGTTGTTTCCACTTAGAGTGGAAGGCTTGTAATTCTTACATTTTAAAAATAAAGCATTGTAAATTCTATTTATCAAGTTACAATGTTGTACTTGAAAGGAATAAGCTTAAGTTGTATTTTTTGTTAGAAATGAAAATCTCTAAATTATAGATTTTATTCAATTTATAATATGTATTCTTTAGAAAGGAATGATGTTGATGCAAGGAAAGTATTTTTGAGTTGTTTTTGTTGTATTGTTTGTAAGTTTGAAATAAAAAAGGAGTTTATTTAAGTTTGTTGTATCTTATTCTTCTCTCCAAAATTTATATGTGAAAAATAATGATTTAGAGTTGATGTTATACTCAAAATTTTACATTTTATTTCAAAGGAAAGATGCTACAAATTTAATGTTTTAATCAAAGAAATGAATTGGATGCTCTTCATAGTTGTTTTCTGTCTTAAAACAGTTTATAAAACTTTGTTGTTCTATATATATATATATATATATATATATATATATATATATATATATATATATATCCATTTTCTTTTAGTATTTTGTCTTCCACAATTGACTAGTACCTGGTGATGCTTAACCGATGCTCAGAGACCTGTATCGACATCGGTCACTAGTTATTGTTATAGTTTTGGAAAATTTAACTTCTATCTTAATTTACTTGGATTTGATAGTTAAAACACAATGCGCAACAATAGTAGATATCTTCTTCATCATTTGACATTCATTTAGAAGAGTATGAATGAAAATATATAAAAAAATCTTATGTTATTAAAAATATATCAAATCTACAAGGATCGGCATCGACATCGTATCGGCGTTGGCAATCGTCTAATCGACACCGGTCATTGGAAAGCGTATGTGAATCACACTTTCAACTTTAAATGGGGAAACCTTCACTTTTCTGTGCAAACCAAAGAACTCGGATTTATTATAAACTATAAAATGACCAAGGAATGTATACAAATGGATATATCTAAGGATATATTCATTTTTATACATTGGTTATAAAATTTTCCAGATTTGATGGAACATGCACCGGTAGTGGGCTCAACTGGCGTTAGTAGTGGAACCAGTGTCGATAGCCAATGCATACCGCAGCCGGTCAAGCAGCCGCCATTAGCCACCTGTGTATGGAGACAGATTCTTGAAAATATGTTTTTAGACCAAACCAATGACTTCAAAGAAATGAAACTTGAACATAATGTAGATCTAGTGATCTATAACCATATACAGATGTATACACATATATACATTCATGTATATATGTATATAAATGTATATACACTTAGATCCTTGAAATGGGTTTTCTGCAAATGTAACTCAAGGAAATGAGAACCATTAAACAACTTCAACCAAAATTTGGGATAAATACTTCTAATAAAATGAATGAATATAACTACACTCTATAAGATCTATGCAAACAAATAAGTGAGCCAAATGGGGAAAGATCTTTCCTTCCAATGCAATACTAAAATCTATAGAAAATTCCTCCGTGGTTTCTCTCATAATTTCATGGCTTCCTCTCCTCCAACTTGTAAATAAAGGAAATGAAAGAGAACAAATGAGGAAACTTGGGCAAGAAAAAGGTTAAAGGAATGCTTAAGGATGATTAGGGTTAGAATGAAAACCTAAGATCTAAGGGCCTAGAATGAATCAATCTAAGGGTAGGGAATCAATCCTATAACTTTTAGGTGAGGGTATTTTATGGGAATGTATGTTTTAATTAAATGTATGTGTAATTTGTGAATGGGGCCACTTAGGGCCTTAATGTTTTAAGTTAAAATGTAACCCTCTTATTATGGTTTAGTAAATAATTAAATGGAATTAAAACTATAGTAACTAAATAATGGTATGGTGGATGGACATTAAAGCTAATGACTTAAGGGGATTAATTTAACCAAGGGTAAATGTATAAGTGTGGAATATGGATATTAATTGCTTAAAGGAATTAAACTTAAACTAAGCAAGGAATTTATGGATGCATTGCTAGAAGATTATAACCGGAAATAACTTTAGAAATAGATTAATAATATTTAATTATTAATCTAGGTTGGATCAACCTAATGTAATGAAGAAAATTATTGGTAGGAGTTAATTAAATGTACTCTAGGGTTTAACACCCTTGCAACCCTTTTAAAAAAAAAAATCCACAATTTCCTAAGTATTTATTTAAGATTTAATGTGGTTTGGAACGTAGAAATTTAGGCATTACAAAAACATTTTTAAGATTAAAAGCATTAGTTGAATTCTCAATATAATGTTTTATTTTATATCTATTTTTGAAGTTTGTTGGTATTGTTTTGATCAAGGGTCTTATAATATTGTGTTTATATTGAAAACATAATTCAATTTAGAAAGTTATTTTTATGTTCGGCTTTGCAGACCTCAAATTTGCATTAACAACAAATGCAACATAAATACTTTTATTTTATTTATAGTGAAGAATAACAAAGTTGTCCCTTTCTTACAATTCAATGCAACATACATATAATGAAATGTATTCAATAAAAGAAACATAAATATCATGACACACATCCATCAAAATCACTGGTTTACTTATGCGGTGTTACTCATCATAGGTGCATCGATTACCAAAGAAAAAATAAAATATTGAGAAGGAGACAATTAATTATTTTATTGATAATGGTGAATTTATTAAAAATTTTCTTAATAGAGTTATATTTCAATAGAGAATGTGTATATTTGGGTGGTTTTGTACATTTTCCCATCACCCTCACCCCAATTACAACACCTTTCCTTATTGCACCACAATTTGGTGTCATGTTGAACCACACTCTCCACTACTATTTACTTATTTCCCCAACAAGAACAATCCTTGTGCCCAATCAAGGCACTATAAAAATAGTTCCTTTGGCCTTTATTGGCATAAGCCATTTTAGAGAAAATTTTAAGATTTAAAGCACTATATGGCTTTAGGACTAAACGCTTGGACCCCATTACACAACATAAGCCTTACATTATTACTCATTATTTATTGATCCACAGAGAAGGCCTTTAATGGTGACTATACCAATAGAAACGTGTGAAATAATGGAGGAGAACACCCTTTCTAAACTTTGATACATATCTCCAACTATGACGATAATGTATGATGGTGAGGGTCAAATTATTTAACTTTAGGTTAAAATATGATGTGTTTCAAATGCACATTTGAGTTTCTTCCTATAACACAAAATCCCAAGCAAGTCTAGAATTTTGATTTATTTTAATTTGAATTAAGTCTATATTGTGGAGTAACTATTGTAAATAAATACAGTATAAATGCTAAAATATAATGGTGAAACAATAAAACTAAGATATAAAATATGAAACCCTAAGAAAGGAAGAGATATGTATGAGTTAGCTGATATACACACAATCTGGAAGTGACCTGAGTAGAGAGAAGTGTTGAACAAGATGTAAGCAATGTCGTGTCTGACCTTTGTAAATAATGGAGCTCATTGAAAAGGCTGGGTAGGGGCTCTCGTAGGAAGACAGGGTACCTAGGCTCTAATGACCATATCTAGGTGCCCAAGACTGTGCAATAGCTCTGGATATTTTTTCTGTTGTGTTTCAATTATTCCCTATTGATCTCTTGTTATTCACTCCTGGATCGCCGAAGGTGCTTGTAACTTGTAAAAGAGAAGTTCTCTGTGCATGATTCCAAAAACCACATCAAACCTAAAAAGGAAAATGTGGAATGAGGAGTCGACTAACCCCGAAGGTCACCGTGAGAGTGAACTTACGACCAAGAACTACACTACATCTCAGACTCCATTTAGTTCTTGTGTGTGTGTGTGTGTATAGAAATGATTCCATAGGAGGCCCTTGTTCAAGTTGTAAAAGATAGCGAGCTAAATCTAGAATGTAGATATGTATAACACATGTGAATGGAATAAAAAGACTTCCCCTTCCTATGTTATGTATGCAAAGTATGCATCCCTTGTCCCTTGAATGGATGCTAGATGGATGCTTTAGATTGATTTAAGTGCCTTTTGAAAGCAATCTTAGGTGATGATAGTAATGCTTACTGCTTGGTCCCCTGATTTTGAAAACATAACTATGTATTTATATGATTCCCTTGTTTGAATTTTATAATTGACAATTGGAAGGCTAAACCATAAGTGAAAAATATGCTTAAAATATAAAAGAGACCCAAAAGGAGAAACTAAGGTGAAATAGGGTAAGCGGACGCCCATAGGAGATAGGAGCGCTTAACACCGCTCTCCCGGCTATGTGCTAGTGTATGAAGCCATGAAAGATAAAAAGTAAAGTTCGACTAGGTGGTAGAGTGTGTAAGACCAAATAGAAAACAAGAGAAAAATAAAAGAGGTCAAAGATAGTTTTTAACCACTAGTTTTCTTGCTTAGGAATCATGTAAATGCTAGTATGCTTTTAGGACCTAGAAATGTACCCAAGTGCGTGATTTTGTGTCTACATTTGCCACTACTTTATGTTGTTAAGTGAATACTCGATAACATAGGGTAGATAAAAATTTTGTACCTTATTATCCTGTAGATTGTGTAGCGAATAGCATGCCGAGTGGATAAGTGAAGCGTAGAGACTAGGAAAGGAAAGTGACCCTAGGGGTGAAGTGTATGTGTTACTTATACATGTTTTTGTGCTTGTATTTGTTGTTGTAGGTTACTTCTTGTTGTGTATTAAGGACGAACCCGAAAGAACAAAAAAGGGTAGTCAAAGTCCAAGACTATATGAACCATGTGAGCAAAGTATGTAGAAGTATGTAAAAGTGTGTAAAAGTAGTAGTAAAGGAAAGTGTGAACTGATGTAAAAGAGTGTAAAGGATAGAAATGTGTCCTAAAATGCTATGAAGAGTGATTTTTTTAGGCGACATCATGCCAAGTGTGATTTTTTTTTGTTATCTCACACCAAATGCAATTTTTTTGGCCGATCTCGGAGTTAGTGCGAGTATTTTAGGTGCTCTCATGCCGAAGAGCAAGTGTTAGGGAGAGAGGTCTAGTTTTACTCTCCCTCCGTGAATCTTCCCAATAAGTACCACTGCAAATGGTGCGTCCTAATTTTTTCATGTTGTCTCAATTGTTCCAAATTGTATTGATTGTTCTTATTTGAAATAGATTGTAGACAATTGCATGCATTCTCAGAATCTGGAGGTGCAGTACATGTATCTATAGAATTACTATGAAGACTTTTGTGAACTGTGTTGATCTGATAAGCTCATTGTATGTGCCCCTAGGACATTAGCGTCTTGGGCATGACACGGGCACACAGATCTCTGTCGTCTGATGCAGTCATTGTTGTTTGTGTTTTTCTAAATACCCAACTCATTCAAGGTCATTATGTGAATGTAATTCTATTTTGTTTTTGTACTTTGTAGATCTATGATGTAGCTTTGAGCTGCTATAGGGGTGATTTGTTCACCCAATGTATGCCCCCCTTATTTGGGGTGCATGCAACGACTGTAGGAGAATGTGGCCTAAAGGAGGACCAAATGTTGTGTTGAATTGGATACCTACAGGGGGTAGGGGATGTGCATGGTAGAAACCAAGGCACATGCAAACAAAGTGGCTAGTAACATGTGTTAGTAGAAAAAGTAAAAAGCATGCAATAGAAGACAATGTAATCAAGAAAGTGTGCAACCAAAAAGAGATCGTGAAAAGTGGGTTTCAAACATGGGACATCGCTCACAATATCACAAGACAATTAGAGCCGAAGAATCCATAAACAAGCAAACAAAGTGATAAGACAAGACATAGGGCATAGCCCACACACAATAACATACAATTGAAATCAATGGCAAGAAAAGTGAAACAGATGACCGTTTTGGTTGTTTATTAGAGCTATCTTATAAGATATTAACCGGTAGAGTGCATCTCACACTCCTCTTTGGAAAGAAAATTCCTTCTTAACAATTTCTATGCTATGATATGTTGGTTATTGCACCTTTTCTTAGAATTCTCGTCTTCCACAGGTCAACATGGGAATAGATCATAGCAGATCAATTCCTCTACAACAAATTCTTCATGTCCTCATGTCACTTGAACTACACGCAGGCCGCTGACAGAGGTATTTGATGCTGGGAACATGTTGGAGAACCTTTCCATATCTCCACATGTCGTGGCCAATGCTGGGCACAAGTTTAATTTCCTTGTCGGCCGCTTAAACTCCAATCTACACGTCTCTAAGTTTTATTTCCATGTATTCGATGTGTAGGTCTGAAAACTAATGCACTCGCAAAAGGAATAAAACAAAATTCTAAAACAGGTTTTCTTTGAGTCACTAAGCTCCAAATTATCATGCAGGTCATGTCAAAGACCATGAATGTCTACAGGTTACTGTAAGAAAATGCAAAATACCTTTGGGAAGCTCGGACACTAAAACAGTCCTTCCTCTTTCAGCAAAAGCAGGTCTGATAGGTCAAATTTGTACATAGGTTGTTGGGTTGCAAGGATATCTAATACCAATGATATAAAAATCATAGAAGAATGAATTGCATTGGATACCCGTTCAATGATCATAAATGTGGATATATACATGCTTGTGTAGGAGTGGAACACCAATTGACAACTGTGGAGGTGAAAGGTAAAGAGACCACCCACGTAAACAACGAATATACCAACCTGATCTTGTATGAAACATTTAGCAGGGTTATGGGCCCTCAATTTCTAATTAAAACGAGATCACCTAGTTTAGGAATAAACTTGATATTCCCTTTGTTGATTATTAATAGAAGTAACTTAAATTATATAATGATAACAACATACTAAATAACTGGTACGTTAGATCCAATAAAATGTGTAACCAAATTTTCTCATTTCTTTATAAATATTTTTATGGATATGAACATTCGTTCTTCATTTTAACTTAATATTTTAAGAATAAGAATTTATATTTTAATTATTAAAATTAAAGTTTTTTTTTTCAGGACTATATAGAATGACAACCTATGACATTTTGAGAAACTAAAATTACAACTAGAGAGACGACCCTTCAATGTGTGTGCCCTTTTTAATGGATCCAATGAAATGTTTTTGTACTTTTTTTTTTTTTAAACCCTTTCATCGACCTTAAAAATGAAGTTAGGTTATGTATGAATGAAGATGAGGATTTTTAAGTGCTCTTGAAAAATATATTTGTAGACTTGGGATGTTAGATAGTTAAGTATACTATTAATAAATGAATTAAAGGTATAGACACAATAACTAGTACACATACGTTAGATACACCTAAATGAAACATACATAGAGATGTGGATCTAGAGGCCCTTATTTTGTAGTTATCACATATCACATTTATTAATAACTTCATTAAATTATCTCAGTAAATATCCCATTAACTAGTATTAAATCACATCAATCTAGATGCACCATTGTGTCGCCCAAGAATATTTGTGTGTGAAAAAGGGATCCATACTCCATTTATGGAAAATATATTATGATTTTTGACTGGTTTCTCTATGCAAGAATTAAAAAAGTCTTAGTGACCATGGTTGTGAAATTTACAAGCATACATCATTTATTAATACCTCATGGAAATTAGAATCCTACACCGACACCATCCCTAGTTGCCATTGTAGAACATTTATCCGTGTAATATCTTAGGCTATAACTAGTTCACATATATTAATTTATCTATCTAAAACACCAAGATATATCTATCTTGATATCCCTATTTTGTAGATTTTAATATGGTTTTCCACTTTAAGGTTCCACATTGAAATTAAAAAATCCATCATATTCTCAAAAAATCTATTAATTGGTAATAAATGGCCTTTAATATAAGGGTTTGTTAATTACAAGATCAAAATTACTTTTCTAGGGAAAAAATGGCTACACACTCCATTGCATGCCTAAGATATCACAACTTTGTATTGCCTCATCTAAGAAAAATAATGTTGCCTTATGACAATCATGTAGGCGTCCAATATAAATTATTTTATTTTTATTGATATTACACACTATTACATTCCACCACCACTGCTTGGATTTGTTACATGTTACACATAACTACACAATTAGGAGTACAAATTTCTACATATTTACCTATAATCTAATGCGAAATAATTTATATAGTCTAATTGAGTGTAAATAAAACTTGATAGGTCCATAAGGGAATTATTAACTAACTTGTGGAATTTCACATTTGCTCATAGGATACTAAATAATACCCTTATTTGAAATTCTAACTCTCATTATTTTATTATTAATATACCCCTCCGATACACCATTCCTTCTATAAAACACCCCTCAGTATTACGAGATATTGTATATACCTTTTTTCTATGATATTTTTAATGCCTCTTATTATTTTTATCTCTTTCATATTGAATGTGTTCTTTGAGTTTGTTGGCACCAAAAATGGTTTCATTTCATTTTGGGGCCTTATGGTTGAAATTTTGGAGTTCAAGGGTTTAGATGATGGTATACACACATTTTTGGGCACCCTAATGATTAATACTCATAAAAATATTTCCCTTGACTACTCTATATGTAAACAAGTTAGATGAAAAGAAAATTAGATTAAATATGCTTTCTAAAATGATTTTTTCATTTAAGCGGCCACATGACATTCAAATCCCTTGCATTCTCATTAAATTAGGCCCATCAACTTTAACTTAAAGTCTTCTTTTGTTCTTGGAAAATTGAAAACCTTCATCTTTCTTCTTCTCATGGTTATTAACGATAGAAATGGATCAAAGGCATGTGGCATCCATCGAATTCTTCCCTGAAAGAATTCAAAATTAACTATTTTTCATGTGTTTCAATGCACTATGACGGATGCATGATAAGTGTCACTCATCGCTGCAAACCACATTCGGACAATTAAAGTTTTTTCCATCACTCCAAACTCTAACATATCATTGATTCCCGATAAGTGTCACGACGGACATGTGGAGGAAATTAATAAATGAGTTTCTATTGTTTAATTTCCAAACTCTACAAAGCATCGTTGTGTAACACATGGCATTAGTGACATGTTTCAACCATCAACACACTACATGCTCTCAAATATTTGAGATCGCCTCCAAATGTTATAGGCCACCGATGAAGGATACATAATGATTTTGGATATGTCATGTGTAGACACTATATTACACACTTTGGGTATATTTATAGTTTTGATCACATACTACTATTTACATGATTCATAAGCAAGAAAAGTCCTAATTAACCACGATCTTGGTCCTCTTTTATTTCTTCATATTTTCCTTCTTGGTCTCAGACACCTTCTTTCCTATTTTGACCTTCGACACTTAAGTTTTTCTAAGTCTGGATACTAGTACCTAGCTAGGACGCAAAGCTCTAGCGCCTAGGTGACCCTGTCCCCTCTGGGTACTCCCAACCTCTTTCTATCTTACTCCCATATTTTGGGTCCTTTCTAGTTTTTGGGCATTTTATTTTCTTGGTGGTCATCCTTTTAGTTTATGATTACGAAATTCAAGAAAAGGAATCATATAAATACAAAACTATATGGCAATAACAAACGAAAAAACTCTAAGCATATACTATAATCACCTAAGGTTGCATCCAAAGGCGTTAAAAGAGCATCAAAACATCCATCTAGCATCCATTCAAGGAACAAGGGACTACATTCTTTTGCATACACTTCATATGAGGGGAAGTTCATTTTTCCATGTACACATCTATCTACATCTTCTACATCTAGCTATTTCTTGTTATTCAAGTGCATCTGTCACAAGAGCTACCTAGGGAATGATTTTACACACATAGAACTAAATGGAGTATGAAATGTAGTAGAACACCCGGATCATAAGTTCACTTAGTTGGGTGACCACTAGGGTCAGTCCGACTCCCCATTTGCATTTTTTTTTTTTTAGGATTTGATATGTTTTGGGGTTTTGTTGGTTGTCTTTCTCTTGGTAGGTTTCAAGTGAATTCAACAATAAAGCAATAACATATAGGTGACTAAATGTGACATCCATAAATTATATCTTATGACCCTACGAAAATGAGTTTATGAGGCTCGAAAATTCATAGGTTCCCATAGGAGGTCTAAAGTTACACAGGCACCATTGACCCTATCTAGGTGCCCTAGTCCTAGCATTTCAAGAATTCACACTATTTTGTGGGCTCGGTTGTGATAGTTTGCCTCCTAGTTTCATCAATTTTCCAACTCAACCCAGACTTTGGGATTATTTCAAATCTACTAAGTATCTTACAATCTCTTGCACTTAGGGTTTTAAATTTACTAGCTTACTTTCTTGGATCAAATATGTACTTTATTGTATATCTACTACATTGTTACATATTTAGATTTAGCATTTATTTATTTCAATATTTTCTTAATCATTTGGTGAACCCGTCTCATTCAAACACTCTTAGGGTCCTCATACTTTTATTGCTTTCATTTTCTTATGCTCTTCCCATCATGAATATCTCTATTCATGATTTCTTGCTAGCCAATCTGAATGTCACACTAAAATCATTACTCTTTTGGCTACTACTCATATTCCTTCCACTACTCATCCGGACATTTTTTACCAAACATTCGTAGATGCATTTTTACAACACATTACTTTTCCATTTAATCTAGCTAACAATATTTCTATATATGAAAATGATCCTCCTCTATATATATGAGTCTACATCAATAATTTGGGAGTCAAATGTGCCTTATCCGATATTGGATCTGAGCTCGATCTTTGTCCCTTATCATTCATTTAAGATATAGGCCTTCCCGCATCTATTCTTAACCAAACATTTATTTCTATTTGAGCATATGATTCCAATACATGTCCATGCATAGGCACTGTCACTTTTCCACTTATAGTTGGAAAAAATATTATTCTAGTTCTATTTTTTGTCATTGATATCCCAATTTCATATAATTTCTTATGTGGTAGGCCATGGCTTGAGAATGCAATAAGTGTCTTCTACAATTCACCGAAGTGTTAGATTATTACATGAAGGCTTTGAATATGATGTTTCCACCGATAGTACACCATTCCAATATTGCAACCTAGACTTAACCACAACATTACCTATTCTGAATTCTACTATTATGCATCCTGTTGTTGATCCACGACCCATCCACTTCTGAAATTCCCCCATTTACTAATGATATGGTAATTTATTTGGGGTGTGTCCATACATCGGATGTCATACCACCTTTAGTGTCTTCTCATGAGAAATTTTCATCTGCACTTCATCCCTTCACATGCACTCACTTCATGAATAATGCGTTCTAGCCACACATTCCATTTGATCCCAATTTCTCTGACACTATTTGCACATATGATGACTTGACTCGGTTTGGGTTTACACTCGATGATATCTTACCTCCACTGCATTCACCACATTTATATCATGGATATGTTTGCATTACTACTTCTTATGGCCTCCAAGTATATCATTTATCGATCTTTATTGCATGCAGTTAATGTCTTGCACCACTTACTCTTGAAAAATACTGGCTTGATTATATTGGTTGTACTTTAGATTCAGATCATATCGATATTTCCTTCCATGTTCCCTTTGGTCGATTTTTTATTTGTAATGACTCATTTCTTTTCTATTCACAAAACCTTACTCGTTGTTATGCACATGGATGTCCATTACCACCTTTCAATGATAAGGAATATGCAATGGGCATGTAAACTCCATGCTGAAATGGCTCTCTACAAGATTAAACACATACAACTACTTACCAAGTCTCAGATGCATCACCATTCAGTTTTGACCATGAAAATGATGATCTCTTAGACAATATTACTTGATCACACTTATCATCATACACTTGGGGGGCATCATGCTTATTCTTCCCCCTTCTAGTATTATCATTTGTTTTGCATTTCTACTCACTCACTTTGCACTTCATATCTAGTCTTTCACATGCATTTTGCACATCTTGATACATTTGTATCATCATTACCGATGACGCACTCTTGTGATATGGTTCACACTTGAATTTTGAGGGCTTACTACATTCATGAACCTCACATCACATCACACCACACATTTCACACTCGAAGCATTCACGACACATCATTTTCACATCACATTCTCACACATCGTCACTACCCTATGACACACTCTAGTTCCACGGTTCATACTCGACTACTAAGAATTTGAATCTTAAATGAACCTCACCACATTCACTCACACTCTTAACACTCTATACATTATTTTCTATATCTTTCCCAATGACGCATTCTTGATTGCAGAGGGGGCATTTATAAATGAACCTCATCTCATCCATACTCAAATTCACTCGTGGGGCACGTGGCTCCTACCATATTCATTTTTCATTCCATCTCATTCATCCTGCAACATACTACATATCTTGGTTGCACATTTTTTGCTTACTTATTTTCACATTTACACTTTCATTACTATGTTAGATGGATAAATTGTATGTCATTATCTTTATCATACACACATGAGAGTTCACTTGCCTTCTAGTTGTGATCACAAATTTTAGACATATATTTACATGTAGCATGGATGTTTGGCATTGTACCTCTTACCAGTCCTGCAACAAGCTCCTAGTGGCATCCACTTTCATACTCATTACAAGTGTTATTGTTTCATTTTCTACCACTTCCTATTCATAATAGCACACGACTATATTAGATCATACACATTTTGACATGATTTCTATATTTCTAACATGCTAACGATTGTTTCATGGGAAACATTTTCTTTGCAAGAACTATTTCCTACCATGGTTGTTTGTTACATTATTTGCTATTTTTGTCATTGTTTTCCATTGTATGCCATTGTTTGCCGGCTTTTCCCTTTTTCTTATGTGCAAACTATATGTTTTTTTCTTGTGACATCCGAGTGATGTCCAATGTTTACCACCGGATTGTCACGGTCTACATTGTCTTCTTGCTTGTTATCTTACATCTTGTTTTCTATATGTGTGTTTATCTTGTTTGCACTAACACTCGTTTCCAGCCACTTTATTTACATGTGTCTTGGTTTTGACCAAGCACATTCCCTCCCCCGTAGGGAATTAGTTTCATCACAACGTTTGGTCCTCCTTTGGGTTGCATCCTCCTTGCAATTTTTCATGCACCCCAAATGAGGGGGGAATCATTGAGTATCAAACACCCCATACAACAATTTACAATCATAGTTCAACAAAGTTCGAGACGGTACAACAAAGTATTCAATCTCAAAAATGACCAAAAATCTAACTTGAATCTTCGCAAAGTACTGAGACACCGTTGCTCATACACAAACATTAGCACTTGGGCACCCGTCACCCTTCCTTAGTGCCTATGAGCAGGGGAGAAGTTACACATTTTTTCTAAATTTGGCACAATTCACAACAATTTACACAACGACCTTTACATGATAGGTATAGTCTTTCGGCACTCATCATTCATGCATTATACCATCTTTTCTACTTTTTCATTAGATCAAAATGGATGAAAATGTATCGATTCACACACACCATCTATAGTGGCATTTACTCTTTAAGAAGCAGTCAAATGTTGGAGAATAACACTAGACCTTTATCCCTACACTTCTTCCACACTTAGCACAATTGGCATGAGATATCCCAAAAAAATGCAATTAGCACAACTAGCATGATATCACCCAAAAAAATCTTTCCTCTACAACATCTTTGGGATCCTTTCTATCTCTTTCACTAAACATAGATTAGGTGCACATGTTCCTTTTGCATGTTTACTTACTATTTACGTGTTTTGATCAAAATTTTCATCTACACATATTTGACTACTTAGTTTCTCTTCTCTTTTGTAGGTTCATCCTTATGGGAAGAAACAATCACATCTTCAAGAATCAAGTGACATAAACAATGGTACAATGTGACACATTATACATATGCTTTCACCCCTAGTGTCATCATTTTCACCTCCTCCTCTCTAACATCCACGCTTCATATTTTTATCACTCCACACTTTTTCTTGTCTCCTCGGCACACTTTCCACAAGTCAATCTACATGGTTATCATGTACACATCTCTTATCTACTTTATATTATTGATAATTCAATCAAAACATAAAGTGGGGGAAATGTAGACACTATCACACACTTTGGGTATATTTCTACTCTTGATCACAAAATACTATTCATATTATCCCTAAGCAAGAAAAGTACTAATTGACCACTGTCTTAGGTCTCTTTTCTTTCTTTCTATTTGCCTTCTTGGTCTCACATGACTTATTTCCCAGTTTGACCTTTGACACTTTAGTTTTCCCTGAGTCGAACACCGGTGCCCACCAAGATGCCAATTCCTAGGCACTCATGTCCCTTCTAGGTTCCACGACATCTTTCTATCTTGGTCACATCTTTTTCTCCTTTCTAGATATTGAGAATTTTATTTTCTTGGTGGTCGGTCTTTTTTTGCTTACTTACGAAATTGAAGCAAAGGAATCATATAAATACAAATCTATGTGGCACTAATAAAGGACCAAACACTAAGCATCTACTATCATCACCAAAGGTTGCATTCAAAGGCATTACAAGAGCATCAAAACATCCATCTAGCATCCATCCAAGGGACAAGGGACTATATTTTTTAGTATACACTTCATAGGAGGGAAATATCATTTTTCCATATACACATCTATCTACATCTTCAACATCTAGCTATTGCTCGTTATTCAAGTGCATCTAGAAAAAGAGCTACACTGGGAATAATTTTACACACACACACATTCAAAACTACATGGAGTTTAATATGTAGTGCGATTGCCTAGATCATAGGTTCAATTAGTCGGGGACTACCTGGGTTAGTCCAACTCTACATTTACATATTTTTCTTTTTAGGATTTCATGTTTTTGGGGTTTTATAGTTGCTCTTTCTTTTGGTGTGTTTTAAGAAAATTCAATGATCAAGTAGTTACCTAAAGCGACTAAAGGTGACATCCAACGAATATCTTACGACCGCCAAATTGAGTTTCTAAGGTTTTGAGTAGTCATAGGCACCCAAAGGATTTCTATAGCATCCGAGTGCACCGCTTGACCCTATCTAGGCACCTGGTATCCTAGTTCATCAATTTTCTAACTCGACACAACTTAATAATTAATTGGTTTGATAGGTGAGAAAAATCGGCCAAATGATCCCATATCATTCAAATATAATAATCCAATATCAATTGGGGCTCACTTGGCCCTAATTGTGTACCACATCAAATTGACTAGGTAATTAATTATATGTGGCACATAAATGACATCAATTATTTGTAAATAAACTTTCTTGTGAAATTCTTATGTCGGTTAGGACTTGATTAGGCCTAATTATGTACTAAATCAAACCATTCAAGTTATTAGTATTTTAATGCATAAATGGGGTTAATAAAGCCCAAATATAGTCACATTTTTTTAGGCTCAAAAATATATTTCCAAAAAAAAGGCCTTGTATCCTATAGATGCATAAATTTAGAAATTTTCCAGCTAGAAACATTTGAAAATTTTGTATTTGTTCCTATAAAGTGTGGATTAATTAATTTAGAATATTCTACAATGTAACATTTTTACAACTATTAATATATAAGGAATGAACTCATATCAAAACCTTTTATTGTGGTTTATGGTGTAAACATTTGGATAACTCAACCCTTGATCGGACCCTAGGTGTCCCTAGGGATTATCCTCCTTTGGTGGTTGATCCTAATATTTTTCCTCTTGTGTGATTTCATGGCTTACTTTATGTCACCTTTCTCTTAATCCTATATCAATGAACCCACATTTGAGTGTCTCACTAATGTCATCTTGTATGATGATTTTACTGATTTTTATCAATACAAGTGTGAGAACACATATGACAATTATAATAGTATGATTTCTAATAATTATGACCACTTATATCCTATTGATTGTGGTTTTGCTGATAATATCTCTACTACCATTAGTGATAATTCTCAAGGAAAGGGATACCATAATGAATTTGATACTCACGCACATGCACTTTATGACGATGATGAAATAAAAATTACATCCTATTTATAGTACAATGTGCCTAGATAGGGTCAGCGGTGCTTGGGATGCTATAGAAATCCTTTGGGTGCCTATGACTGCTCAAAACCTTAGAAACTCAATTTGGCGAGTCGTAAGATATTCGTTGGATGTCACCTTTAGTCACTTTCGGTAACTACTTGATCATTGAATTTTCTTAAAACTGCCAAAAGAAAGAGCAACTATAAAACCCCCAAAAACATGAAATCCTAAAAATAAAAATATGTAAATGTAGAGTTGGACTAACCCCGGTAGTCACCTGACTAATTGAACCTATGATCTAGGCACTGCACTACATATTAAACTCCATGTAGTTTTGAATGTGTGTGTGTGTAAAATTATTCCCAGGTAGCTCTTTTTCTAGATGCACTTGAATAACGAGCAATAGCTAGATGTTGAAGATGTAGATAGATGTGTATATGGAAAAATGATATTTCCCTCCTATGAAGTGTATACTAAAAATATATTCCCTTGTCCCTTGGATGGATGCTAGATGGATGTTTTGATGCTCTTCTAATTCCTTTGGATGCAACCTTTAGTGATGATAGTAGATGCTTAGTGTTTGGTCCTTTATTAGTGCCACATAGATTTGTATTTATATGATTCCTTTGCTTCAATTTCGTAAGTAAGCAAAAAAATGCCGACCACCGAAAATAAAATTCTCAATAGCTAGAATAGAGAAAAAGATGTGACCAAGATAGAAAGATGTTGTGGCACCTAGAGGGGAAATGACTGCTAGGAATTGGCATCTTGGTCGGGCAATCGGTGTTTCGACTCGGGAAAACTAAAGTGTGAAAGGTCAAACTGGGAAATAAGCTACGTGAGACCAAGAAGGCAAATAGAAAGAAAGAAAAGAGGCCTAAGACAGTGGTCAATTAGTACTTTTCTTACTTAGGGATAATATGAATAGTATTGTGTGATCAAGACTAGAAATATACCCAAAGTATGTGATAGTGTCTCACAATTTCCCCACTTTATGTTTTGATTGAATTATCAATAATATAAAGTAGATAAGAGATGCGTACCTGATAACCATGTAGATTGACTGTGGAAAGTGTGCCGAGGAGACAAGAAAAAGTGTGGAGTGATAAAAATATGAAGCATGGATGTTAGAGAGGAGGAAGTGAAAATGATGACACTAGGGGTGAAAGCGTATGTATAATGTGTCACATTGTACTGTTTTTTATGTCACTTGATGCTTGATGATGTGATTGTTTCTTCCCATAAGGATGGACCTACAAAAGAGAAGAGAAACTAAGTAGTCAAATATGTGTATATGAAAATTTTGATCAAAACACATAAATAGTAAGTAAACATGCAAAAAGGAACATGTGCACCTAGTCTATGTTGAGTGAAAGAGATAGAAAGGATCCCGAAGATGTTGTAGAGGAAAGATTTTTTTGGGTGATATCTTGCTAGTTGTGCCAAGTGCATTTTTTTGGGATATCTCATGCCAATTGTGCTAAGTGTGGAAGAAGTGTAGGGATAAAGGTCTAGTGTTATTATCCAACATTTGAATGCTTCTTGAAGAGTAAATGCCACTTTAGATGGTGTGTGTGAATCGATACATTTTCATCCAGTTTGATCTAATGAAAAAGTAGAAAAGATGGTATAATGCATGAATTATGAGTGCCGAAAGACTATACATGTCATGTAAAGGTCGTTGTGTAAATTGTTGTGAATTGTGCCAAACTCGGAAAAAATGTGTAACTTCTCCCCTGCTCATAGGCACTAAGGAAGGGTGATGGGTGCCCAAGTGCTAATGTTTGTGTATGAGCACTAGTGTCTCATGCTAAACGAAGATTCAAGTTAGATTTTTGGTCGTTTTGAGACTAATGATTTGCTACTTGGAGTGGAACACCTTTGAAAGACGGAACTCTAACTCTCGTGATGTCTCACCGGGCATGCTAGAACTATTATCACGAAATTATAACACCCCGAATGGCCTTAGATTTGAGTGGGGCATTCGGTGTAATTTGTGTAACATTGGATCATCTCTCAAGTTGTGGGACTTGTGGGCTTGAGATGATCCTCCAAAGAAGGTTGGTTCTTTCTCCTAAACTACCTACCACAATCTACTCTAATGCAAGAAAACTATCTAATCCTAATCTATCTTTCCAAGGGACTAGGGGAAGAGATGTATGAAAAAAACCTACACTAAAGTGGTGATACACCAAAAAAGGAGGGTTGTTGATCAAAATCTCAACTACCTGAAGTGAAGAGGGTGAGAAATGGAGAGGATGGACAAGATGCATCACAGACCAAAGATAAAGTTCACATAGAACAACACTTCAAACCCATTAAAAAAATCTCTCAAAACTTGCAATAGACATCAGAGATATGCACAGTATACCCTGCAATGGTGAGAGGAAAGAAGAGACAATAAAATAAGCAAAGGATGGACAAAATGGATCACGAAACACATTTTATTGCTCCATGAGTTCACATAATACATCATTAGTGGGCAAGGGGCAAGAAAATTCCATTACAAAGAAAAGAGAGGAGGCTTAAGCTCCACATTCAACCCTAGTAGGGAAGAAAGAGAGAGGGGGTAGGAGAGAAAATGACCAACTCTTTTACAAATGAGCCCAAGATTACAATTTATAGAATTGAGAAGGAGAGAGAGAATTGCAATCCTGGATTTGTCTTTTCAACCACTTGTAAGTTGTCATAAATGAGTGTAATTGATGGTATGTTGCTTGCAAAAGGCTCCCCATGTTGTCCCATGTGTTGCAGCAGAGAGATAATGATGACCATGCCTCATTAAATGCATCCCAACTACCAATTAAAACATTGTTATGAAACTGACATGTTTTCCTCAAAATTACCATCAAAACTTTATCAATCTCTACATTTCTTAACTTATGTGCATCAGTCTTGGATTCACGATTTCAATGAGACCAATTTTGTGAAAATCTGTTGAGAATTGTGAAATTTATGCCCATTCGAAGTTTCGCGCAAAAAACTGTCATTTTCATTTGTTCATGATTTCCAAATTTTCTGCAACATCTCATGGATTTGGAGTTCTACGACATTCGAGCCTTTTCCATGGACTTTCTTTCTCGTGGCTTTTTCTATGGAATTTTCAATGGATTTTTTTCTCGTAGCTTCGCAGATTTCTATTGCACTTTGTTCGTGGCTTTTTCCATGCACTTTGGTCTGCGGCTTCATTCTCGTGGCTTTCCATTGCTTTTCTGCGAACTTCAATTTTATGGGATTTTTGTGAATTTTTTTGTGGCTTCAGGATTTCTATGGAACTTTGTTTTGTGGCTTCATTCTGCGGCTTTCGCGGCTTTTTTGTAGACTTCAATTCTACTAATTTTTCCATATATTTTCTTCGTAGCTTCAATGGATTTCTAAGGCACTTTGTTCTCGCAAGTTTGTCAACCTTTTTGGTATCGTTGTCCGAACAATTTTTTTCACCATATCCATAATACGCTGACTTCTGGCCATTTCAGGTTTTGGGTCCCATGCGTACCCTCATCCCAAATGTCCCATGGACCGCACGAGACAAAATCTTCCACCTTTTCCACATTTCTTTAGCTTGTGGCCATTTCAGCTTTTTAGGTCTCGACTGTGTCCATGGGAACTTGTATCTTCTGGGACAACATTTTTCTGACTTTGTCACAAAACATTTCTTTCTTTGCAAATCAGACTTGAAATCAATACGACAAACCCTAGCATGACCTCGCATTGGTTCCATCCGTAGCAAATCGGACCCACAATGCACTAAAATAGGCCCTAGACTTCATTTTTCATATTTTCACAAATTTTCTTAACTCCTTGGATTTTCTTTGGATAGGGAAGTTAGAGAAAATGCAAGTGACCCCTTAACAGCTGATTTTGGGCCTAAAATATTTTCTTCTCACTCAAGCCTAAAGAAATTGTGCGGAGTTATCAAAATTTACCCCGGGGTGAATTTTAGATAACAATTCCCACATCTATTATTTACACATATGGGGCCTTTCATTTTCTTCTTCTAATACAAAATATTTTAAAACCATAATTCATAGCTTCGGTCTCAAACCTTACAATTATGATGAGGTTCCATTACTTAGATCTAATGTCATGGATTCTACTCAATTTCTTCACAAACCACTTGTATCTAAAATGGATCCCTATCCTTTTCCTATGGGTTTTTATTCTCCTAAAATTCATATTTATAATTGAAAACATGATCCCGAAGAGCACCTTCATGATTTACATGTCACTTTTTAGATTGTGCTTACAATAATATATTAATCACTTGGCTATTTCCTGGAAGCCTCAAGGAGTTTTATTTAAAATGGTTTTACGATTTTCCCAATTATTTAGTTTTGGATTTGAACCCTTTAATTTTATCCAAGACTTTATCAATCCAAATGTTATTGAATGAGACAATATCCCAAGAAATCTAATGATACATGTAAACTCTCTACTTTGAAATTGTTCACAAAATCACGGTTAAACGTTGTCATTCTACTTTTTGATTAGAAAATCATAGAGATAGCTAGTGAATGAATTTTCTTATGCTTATTATCAACAATTATAGGAAAGGAAAGAATATAAACTCATACACACCAATAATTTTTATCCTGAAAACTCCATAGGAGGAAAACTAGTCGGGAAGGGAAAATGCTCTTTCCTCCCACTTTTTAGTGGCCAATTCAAATAAGAAATATAGAATTTACAATAAGTATAAAAGAGAAGTAGATGATATCTCACACTTCCTCCCAATTACTTGTTTATTCTACCTCAACACTCCTTTCATCTATAATCACAATTCTAGCATTAAGAATTCATTGCTCACTTTCTTTCATGCTTCGATAATAAAAAAATCTCCTTCCTACATATATTTATAGCCTTTCTCATGTCCTCCCATGCACTAGAGGATGGGAAAGGTCATGGAGGAGAAGAGACATGAACAACCATTCAAGTTCTGGGACTGTTTGTTTTGAATTTTATTTTTCTCGTTCGAGAGTGTCACGATCGCCATCTAGTGCAGATCGGTGGTCACATGATCGCCGCTTTGCCTTAGGTGGGTGGTAGTTATAGGACCACCGCTGGGTTGGGCGGTGGTTTTGTAACCGCCACTTTGTACAGAGAAGTAATTTTGTAACCGCCACTTTGGACAGAGTGGCGGTTACATACATAAAGACAAAACCTCTGTTTTGTCATTTTCCTTATTTGGTGCTAGCTGATCGATGAAGTAGAATCATTTTAGATCCCTATGGATCACAACTCCCCTACTTAGGATACTTTTTATCCCACAAAATCTTAGTGGGGAAGTAGATGAGAAAATAATTCCCTCACTTGCTTCTTTGGGTACCATCGGGTCTCGCCTTGGTGTCTTTCCTTTCATCCAACCTTCTAAGACTCTTGTGGACCTCTCCTAGTCTCTCTTACCTTCTGCTGCAACACTACATCCTCCTTCAATTCACCTCATGATTCCAAGATGCAATCCTCAATGGAAGGTAGCAACTATAGTCCTTCATCTTCATCTAGCATGGATGGCTCATATAGGTGCAAGTTCTCATAATTTACTACTGAGTACATCCTCATAAATGATAGAAAATCAAGTCAAAAGGCATTTTCTCCAACTTGCTCCAATATGGTGAAGGGTTCATATCATAGTGGCTTGAGCTTCCGTGCTTGACCTTGTAGTATCTCCTTGCTCAAGTAAATCCAAACTCTATCTCCAACATGAAGCTTATGTTCTCTCCTTTTTTATTGTGCGTATCCATGCACTTGGTTTTAGATTTCTCTATCATTGTTCTTTGACTTTGAGATGGATTTTTGGATCCTATCAATGATTTTTTTGGTCTAGTCATCTATGTGTCTCGTGTCTCCTCCTCATAATGCTTCCCAACTACTATGTCCAGTGTATTTGAAGGTAGATATCCCAAGCATGCTTTAAATGGTGACTTCATAGTGGATGTGTGTACTTTCTGGTTATAGCAATGTTGAATGTATGCTAAGGACTCATCCTCATTCCTTGGGTATTTGTTATTATACCCTATGATAAATCGTATACCAATGTCTTGTTCACCACCTTTTTTACGTCCATCTATCTATGGATGGAAATTCATGCCCCTTTATAACCTAGTATCCATCTTTCCATAAAATTAGTCCAAAACTTCCCCCAACGTAGAATTCCTGTCGAAACAATAGACTTTGGCAAGAAAAAATGCACCCATACATTAGCAAAGAAAATATCTACTACCTCATGTGCTTTTATTGTCTTTTTACATACCATAAGGATACACATCTTCTGAATCTATCAACAAAAACATAGAGATAGGCATGGCCATGTTTATACATAGGTAATCCTCCTAAAAATCCATAAAAATGTCCTCCCAAGGACTAGTGGTTACTTGCAAAGGCATATACAAACCCTCCTTCCTAGTCTTAGGGTTTTTGTTACAAAAAGTTTACATCCACATATAAATTTTGATACGTCTTCTTATATATTGGGCCAATACATGTACCTTTGTAATTGGGCTAGGTATTACCAACACCGAAATGTCCCGCTACTTTCAAGGTATGTGTTTCCCTCATCAATAGAAGTATTTCTTCTTTAGGAACAAAAACATTCCCCCATCGGTAGAGCAGCTTGTCCTTGACATAAAAATATTTAATCCCCATTCTTTTAACCCCTTGGGTGTGTAACTTCTTAAATTTCACCATAAATTCTTTGTCCTAGGCATATGCCTCTCTATAATCTTACTTCGTGAAGGGATCGATCCGAGAGATAGTGGCCAAGCGGGAGGACTTATCCTATGTGGGTGTCCTAGACAACATGTTTTCCACTAATTTTATACTACCATTCTTGTATTTGATCACAAGATGGAACTTTTAAGGAACCAAATCCATTTGTAGTGCCTTTTCTACTCCAATTTGAACTGTGCTTGCAAATATTGGAGAGGTTTTTGGTCATTGTGCACTATAGTTTCTTTACACAAAAATAATGCTTCCATTTTTAATTACCTAAACTAGTGCATACATTTCCTCATCATATACTTTTGAATATCCTTTAATGCTGAAGTAAAAGTTTCATAATGATTGCCTATGGTTTTATGTCCTGAAGAAACACTGTGCCCATAGCGTAATCACTGGCATCTGTCTCTACTTTAAAGGGTTGCTGCAAATTATGAAGATCAGAAATCTTTGGAGCATGACTAATCTTATATTTCAATAACTCAAAGGATTTTTCTTTTTCCTTACCCCAGTCAAAACCCTTTCTCTTTGCGGCCACTATGTGTATAGGTGTTGCAATTATGGAGAAGTCAAAATGAACTTCCACATGTACTGTACTACTCCCACAAAAATCCTAGTCTCTATGGCTCTTGTTGGTGTTGGCCAACTGGTGATGGATTTCACCTTCTTTGGATTCACTCGTAGCGATCCTCCTCCGACAACGTGCCCAAGATAGACAAGTGACTGTTTTACAAAATCACATTTCTTCATATAACAAAACAACTATTTCTCCCTGAGAACTTGCAAGACTTGTTGCAAATGTGTTAGATGTTCCTCCCATGTGGCACTAAAAATCAAGATATCATCTAGATAAACAATGACACATGAATATATGAAATCTCACAAGACATCATTCATCAATCTCATAAATGTAGTGGGTGCATTACATAAACCAAATGGAAGTACTAACCACTTAAACAAACCCTTCTTTGTCTTGAAGAAATTCTTCCATATATTCTCATCCTTCATTCTAACTTTTGATAACTTGACTTGAGATCTAACTTCATGAAGAATTTGGCATGCTAAAGATTGTCCAAGAGATCATCTATGCGGGGAAGTGGATATCTGTTCTTTATGGTGATCTTGTTCAAAGCATGGAAGTTGATGCACATTATCCAAGAACCATCCTTCTTTGGCACCATCACAATAGGTGCTCGGATGTATCACCTCTTGGTTTAACAGTTCCTAGAGTTTTTTCTTTACTTCATTACTCTCCAGCAAGGATTTCCTATACAACCCGATGTTTGGTAGAGGGGACTCGAAAAACATTTGAATCTCATGTTCTACTTACCATTTTTATGGTAACCCACTTGGAACCTAACAAAATTCCCTGAAAAGATTGAATAATATTATCCAAATAATTTTTTCCTTGGATAGAAATCTTTAAAACTTCTACCCCATCTAGTTTATCCTTTAACAAAATTAAACAAAAGCGATTATGAGTTTCTTGAATAAGTCATTTTTCTTAGTTAACACTCACCATAGTAACACATGTCTTACGCTGGTGTGCCTAGATGTTGTAGCTAATCCCATCCTTGACCCATCGTATCATTTTTCCCTTCTCATAAATAGAGCATCCCTAATATACAAGTAACGAATCCTAAAAACAACATCAAAAACATCAAGTGGAATAACATCAACTTCTAATACATCAATATACCGGGAATTTATCCCAAACTTGACCTTACGTCTTTTTGTTACCTGAATTTCAACACCCTTCTTAACCCAACCCAAAGCATAAGGGTGTGGATGCTCGTAAGTCTCAAGACCAATATTCTTTACAACTACTTTCAGAAATAAAATTACACCGAGAACCGTTATCAACCAAAGCATTTACCTTAGTTCTCTTGATCTAGATTTTGATATGGAATAGTCTACTCATCTCCTCTTCTTGGCTGTCCATGTTGGTTTCCGTGCATCCAAGACTCTTGTCTACATCAGATTCATCTTTAATTTCCACCTCCCCTTCTGTATTTATAGTTTTCATGCACTTCTTTGATTCCTTGGTTCGGGTCTTCATATGTAACTCTGGATGCAACTTCCAACATGCGGCGTCAAGTATGACCATTGATATCACTATTCTTGTAAAAATTATTGGGATATTTAAAAGTATTTAAAGTAGTGGAATCTTTTTACCTTTCCCTTTCCACTTACCCTTGTTACTTGTTTACCCATGTTCTTTCATCTACTAATTTTTTGACTATTTTTCCCATGGCTCTGCTTCTCCTTTCTTATTTTCATCATCTATGTAGTATGCCTACACACAATACTCCTTGAGATCTTTGAGATTTGTGGAGATGAATTCTATTTTAAGGTAATTGTGAAGTCCTCCCACGCACTTAGTTAAAATATCCTCATCCTCCAAGTCCATGTTCAAAGCAACATGGCTCGCCTCGAAACTCCATAGTATAGTTTTGCAAACTTTGACCACTTTGCCTTGTCTAAAATATTGCCATTTAATCATTTGTTTAGTGTTATGGCCAATAGGATTGAAGTTAGATCTAAGTAATTCTTTAAATTATTTCCAAGATTTCACAATAGGATGTTTCTTCTTTTCATAAGTGGCTAGATGGGTATCCCACCAAACCAAAGCATGTCCCTCCATTTTGAGACATACAAATATGATCCTTTGTGCCTCGGTGACTTTATGGATGCTAAAGTAGACTTCTAGTTGTTTTAACCATTTATCAAGAAACTCTCCATCTAATTTTCCTTCAAAGCATTTAATTTCAAGTTTCATTTAAACATTAAAAGGATCATGATCAGATTTTACCTTTTCTCTTGCATTTGAAGTCTCTTCTTCATGCTTTTCCCCATGATCTTCCTCATCATGGCTCCTCCCTATGCCAAAATTTCTGGCTAATTCTCAAACCACTAAGTCCATGGAGGCTTTCTTAACAAAAGTCATATTCTGCAAATTTTCAAGTTCTTCTTGTCTTATAAACATCCTATTTATCATGGTCTCCAACATCTCGATTCTCGGTGACCAATTTCTCTTCCTTAATTTTTCCCCGAATTCTTTTTTCCACTTCCTTATAGAAATATCTGGATCACAAGGTAAAGCCTCTTCACCTTTAGATCTCATCACTATCTTCCAAATCCAAGAACGAATACCATAATATGGATACTTGGTATCTTTGATACCAAAATTATCTATAAACTCTCTACTTTGGATTTTGTCACGTAATCACAATTAAACATTGTCGTTCTACTTTTCGATTAGAAAATGTTAGAGATAGCTAGTGAATGAATTTTCTTATGCTTAGAATCAACAATTGTAGGAAAGGAAAGAATATAAAATCATACACACCAACAACTTTTATCCTAGAAACCTCCATAGGAGGAAAACCGATTGGGAAGGGAAAATGTTCTTTCTTCCCACTTTTTATTGGCCAATTCAAAAAATAAGTACAAAATTTACAATAATTATGAAAGATAAGTAGATAATATTTCACACTTCCTCCCAATTACTTGCTTACTTTGCCTCAAAAATCCTTTCTTCTAAAAACACAATTCCAAAGCACTAAGAATTTCTGCTCACTTGCTTTCATGATTGATAATAAAAAATTCTCCTTCCTACATGTATTTATAGCTTTTCTCATGTTGTCCCATGAATCTGAAGGATGGGAAAGCTCATGGAGGAGAAGAGACCTGAACAACCTTTCTAGTTCTGCTATTGTTCATTTTGAATTTTATTTTTTTGTCCGAAAGTGTCACACGACCGCCGCCCTGGTTGTGTGGTGGTTACAAGACCACCGCCTAGGTTGGGCATTAGTTACGTAACCTCCGCTCTGCAAAAAGCACTTTGGTTCTATTAACATAAATACATAACATTTGTTTCTTCATTTTCCTTCTTCGGTGTTGGTTGATTTGATGAAGTAGAATCATTTTGGATCCCTATGGATCACACCTCCCCTTCTTAGGAGCCTTTTGGTCCCACAAAATTTTAGTGGGGAGTTGATGAGGAAACAATTCCCTCAATTGGTCCTTCGAGTACCACCGGACCTTCCTTTGTGTCTTTCCTTTCATTCTAACCTTCCAAAACTCCTGCGAACCTCTCCTAGTCTTTTCGACCTTATTACGCAACACTACATCCTCTTATAATTTGCCTCGTGATTCCAAGATGCAATCCTCAATGGAAGTTAACAAGCTGTAGTCCTTCATTTTCATCTATCATGGATGGCTCTTAGAGGTTCAAGTTCTCATAGTTTACTACCGAGTGTATCCTCATAAATGACGACAAATCAAACCGAAAGGCATTTTATCCAGCCTACTCCAATATGACAAAGGGTGCATATTGTAGTAACTTGAGCTTCCATGCTTAACCTTGTAGTCTCTCCTTCCTAAAGTAAAGCCAAAATATATCTCCAAAATGAAGCTTATGTTCTCTCTTGTGTTGATCATGCCTAGCCTTGTACTTGGCTTCATATTTCTCAAATCTGTTCTTTAACTTTGAGATGGATTTGTCGGATCCTCTCAATAAATTTGTTTTCTCTAGTCACCTATGTGTCTCTTGTCTCCTTCTCATTCTCGCTACCCAACTCCTATGTCGAGTGGAATTTTTGGTAGATATCCTAAGTATGCTTCAAATGATGACTTCATAGTGGATGTGTGTACTACCCGATTATAAGAATGTTGAATGTAGGCTAAGGAATCATCCCAATTCCTTGGGTATTTTCTATTATAGCCTCTAATCAACTATACCAAAGTCCTGTTCACCACCTCTATATGTCCATCTATCTCGTAGATGGAAATCATGCTCCGGGGTTCATTTTAAGACACCTCTAGAAAATTGGAGGTGGAAAATACCTGGTGAATATCCCCGGAATTGGTTTTAGCAAAAGGTGAATTTGACAGTTTTCCAAAACCAAATTTTCACTAGTTTTTTCAAGCCAGAGAGACTACAGATTTTTAAACATTGACGTGCATCAACAAGAGCTCATTGATACCATGTTGATGTGCGTCAACAACGGCCATTGACACACATCAACAAGGGCTATTGACACGCATCAACGACCCTTGTTGACACACGTTAATGACTCCTCTTGACGCGCATCAACAAGGGTCATTGGTGCGCGTGTCAACAAGGGTCGTTGACGGCGTGTCAATATCCCTTGTTAATGTGTGTTAATGGCCCTTGCTAACGCGTGTGTCAATGACTCCTCTTGACATGCGTCAACAAGGGCCATTGACGTGCGTCAACAAGGGCCATTGACATGCGTCAACAAGGGTCATTGACGTGCATTGATAAATGTCATTGATGGTTGACCCTTGATTTTTCCTATAAATACCCTCCCGTCGGTCATTTTCATGTTTACACTTTCTGGCTCTTGATTTTTTTTTGTATACAGGAATCCATCATTCTCAAAGACTCAAGCACAACTACAATGGTGACTACAAGTGCATCCCAAGTGCAAGCTCAAGACAAAAATCAAGAGGAAAATCTAGTCCTATCCACGGGCAAGATCATCTACAGGAATCCTTTGTGCCCCCACATCTAGACTATTTTACAGATGACTTCCGAATACAAGGATTTAATCGATGCATGTGAGTTTAGTGGGCTTGTTAAGATGCCCCATTTTGAAACATAGACCAAGATATTTTGAACTACCTTCTCTCATCTTACAATACAGAGGACGACTTGTTTTATGTTACTATGAATGACGGCCGATTGTTTCAATTTGGTATCGACCCAACTGACATTCATTGGTTTACGGGCCTTCCATTCAAAAATTTACCCTTTGTTACAATGAAGGCAACACTCGTCGAAGATGATAAGAAATATCTCAAATCGACGTTCGGTTTCCATGTTGATTGTAAGTATAATTCGTTTTCATTCATCATTTTTTATTCAGTTTTTTATTGTGATACAATTTAATGTTATATTAATTCCCACTATTTTTTGGCATTTGCAGCTCATGTCAATAAATCCAGGCGTGGTGTGGATATGCAAGAAATTGCACACCACTTTCTTGCTGCAATGATTTCCTTTTTTCAATCCAGAATAGTTTTATAGGGTTGGCAAACAGATATACCAAACTGGGCCATTGCATACATTGTTGCAACTATCGCAAAACAAAAATTTGATTGGTGCACCTTTTTATCAAAAAAAAAAAAAAGAACTGACATAACAAATGCAAAGCTTTCAGAAAAACCTGTCATTTACTCCACAAACTATCTCCTTGGCCTTTATTACAAGGCTCTTTTAAATTTAAAAGACAAACCAATTCCCACTTG
Source organism: Taxus wallichiana var. yunnanensis (assembly GCA_018340775.1). NCBI lineage: Eukaryota > Viridiplantae > Streptophyta > Pinopsida > Cupressales > Taxaceae > Taxus > Taxus wallichiana. The sequence continues at coordinate 340,083,612 of CM031244.1, forward strand.
CACTGACGAGGTGTTGATGAAGTTGTCAATTCCATTTGAAGAACAACAGGTATAAACTATTAAGTTTGTATTTTGACATTACATTGTGCACAGGTATTAACAATTTACTATTTGCAGAGAATATTTATGGAAGCCCTTCCCGAAAAAAGGTGTTATCAAGAGGAAGAGGCCACAACAACACCGAGCCTTCGGGAGATTCCTTATCTGAAATGGAAGCTCACTCCTCTCCGACCCCCAACAGTTTGAATTTGTTAAACGCCAGAGAAGTAATACCTTTTCATGTATTATTTACAAATTCCAAATTTGTATTTTCATTTTCCAATTTAAATTTTACCCAATTGAATTGACATACAATTCAATGTTGATGACATTGCAGGGACTTTGGACCATACGCGTGTTTCGAAACTCAACCATCTTCCCGACTCACTCGATCAATCACATGCATTTGTATCTTCTCAACAACCACCAATTACTACTCCAACACAGCCACCCTTAGCACTATGACAAGCTACCCTCAACAACAAGGTACAAGTTTTGAATACTACTTCATTTAATTTCATAGTTTTTGCATTGTTTTCTATTTTTTCATATGTTTTTTCTTGAACTTTTCAACACATTGCATTCCTTCTGTTCAAAAAAGCACCGCCGCCCCTCTCACCAATAATATTTAAAATGCCAACTAGAGGATTAGAAAAAAGAACATTAGTAAACACATGCCAATTGCTCCGGCCCCTAGCGGGACACTAAATATTACCTCCTCCTTTCAAATTCCAACCCTCTTGGTGGCTTGCCCAGTGTAATGGACATATCGGTTTTGAATAATATAAATTTAGATGAAGATTACTTGGGCATTGATAGCAATGACCCAACTGGATTTTTCAATACCCGTGAGATGATTCAAGGCCAGTAGGTATACTTTAATTTCAACATACTTTACCATATTGAATTACATTTTTCTTTAGATTTATTTGTCTGAATCTTGATTAATTTTATCACAAATAGGATCAAGCCACCCAAAGGTAGAAACAAGTAGTAGTTGATCTACCTGAAATCCCCCATACCTCTCCAAATGAGATCATCTTCATCAGATACAGATGGTGAACAATTGAGCGAACTTAATTGGTTATGATTTTCAATCCCATGTCGGTGAGTTTATTCTACCTCATATCAGTTAGCTCATAGAATGGGAGAGAAGGGCTAAAGTACTTATCAATGAGATTATTAGTCGTTATGAAAATTATTGGCAAAGGGATAGTTTATACGCTGCATCCCGTAATCAACGGGAAGATGGATTCCTTACTTACCCAATTAATAAGTGGACTGCCACGTATAACAACAACTATAAAGACGACATTTTGGATAAGACATTAAAAAAATTGGAAAATATTAGTTTGAGGCCTAGACATATTTTAACAAATGGTCTAAGGACAAGGATCAGTAGCGATTGCATATGGTGAGAGAGATAGAGTGGTGGTAAGTATTATTACTTTCAAACAATAATTTTTATTAATTTAAATTTTTCTTATTTTAGTAATTTTTGAATTGACATTACTTATTTTGTGCAGTTGAAATATGAAAATTTGAAGATTCAAGCAAAGGTTTTCCAAGTTCACTTGGAAACAATGAAGAATAGTTTATCGCAATGAAGAATTTGAAGGAAAATATTGTTTTGGTTAACAAACAAAACAATACACTGAAGCGGATAATTAAAGAGCACGGATTCAACCATAAAATATTATTCAAAGTTAAGGCAATAGCTGATCAAATTTTTGTCCCATGGAGATGCGACAAAACAAGAAGAAAGAATTTTTAAAAACTAGACAAAGTCTTTGCGAGAAGATCTCATAAGTTCTCGGGGTTATTTCTTCCGTTGGGTAAAGGGGTACACCACATGAGAAAAACCATTGGGGAAAGGAGCACAGGAGTTGAAATGGATACAGAAAAAGAGGGTTGAAATTTTTATTATTGAGTGTGGAAACTTGAAATATTGAATTTTATTATCTAGATTTGATAGCCTTTGAAAATTTGAAATACTATATAATCTTTAATTTTATAACTTCCTATATATTATGTATAGAATTTCTAGATTGTATATGGAGTTTATGTTTTTTGGTTTACTTGTAATGATGATTGCATTAGATAGGGATGATGACGTATGTTTCTTGTTTACTTGGATTATCATGAATTGTATGTGGACATAGATTTAGCTTCAAGCACGATAATTCTTCTTCTCTAGACATTTAAACTTGTTTTAAGATAATTCTTCTTCTCTATACTTGTAATGATATGATCATGATGACATTAGAATGGATAATTGTTTTTAAAAAATGGAATGTGTTAGGATGGAGACATTTCTTTAAATTTATAATAGATAAATAATTGTTTTAATAATAATTGTAGTGTCAAGATTATGATAATGATATGATGATGATATGATATATATGGATGATGATGAATTTTATGTGGATGTAGATTTAGCTTCTAACACGATCGTGGATGATGAATTGTATAATGGATCATGGATTATGGCTGTATAATATGGAAAAATATTCCACTGTAAAATTTGATTGTGTCATTTTATCCCACAAAGTTTAAAAAATATATCAAAACATTTTACAAATATAAAAACTAAATTAAACCTAATTGTAAGAAATCAAGAAAGATGATATGATAGGGTTTAACTTACCTCTAGTGTTTTAGATGGCTATGAAATCATCACTGGTAATGTGCTAGATCTTTGTTTTAAGAAAACTCAACACGAGAAATGGATTAGTAGATAGATGGGTGAGTTGCTTGACATTGTCAATCCCGAGAAGTACCAACTTCCTCGGATGGATGTCAACCCATGTTTTCAAAAAAATAAAAAATTGTATATAAATAAATGTAAATATATATACCTGTAACATCTTTAATGATAACAAGAGCTGAAAAAAATTAAAGTGACAAACAATAAGATTAAGGTGAAGAAGATACCTATTTAAAGTTGAAACAATCCATTATCAATAGCTTCTTCAAACTCGATGTTCTCTTTTGTAGAGTGTGACGATGCACCAATTCCACTCTCAACGTTGGAAATAGTTTTACTTATAGCTATATTATTCACCCCTCTTCTTATGCAAAGGGAATTCCAATGCGCAATTGCTCTATTGAAAGGAAAGGTTTCCATGGAGTATCGAGATACATAACACCTCATGCAACTTTCCAGATTTTTATCCAACTTGTTTCTCAGTTTTGATTTTATAAATGATAATGCACTGAAAACCCTTTCATCCTCCATAAACCCCAAAATCATTGTTTGGCATAACTCATATTATCTAAAATATTCACTGATATCTTCTTGTAAGATAGAACTTTGATAGATTCCTCACCACAACCTTGTAATAGCACCACTTTTAGAAGGTTTGTCTAAATTTTTATATTGGTTCCTCATTGTTGTTGCAAAATTTGTTGATTGAAATTTTAATAAATCAGCATTCAATATACCTTTGATTTTCATACCCTTGAACTATGAAGTCTTTATGAAATGTTCCATTATTGTACCCATGGATTTATGGAAATGCTTTCTTAAAAAGTCAACACAACCACCTTTAATATTCCAAAAATTATGATTCATCACACCCGTTGCTTCAAGAATTTTTCTTTGGAGAAACATTCTCTAATTTCTGATGATAAGGATTTTGATTTTTTTTTAAGCTTTATTCTTGTTTCAACTATAACAAACTCAAAGAGATTACGTGTCACGGGAACATATTCTTGTTCCAATCCTATAATATCTTGACGTTTTTACAAAATGTGCAGTGGTATGTCCCTCCCATTAATAGTGATGCAGAGGTGATCATGGATATTAAATCTCAAATAGTTACTGGGATTTTTAAGATCTAATAAAGCTTTCCATTCTCTGAAAAGCAGTGTATCAAAACTATCTTGCGAACAATAAAAGATATCAAGACTTTGACATACCATTTTTCTCATCCGTATAAAATCCACAATATAGATTAATCTTCCCTATGCATGCTTCATCGATGTATTGATCTCCTACAACATTGGAAGAATACCAACCAATGTAAGCAATGTCTCCAAATCAGTTAAACGGAACAACAAGTCCCTCACCCTATCAACCTCATGATGATATTTGTGTATGAAACCAACCAACGAAGGATACTCCTCACGAACTTTGCATGCAAGTTCATACAAAGAGATCCATCTAGTCTCAAAATCTTTCAGAATTTTTTTGCCATCTGTAATTCCAATTGCAAATTTCTGGAACTCAAGAAATCACTTTGGGCTACTTTCCATATAGGCATGAAGTTCTCTTATAAGGTCTTCTAATTTATCAAAATTTTCGTAGTTGCTTACCATTTTATACACTAAATTCATTATGTGAGCCATACAGTGAATTGGTAGCATATATGGGGCCATTGTTGTTTGTAATCTAACACACACCTGCTTGGTGACCCTACATGATAGTTGCACCATCACGCTCTCGATGCATACCAACTTCATATAAATTTCATAATCAGTCATTCCAGCAATATCTTTCAAATGAGAAACAACTATTTTATGTAGGTTATCGGCATTACGGTTTTCAACCATTTTCATAACACCCAACAGATGAGGTGTCCTTATATGATTTTCTAAATTATAGACATGGATACATACCCATGCAGTTTTGTCGACTGCTATCACTTCATCAATTGAAAGAGAGACAAACTTTTATTTTTTTACATTCTCTTTCAAATATTCCTTCTCTATCATCGAAAGACATTTTTCCATTTCCCATCCACTACTTTCAGACCAATGAGATTGAGGTACATTCAAGCATTCCATTATATTGATACAAAACTTTGAAATTGAGGAAATCCGAAATCGGTCTTCCTTTCTTTAGTATGTGAAATAAAGTAGAGAATTGTATGAGTTTTGCATGTATATTTGTTTGATTCATCTTACCAATTTACGATGTGATCATTCCTCCCTTTTCCACGAGATGTCTGCATTTTTTCGCCCTACCTCATAATCCGCTACGTATCTAACATGCATGCATTCTTTTTCAGTTTTCCACTTGTGTGTTTTGATTTTCTGGCCATCCGCCCCCGTTACAGTCAAATATTGTTTTCCACAATGTTTTTCTATAGTGTCAAACTTCATTTTCATTTTTTTACTTTCCTAATTTCCACATACATATTGTACATGTACACTCATGTGGGATCTCTTCATAATTATATGATTGTACAAGTTCGATAAATGGAAATTTATCTACCCAATCAAACTTGTATGACCTGCCAATGGTCCACATATTCTTGTTCGTTTTCAATGTTTTACTTTTTGAGTAAAATTTTGAGCAATATCACAATCACTTGGTTTAATATTTCATGAACTGAAATTTGAATTTGATTTCTATGTTCCATTTTGCTAAGTATTTGTATGTGTGATATCTTGATGCACTTATGGTTACACCCTAACATGAAGAATATCTTCAAGATTTGGCATATTATTATAGGTTTAATTTTTTTGATCTTTGTGCGGCATGCATGTCCACCTCAATAATACCTTCCACACAATCGCATTCGATTCTTTCCGTGAGAGCTATATGGTTGTTGGTAGTTTCAATAATCGTATCAACAGAGTTTCCAAAATACTTTAATAATGACTTGAGATTTCTTAGTTACTTTTAGGGTCTTCACATTCTTAGGACTAGCACCTTCCATTATTCTAAACAGAGTCCTACGTCAGCAAAAGAACCAAGTAGTGACTCAGTGAGTTAGAGTCAAAATTATTGTCACACGTCAACTATGGTAATCCCTGTCGCGCGTCAACAACTAACCCTTTATCATGCGTCAACAACGCGTCAACTATCCCTGTCATGCGTCAACAAGGCATCAATTGTCTGTCACACATCACCAAGGTGTCAACTAGCTCTATCATGCATTACCAAGGTGTCAACTGGCTCTGTCATGCATCACCAAGGCATCAACTAGCTCTGTCATGGGCCAACTCTCTATCATGTGTCACCAAGGTTTTACTGTCTCTATCGTGCGTCAATTGCTTATGCCCTTGTTGCACGCCAACTCTCTCTATCACATATCAACAAGGTGTCATTGTCTCTGTCGCGCATCAACTCTATCCCTGTCATGCGTCAACTGCTTACCCCCTTTTCGTGCATCTGCAATATCTCCTTGTCACGCGTCTACAATACCTCTTTGTCATGCATCAACTATATCCCTGTTGCGCATCAACAACTAACCCTAACAAGTTAACAACAATCTCTGGTGCTTAAGAGTATGCAAGTTCAAACTTCACGGTATTGGTAATTTGGTAAGCTACTTATGGTAGTACCATAGTATACTACCCGATGAATCACCTAGGTTTTTATAGGATATGTTTTCAAATGAAGGTGAAGCTGACCCCAAAAACAAAATCTATAAATTTTGGGAGAACAGGACACCGACCCGCTCGAAAAAATCACCTTTTCAAATTTTCCTAAAATGAAATTTTCACCATATTATTAATATTCACCACTAAAATTATCCCTATTATGCTCCTATGTAACGTAGTATCCATATTCTCCCACAAAGTAGTCCAAAACTTCACCAAGAACATGGAATCCTTGTTGGAAAAAGTAGAATTTGGCAAGCCAAAATGCACCCATACATTAGCAAAGAAAATATCTGCTACCTCATGTGCTTTTATTGTCCTTTTACATGTAATAAGAATACACATCTTCTTTGAATCTATCAACAACATAGATATAGTTATGGACATGTTTAGACATAGGTAATCCTCCTAAAAATCCATAGAAATGTCCTCCCATGGACGAGTAGGTACTTGAAAAGGCATATACAAAACCTCCTTCCTATTCTTAGGCTTCTGGTACAATAAAGTTTACTTCCATATATAAATTTTGATACTTATTCTTGTATATTGGGCCAATACACGCACCTTTACAAGTGGGCTAGGGTCTTACCAACTCTAAAACGTCCTGCTACTTTCAAGGTATGTGTTTCCCTCATCAATGGAATTCTTTCTTCTTTAGGCACATAAAGCTTCCCCATCGGTAGAGCATCCCGTCCTTAAGATAAAAATATTCAATCCCCATCCTTTCATCCCCTTGGGATTGCAGAATCATTGAAATGTCACCCCAAAGTCTCTATCTTGGGCATATGCCTATCCATAAGCTTACTTTGTGAAGGGATCAATCGAGAGATAGTGGCCAAGAAGGAGGAATTCTCTTATGTGGTGACCTAGATAACATGTCTCGCCACAAATTTTGTACTACCCTTCTTGTATTTGATCACAAGATGGAACTTCGAAGGAATCCCATCCATTTTTAGTGCCTTACCTACTATAATTTAGAATGTGCTTGCAAATACTAGAGAGGTTTGTGGTCACTTTGTCCACAATAGTTTCTTTATTCAATAAATAATGCTTCCATTTTTTAATTTCTGAACTAGTGCATGCATTTCCTTATCATATACTTAATATCCTTTAACTTCAAGTAAAAGTTTTAGAATGATACCATACAAGTTTACCTCCCCTTAATCAACATTGTGCCCATAGCAAAATCATTGGCATTTGTCTCTACTTTAAAGGATGCTACAAATTAGGAAGAACAAGTATTGGATCATGAATAATCTTTTATTATAATAACTAAAAGGATTTGTCTTGTTCCTTACCCCATTCAAAACCTTACTCTTTGCGGCCATTGTGTGTAGAGGTGCTACAATCGTGGAGAAGTCCAGACTAAAATTATGCATGTATTGTACTACTCCCACAAAACTCCTATTCTCTTTGTCTCTTATTGGTTTCGTCCAACTGGTGATGGCTTCCACCTTCTTTGGATCCACTTGTAACTCTCCTCCTCCAACCACGTGCCTAAGATAAACAAGTGATTGTTTTGTAAATTCACATTTCTTCACATTACAAAGTAACTATTTCTCCCTGAGAACTTACAAGACTTGTTGTAAATGGGTTAGATGTTTCTCTCATGTGGTACTAAAAAGTAAGATATCATCTAGATAAACAATGACACACGAATCTATGAAATCCCACAATACATCATTCGTCAATCTTATAAATATAGTAGGTGCCTTTCGCATAAACCAAATGAAAGTACTAACCACTCATACAAACCATGTTTTGTATTGAAGGCAATCTCCATATATCCTCCTCCTTCATTCTAAATTACTGATAACCTGAATTTAGATCATCTCTGCAAGGAAGTCGATATCGTTATATATGGTGATCTTGTTCAAAGTGCACGATCATCAATGCACATTCTTCAAGAACCATCCTTCTTCGGAACCATCACAATAGGATAACCACATGATGAGGTGCTTGGATGTATCACCCCTTGGTCTAGCAATTCCGTAGTTGTTTCTTTACTTGAGTACTCTACAAAGCAAGGATTGACTATACAACCCGATGTTCGAGAGGGGACTCGGAAAATATGAATCTTATGCTCTACTTCCCATTTTGGTGGTGGGAGCCTAAAAACCTCCTAAAAAGATTGAATAATACTATCCAAATCTTTTTTTCTATGGATATAAATATCTTAAACTTTTACCCCATCTCGTTTATCCTTTAACAAAAGTAAACAAAATTGATTATGATTTTCCTAAATAAGTCATTTTGCTTGGTTAGCACTCACCATAGTAACCCATGTCTTACAATGGTGTGCCTAGATGTTGTAGCTAATCCCATCCTTGACCCATCTGTATCAGTTTTCCCTTCTCATAAATATAACATCCCTAATATACAAGTAATGACTCCCAAAACAACATCAAAAACATCAAGTGGAATAACATCAACTTCTAATACATCAATATATTGGAAATTTATCCCAAACTTGACCTTACATCTTTTTGTTACCTGAATTTCAACACCCTTCTTCATCCAACCCAAATCATAAAGGTGTGGATGCTCGTAAGTCTCAAGACCAAGCTTCTTTACAACTGCTTCAGAAATAAAATTAGACAGAGAACCGGTATCAACCAAAGAATTTACCTTAGATCTCTTGATCTTGATTTTGATTTGGAATAGTCTACTCATCTCCTCTTCCCTGGCTGTCCATGTTAGTCTTTGTGTATCCAAGCCTCTCGTCTACATCGAGTTATCTTTGATTTCTACCTCCCCTTCTATCTTTACAACTGCTATATGGACTTCTTTGATTCCTTGGTTCGGTTCTTCAAATGTAACTCCGGATGAAACTTCCAGCATGTAGCATCAGTATGACCATTGATATCATTGTTCTTGTAAAAATTCTTGAAATCTTTTCAATTATTTAAATTAGTGGCAACTTGTTTACCTTTCCCTTTCCACTTACCATTGTTAGTTATTTTCCCATGTTCTTTCTTTTGTTGATTTTTGACTTCTTTTCCCTTAGCTCTTCCTCTCCTTGCTTATTTTCATCATCTATGTAGTATCCCTACAAACACACCTCCTTGAGATCTTTGGGCTTCGTGGAGATGACTTTTCTTTGAAGGTGAGTGTCATCCAAGTCCATTTTTAGCAACATGGCTTGCCTCCAAAACTCCATAGTATAGACCATCGCCTTGTCTAAAATACTTCCCATTAATCATTTGGTTAGTCTTGTGGCCAATAGGATAGAAGTTAGCTCTAAGTAATTATTTAAATTCTTTCCAAGATTTCACAATAGGATGTTTCTTCTTTTCACAAGTGGCTAGATGGGTTTCCCACCAAACCAAAGTGTATCCCTCCATTTTGAGACGTGCAAAGGTGATCCTTTCTACCTCAATGACATTATAGATGCTAAAGTAGACTTCTAGTTGTTTTCACCATTTATCAAGAAACTCTACATCGACTTGTCCTTCAAAGCATTTAATTTCAACTTTCGTCTCAACTTTAAAACGAGCATGATCAAATTTTACCTTTTCTCTTATATTTAAAGTCTCTTCTTCACACTCTTCCCCATGATCTTCCTCATGGTGGCTCCTCCCTATGCAAAACTTTTCGGCTAAGCCTTAAACCACTGATTCCATGGAGGCTTTCTTAATAGAATCCCTCTCCTATAAATCTACAAGTTCTTCTTGTATTCTAAACATTATATCCATCATGGTCTCCAATATCTCAATTCTACATACCAAGTTCTCTTCCTCCATTTGCCCCTGAATTCTCTGTTTCCACTTCCTTTTAGAAATATTTGGATCGCAAGGTAAATTCTCTTGGTCTTTAGATCTCTTCACCTGTCATACAAATCAAGAAAAATACCACCATACCGGATACTTGCTATCTTGAATACCAAAATGATCTGTAAACTCTCTACTTTGGAATTGTTCATAGAATCACAATTAAATGTTGTTGTTCTACTTTTCAATTAGAAAATGATAGAGATAGCTAGTGAATGAATTTTCTTATGCTTATAATCAACAATTACAAAGAAGGAAAGAATATAAAGTCATACACACTAACAATTTTTATCCTGGAAACCTCCATAGGAGGAAAACCAATCAATAAGGGAAAATGCTCTTTCTTCGCACTTTTATTGGTCAATTCAAATAAGAAGTAAAAATTTACAATAAGTATGAAAGAGAAGTAGATAATATCTCACACTTCCTCCCAATTAATTGATTTCTCTACCTCAACACTCCTCTCTTCTACAAACACAATTCCAAAGACTAAGAACTCCTTGCTCACTTCCTTTCATGCTTAGATAATCAAAACTCTCCTTCCCGCATGTATTTATAGCCTTTATCATGTCCTCCCATGCACTCAATGATGGGAAAGGCCATATAGGAGAAGAGACATAGACTTCCTTTACAATTCTAGGAATGTTTGTTTTGAATTTTATTTTTCTGTCTAAAAGTGTCCCGATCACCGCTGAGTGCAGGTGGCGATCATATGACCACCAAGATGGCACTGGCTAGGTGGTGGTTACATGAGCGCCACCCGGGTTGGGTGATAGTTATGTAACCACCGGTCTCACTGAGTGGAAATTCTATTAACATAAATATAAAACCTTTGTTTCTTCATTTTCCATCTTCGGTGATGGCTAATCGAGGAAGTAGAATCATTTTGGATCCCTGTGGATCACACCTCCCTTTCATAGAAGGATTTTTTTCCACAAAATCTTAGAGGGGGAGTACATGAGGAAATAGCTCCTTCACTTTCTCCTTCTACTACCACTGGGCCTGCCTTGGTGTCTTTCCTTAGTCCAACTCGCCAAGTCTCTCGGTGGACCTCTCGTAGTCTCTTTGACCTTCTACTACAACACTACATCCTCCTCCAATTCACCTCGTAGGTCCAAGAAACAATACTTAATGGAAGGTAGCATCTATAGAAATTCATATTCATCTATCATGGATGGCTCATATAGGTGCATGTTCTCACGCTTTTACTACTAATTACATCCTAATAAATGATGGAAAATCAAGTCGAAAGGCATTTCATCCAACCTGATCCAATATGGTGAAGGTTTCATATTGTAGTGGCTTGAGTTTCCATGCTTGACCTTGTAGTATACCCTTACTCAAGTAAATCCAAACTCTATCTTCAACATGAAGCTTATGTTCTCTCATTTTTTTATCATGCATATCCATGCACTTGGTTTTAGATTTCTCTAATTATTCATTGACCTTGAGATGGATTTTTGGATCCTCTCAATGAATTTTTTTCTCTATTCACCTATGTGTCTTGTGTCTCCTCCTCGTCCTACTACCAAACTTCTATGTCCACTATATTTTTATGTAGATATCCCAAGAATGCTTCAAACGACGACTTCATAGTGGATGTGTGTCGCATGGTTATAGAAATGTTGAATGTGGGCTAAGGACTCATCCTAATTCCTTGGGTATTTGTTATTATACCCTCTGATCAACTATACCAAAGTCCTATTCACCACCTCTATCTGTCCATATGTTTGTGGATGGAAATTCATGCTCCTCTATAACCTAGTATCCATCCTATCCCACAAAGTAGTCCAAATCTTCCCCAAGAACATAGAACCTCTGTTACAAACAATATACTTTGGAAAGACAAAATGCACCCATACATTAGCAAAGAAAATATCCCCTAACTCATATTCTTTTACTATCTTTTTACATGCCATAAGAATACACATCTTACTGAATCTATCAACAACAACATAGTGATAGTCATGGCCATGTTTAGACATAGGTAATCCTCATACTAAATCCATATAAATGTCCTCCCATGGATGAGTAGGTACTAGCAAAGGCATATACAATCCCTCCTTCCTAGTCTTAGGATCGTTTGTACAACAAATTTTACATCCACATAAATTTTGATACTTCTTCTTGTATATTGGGCCGCACACGTACCTTTGCAAGTGGGCTAGGGTCCTACCAACACCAAAATGTCTATCTACTTTCAACGTATGTGTTTCCCTCATCAATAGAATTCTTTCTTCTTTAGGCACAAAAATCTTCCCCCATCGGTAGAGCATCCCGTCCTTGAGATAACAATCTTCAATCCCCGTCCTTTTAGCCCCTTGGGACTGCAACTACTGAAATTTCACCCCAAAGTATCTATCTTGGGCATATGCCTCTCCGTAAGCTTACTTTGTGAAGGGCTCTATCTAAGAGATAATTGCCAAGCAGGAGGACTTCTCTGTGTGGGTGGCCTAGACAACATGTCTCGCCTTCGATTTTGTACTACCCTTATTGTATTTGATCACAAGATGGAAGTGTTGAAGGAACCCTATCCATTTCTAGTCCTTTCGCATGATGTAATTTGGATTGTCCTTGTAAATACTATAGAGGTTTGTGGTCAAGGTGCACTATAGTTTCTTTACCCAAAGCAAATAATGCTTCAAATTTTTAAATCCTTGAACTAGTGCATACATATCCTTATCATATATAGAATATCCTTCAATTGCTAAAGTAAAAACTTCATAATGATAGCATATGGGTTTACGTCCCTAAAGCAACATTTTTCCCATAACATCATCAATCGACATCTTTCTTTACTTCAAAGGGTTGCTAAAAATTAGGAAGACCAAGCATCTTGGAGCATGACTAATCTTTCATTTCAATGACTCAAAGGATGTGTCTTGTTCCTTACACCAATTAAAATCCTTACTCTTTGCAGCCACTATGTACGAGAGGTGTTTCCATCGCAAAGAAGACTAGAATGAAATTCCACATCTACTTTAGTGCTCCCATAAAACACCTAGTCTCTGTGGCTCCTGTTGGTGTTGGCCAACTAGTTATGGCCTCCACCTTCTTTGGATCTACTTGTATCTCTCCTCCTCCAACCACATGCCCAAGATAGACAAGTGAAAATTTTACAAAATCACATTTCTTCATATAACAAAGAAGCTATTTCTCCCTGATAACTTGCAAGAATTGTTGCAAATGAGTTAGATGTTCCTCCCATGTGGCACTAAAAATCAAGATATCATCTAGATAAAAAAATGACACACGAATCTATGAAATCCCACAAGACATCATTCATCAATATCATAAATGTAGCGGGTGCATTGCATAAACCAAATGGAAGTACTAACCACTTATACAAACCCTTTTTTGTCTTGAAGAAATTCTTCCATATATTCTCTTCCTTCATTCTAACTTGCTGATAAATTGACTTGATATCTAACTTCATGAAGAATTTGGCATGCTAAAGCTTGTCCAAGAGATCATCTATGCGGGGAAGTGGATATTTGTTCTTGATGTTGATCTTGGTCAAATCATGGAATTCAATGCACATTATCCAAGAACCATCCTTCTTTGGCACCATCACAATAGGATAACCACATGGTGAGGTGCTCATATGTATCACCTCTTGGTTTAACAGTTCCTAGAGTTTTTTATTTACTTCATTACTTGTCACAAGGATTGCCTATATAACCTGATGTTTGGTAGAGGGGACTCTGGAAACAACTGAATCTCATGTTCTACTTCCCATTTTGGTGGTAACCCGTTAAGAGCCTGAAAAAATTCTTGAAAATATTTAATAATACTATCTAAATCATGTTTTCCCTAGTTAGAAATCTCTTAAACTTTTACCCCATCTTGTTTATCCTTTAACAAAAGTAAACAAAATTGATTATGATTTACCTGTATATGTTGTTTTTCTTGGTTAGCACTCACCATAGTAACATGTGTCTTACTCTTGTGTGCCTAGATGTTATAGTTGATCCCATCATTGATGCATCTATATCAATTTTCCCTTCTCATAAATATAACATCCCTTATATACAAGTAAGGGCTCTCATAAACAACATCAAAAACATAAAGTTGAATAACATCAACTTCCAATACATCAATATCTTTGGGAATTTATCCCAAAATTGACCTTACATATTTTTGTTACCTAAATTTCAACTCCATTCTTCACCCAACTAAAATGATATGGGTGGGGATACTCCTAAGTCTCAAGACCAAGCTTCTTTACAACCGCTTTGTAATTAAAATTAGACTAAGAACCAAAGATCAACCAAAGTATTTACCTTAGTTCTCTTGATCTTGATTTTGATTTGGAATAATCTACCCATCTCCTCTTCATGGTTGTCCATGTTGGCAGCCGTGCATACAAGCCTCTCTTCTACATTAGAGTCATCTTTGATTTCTACCTCCCCTTTTACCTTTACGATTATCATGGACTTCTTTCGGTCTTTGGTTTGGTTGTTCGAGATGTAACTCTGGATGAAATTTCTAACATGTAGCATCGTATGACCATTGATATCAAAATTTTATGAAAAATCGTGTGATCTTTAAAATTATTTAAAGTAGTGTCGGGTGGTTTACCTTTACCTTTCCACTTACCCTTGTTATTTGTTTGCCCATGTACTTTCTTCTACCGATTTGTCAACCTTTTTTCCCTTGGCTTAGCATCTCCTTGCTTATTTTCATCATCTATATAGTATGACCGTACATACACCTCCTTGAGATATTTCGGCTTCGTGGAGATGAATTTTCTCGAAGGTGAGTGTGAAGTCCTGCCAAGTACTTAGTCATAATATCCTCATCCTCCAAGTCCATGTTAAACAACATGGCCTTCCTCTACAACTATGTAGTATAGTCCTACACACTTTGACCACCGCATCGTCTAAAATACTACCACTTAGTCATTTGTTCAATCTTGTGACCAATAGGATAAAAATTAGCTCTAAATAATTCTTTAAATTCTTTCCAAGATTTCACAATAGGATGTTTCTTCTTTTCACAAGTGGCTAGATGGGTTTCCCACCAAACCATATCATGTTCCTCCATTTTGAGACGTGCAAAGGTGATCCTTTGTGCCTCACTGAGATTATGGATGCTAAATTAGACTTCTATCTGTTTTAACCATTTATCAAGAAACTCTACATCTACTTTTCCTTCAAAGCTTTTAATTTCAACTTTTGTTTCAACTTTAAAAGGACCATGAACAAATTTAACCTTTTCTCTTGCATTTGAAGTCTCTTCTTCATGCTCTTCCCCATAATCTTCCTCATGGTGGCCCCTCCCTATGCAAAAATTTTTGGCTAAGCATCAAACCACTTAGTCAATGGAGTCTTGCCTAACAAAAGCCATATTTTACAAATCTTCAAGTTCTTCTTTTCTTCTAAACATCCTATCCATCATGGTCTCCAATATCTCGATTCTACGGACCAGTTCTCTTCCTCCATTTGTCCCCAAATTCTTTGTTTCCACTTCCTTGTAGAAATATCTAGATCACAAGGTAAATCCTCTTTTCCTTTAGATCTCATCATTTTCATACAAATCCAAGAATAAATACCACATTCCTGGATACTTGTTAGTTCCAATACCAAAATGATTTGTAAACTCTCTACTTGTAATTGTTCACAAAATCACAATTAAACATTGTTGTTCTACTTTTCTATAAGAAAATGACAGAGATAGCTAGTGAATGAATTTTCGTATGCTTAGAATCAACAATTGCAGGAAAGGAAAGAATATAAACTGATACACACCAACAATTTTTATCCCGAAACCTCCATAAGAGGAAAACCAGTGGGAAGGGAAAATGTTCTTTCTTCCTACTTTTTATTGGCCAATTCAAATAATAAGTATAGAATTTAAAATAATTATTATAGAGAAGTAGATAATATCTCGAAATTCCTCCCAATTACTTGTTTATTCTACCTCAACACTCCGTTCTTCTACAAACACAATTCCAACACTAATAATTCCTTTCTCACTTACTTTCATGCTTCGAAAATCATAATCTCTCTAACCTACATGTATTTATATCCTTTCTCATGTCCTCTCATGCACTGGAGGATGGGAAATGTCATGGAGGAGAAAAGACATGGGCAACCTTTCCGGTTTTGAGACTGTTCATTTCGAATATTATTTTTCTGTCTCGAGAGTGTCAGGATCGCCACCTAGTGTAGACCGATGGTCATAGGACCAACTCTTAGGTTATTGGTGGTTCTGTTACTACAACTTTTCACAGAGAGACAATTTTGTTAACATAAATAAAGAACCTCCATTTGAGCATTTTCCTTCTTCGGTGCTAGCTAATCTAATGAAGTAGATTCATTTTGGATCCCTATAGATCATCTAAGCCCACTCATGAAAATTCCAAGCTTATTATTAAAGACCGTCCTTGTTATCGATATAATTCCAAATCCGAATGGGAAGTGCACCATGATTATCGATCTATTCCTCCTCCTTCATCTTAATGATCATCTATTGGACTCTTTAACTAATACTATTACTACTACGCCAACTTTTAGGCCCATTATTATGTTTGATGATATCGATATGTCTCATAATATTGTATCGCCTACAGTTTATATTCATATTATAAATATAAATATGGCCAAATAGACCCTGGAAATTTCTCTAGGAATCCCCTTTCTGTTTCCTTTCGAGTGTGGGTCAAGCTGCCTGCACCACCTCTTGATTTTTGGGAACCCGATGTGATCCTTGGTATTTTTAGAGTCCTAGGGACCCCCTTGCTATTGATCCCTATACAAATGCAAGATACCTAATGATCCACGCCATATTTTGTATGAATATGTCTTCTGAAAAAATCACCCCTACCTTTATTAAACTAGTACCCGAAGACGCATAATGGGTGCAAGATTTGGTTTATGATGATTCGAACACTTTCTGTGTCCATTGCATGCATGCAAGTCATAGGATAGGCCATTTTAATGCCCGAAGGATTGGGCCAAGAATGTTTTTGACCAACAATACCCATGCCATTAATGTGCTACACACACAAGTGCCTTCGGTCGCCTTTGTTTCGCAGTTGAATGGAGATACTGCTAACTCTCTAGGAGATAGAATAACAGGAAAGGGTTTCAGATCCACTTTGGGAAATAGTGGTCGCAGAAAAATACCAGGGCATAAGATTTGTCTTGTTTTGGAAAAATATATTCCCGTGGATGCTGCACCTAAAGACCAAAAGGTTGAATATTGTGTGGCTTACCCTGAGAAAGGCATGTCTGGGTCAGTGGACAACGAGAGTGGGTTTGCATCCTAAAACTTGGATAATGAATTGGATGCAAAGATAAATGTGTTGGACTTCCCTGTTTTGGCATCGGTGGATTTTCATGTTTTGGATCAGGCTACGTCTTCTATGTCTGATGAATCCACCTTGGTGGCCCCAGACAATAAAGAAGAGAGGAAGATGGAATTTCCCCCTTCTGAAGAATTGATTGAAGATATGTTCCTGCAATATACAATCGCGGAAAAAATATTTGGAAAATTAGAAGTGGTTTGACATATTGAGGATAACGCTTCTGAGGTAGCTATATAAAGCCCAACAAGACGATTGAACCCAAATATCTCAAAAATTTTAATTTTGGAAAGGCTCTTGTTACAAAGACGACATTCACATGAATTTTGCTGTGCAAGAGGACCATAGAGTTTGGGTTGATAATGATGGTTGGAATCTTCTCCATAGACAAAATTTAAATCAAGATACTCCTATGGAGTGGTCCTTCTGTAGTTCCCTGGAGGGTTCTACACTCGGGTGATGTTTCCTTGGTTTATGTTTTTTTTTTTTTTATGGTTTTGGTTTCCATTTAGTTTCTATCTCATTCTGGGCTGCACCTAGAATGTTTCTTCGTTTGCTTTAGGTCTAGTTCTTTGTACTAGTTGCTTTTCTTTGGTTTTAGTTGCACTCCTTGTATTTCTTCTAGTTATATATGGATGGTAAATCTACGATTGTAATAGGGTAGGGCCCGTGGCAAAACCCTCCTTTTACCAATAATAAAAATATTCATGTTATTGTTCACCAATGTTTTATCCAAGTGGTGTTTTGATTGAAAGTAGTGTTAGATACAATATGTGCACTTCCAAATTATATGATTCTCTTATATATACTAATAAACATGTGACATTTGATACTAAGAAATGTCTTTGGCATATTTTGATACTTCTTATAGTTGGTTCTTGTAGTGCCCACTTCCTTTCAACACTTATTACTATTGATTTCGATACTGTTGACTATAATTATGGATATTATTGTATCATTTTTACTTAGCATGATGTTAGATGATAGAGATACTTGGACTATAGTTGGATTTCGATTCATAGTATGATATGTGTGGATTATTAGAGACATTTTATATTGATGATGATATACTATTGACATAGTTATATATTTCTGACATGCGATATTTTTGTCATATTGAGTAGACCTTAACAATTGAACTAATCTTGTGACCCTATTAATATTGATGAGATGAAGAATCGATATTTTGTTAGAAATTTAAAATGATAACGTTACTTGCCTAGATGATAATTTGATTCATATGTATATGATTGTGGATTTATATTGTATATTTTGTCTTGGATGTTTTGATGCAACCACAAGACCGAAGGAGATATTATTTATTTTTCATGTAAACATATTGTTTCACCTGATTCTTAGATCGTTTCTTTAAAGTGTTGATGAAACAAATAGGGTAATGGGAGTCGAGAGGAATACCTATTCAAATGTTGATGGGTTGTTGCATGCATATGACTTCGAATCCATAGCTGATCGTGAGAGCTTCCTTTTGGCTAGGAGGAACTACCTATAATGCAAAGCAAGACCACCAGAAGGAATTAAACAATATGGTCAAGTGAAATCCCGGCGTATGCTAGATCTAGGAAGTGTGATACTTCGTAGATGGTTGTCAATCCACTATTTTAAACAATTTAATGTTGTAAACAAAGTAAATCCTATTGTAATTTGAAATGATTTAGGTATCCCACTTAAAACACAATAAGAAATAGATCTAATCTAACAAGTGCTAAGCTAGAATAGAATCCAAAGGTTAAATGATTGGTTCTAGGTTCTGTAAGTTTGACAGAGGTCTCGGGTAGATCATAGGTGAATGAGGGTGAGATGAAATTAGGTGGGTAGGTCTCTATTTTGGGTTGTGTGGGAAAATACAGAGACCGATGTCGGTCAGGGGTAACTGACGACAGTCAGGTGTGACTGGTGCTAGTTATTGTGGAATCTGGAAATGTCACAGAACAAGCTTTAGGTCTCCTTTTTGATTGCACAAAGGAATTTGGTTGGTCGATGAGGTATTGGGTGACTAGGGTAGGCTTCGAGAGGTTTTAATGGGTATATGGAGGTGGGGATGTTGGAGAAGGTCAATAGATGGCTAGGTAAGCAATAGATGATAAAATAATGATGAAATGAAATAAAACAGAGAAGTATGACGTTATACTTACTTGGATTATGGTCCTAGATGCCTGTGTATGAAGGATGGAGGTGTTGATGAGAGGCTTGAAGGCTGCAAGTGATCACCAATTGAAGGAAAGCTTCTGCATGGGCTGCATGTGCACTCCTCTTTGCTTGGTTAGATTAGATCATGGCTGGGATGGCTATATAGGAAAAGATGTTTGATCCCCTTCCTTGCATGTGTGCTCTCACTGGAATTTTCTCTCTGAAAATGTCTTATCTCTCTAATATGTGATAATGCTCGCCAACCTTTTTGCTTCCAACTTCCAACTTCTAACCTTGAGAATAAGGTTGTTTGGGGTTAAAAGGGGTAACCAATCATAGTTCTAGCTTAACTGACGATGGTTAGGGGTAACTGGTATCGATCAAGGTGGGATTTCCTAGGTTTACTAAACTAGGGAGATCCTCTTGATTTCCTCGGATCTCGTGTTGTTAACCTATGGATTATACTGGGAGATTCTTGTGAGCATGCGAGAATGTGGTTAGAGGGAATGTAGGCATTGATTTTTAGGGTTTGGGTAATTCTTAGTTAGTTATGACAACTTACTAAGAATAGGTCTTAGGGTGAGTTAGCTTGGTGAGGTGTCTAAGTGAACTATATGTGTGGATATTATTTAAATTAAGATATTTAAATAATAGATATAGTGAGGATAATGAATTAATTTAATTAAATTAATATTAGTGGGGTGAAAGGGGCCATGGCTAGGTGAATGTGATGAAGGGTGTTTATTCGTCAAGGACGAAGGGGAGTGTGATCTAATTTTAGTGTCTACATTTTGCCCCTTTTGTTGCGTAGCTTGTATTGGTAAGCGACACTAACAAAAATAAGATGTGGTTGCCCCATGTGTGGGTGAAGGTGATCCCCCTCAAACTAGGAACTGATGAGGTAGAAGGCAGAATCGGTGAGTGGTTTGATAAAAGGTAAATGTGAGGAAAAGGTAGGTGGGCACGGGGAAAAAGGGTTAAAGGTCTACTCGGGAAATCTAGGTAATGGGTCAAGGTCAAAGGTAGTAACAGTCAAACGCACGCACACGAATAAACTACAGCACGGTACCGGGTTGAAGAGTAGGAAAACTCTACATCGTCTAAGGTCGATAGGTTTATCCAAACAAGGTTGAAGTGAATTCAGTATCCAAGGTATAGGATATGGTTGGTGTTGGTCGTCAAATAGGACTTTACGAAGAGCAACAGTTAGGGGACAAGAAGTCCCTCCTCTTTAATGGGAGAGGTTCCCTTATTCAGAAATGAACCTATTTACAAATATACAAAGCATGATTTTCTGGTTGAACTTGGATATTACGAAAGTGTTTTCTATAAAGATCATCAATTACAAAAGGACTGAGGAATGAGAGTACGAGAATGAGCAGAAAGGAAACACTCAGAATTATAGATAACAGAGTAATTCTTTATGTATGCGAAGTTACAGTGAATTGAAACAAGATCATTTGTATCATATAAATAAGATGGAATTTAAAGACACAAAGTTCTGTAAATAACGTCTGCTAGAACACAAAGTTTCTTAACATAACACAGACAAATGATCTTCACAAAATTAAATGAAAAGTTGGGGACAAAAGAGATCAGATAGACAAAGAATGAAAAGCCCTTCTGTATTGATTTCTTTATGATCTATTTACACTTTCAGAAAATAAGCCAAGTTCTTCCTCCTCTTCAAAATGGGGTGGAGAGGCCATTATATAGCTTACAAATCAGTTATTCTTTGTAACTAAAGATTAGTTACGGATTGCCAATCGCAATACCTCAACTAATTACAATGAATCCAAGAAAAAGAATTAGAAAAGAAGAGAAGAATAAGGAGAAGAAGACAGGTGGTTATGAATGGGAGGGACCCACTGACTTCAAAATTTGCTGCCTGAATCTCTTCAATGCCTCGGCTATGTCTCTGCCACGAGGGACTGACGTGTTGGCTATAGACTGAGCCCAAAATCTGAGGCACTTCTCCATTTCCTTATCAAACTCAACATGAGTATGATAGTCTTTATTTGCTTCTTCAATGGCAGATTGAAGAGAGTAGATCTCCTTCATTTTCTCTTTGGAAATGGAGCTTTCCTTGAATAGATTATCTTTGACAAAAGCTCTAAATTGAGCTTTGATTTCTTGCAGGGAAAGAGGCACACCAGAAGTTTCATCCTGAAGATGACAGTGTATGTCTTTGAAAGCAGATACAACCAGTGTCTTGAAAGCCTCACCCTTCTGCCAGTTATTCTTCAGCTCTCCCAAAGCCTCCTCCAAGACTTTGATCTTCATATTGATAGTAATTCGGAGGGCAGAGCCGCAAACTAGACTCGGGAAGGAATTACAGAGGGAAGGGATACACGCGCAGGATTTTAGATTGCAAGGGTTCGAGCATGGAAGCAAAGTGTGAAGAATGCATAGGGGGTTTGCTCATTATATAGCCGATTAGGAGAGAGAAAGATAATGAATGCACATTTAATACATACCTACCAATTTGAATAAGCAAGATATTCGGGTAGAGCGGGAAAAATAAGCACGAATGGCACTTGGTTCATTTGGGACATGTGAGACACGAATGCGCGAAACACGTGGCTCGGCCGATTCGGGTGAAGCAGGAAAAGACGCACAAATGCCTTTTGGGACATGCGGGACAAAAGTGTGTGAAACACGCGACTCGGCCGGATCGGACGAAAATGTGACAACAGGTCCGGGCGAACTTGGGACATTTGGGACGTGGAAGCACAAAGTATGCGGTTCGGGCGATTCGGCTGAAAATGGAACAACTTTCCAAATTGAACTTGGGACATTTGGGACGTGAAAGCACGAAGTACATGTTTGGGTGATTCGGCCGAAAATGGAACAACTTGCCAAATTGAACTTGGGACATTTGGGACAAGAAGTTCCGATGGGCCCGAAAAAGACAAACTTTGGGGAAACCGGCCGATCGGGGAATAGAGCGCCCATTTGAACTTGGGACACGCGGGACAAAAATGTCCGACAGGCCCGAAAAACACACAAAATGACCCAAAAACACAGATTTTCTCAATTTCTCGACTTTTAACATTGAGTACAACAAAGAAGACACTTAAAACTCAAAATTTTGAAATTTTCACTTTCTTAAGAGCAGGGGAATTTTGAGTGGACAACAGCTGGCTCCTTCTGGGGATGACTTGGCATAAATTCAAGGAATGAGACAAGGTAAGAACTTAGACAAACTCGGGGAAGCAGACCAGTACCTTATCCATTGGGCCACGGAGTCAAAAAGCAAACCAATACAGAGGACAACACACCAAAACAAAAGGAAAGAAAAACAAAACGCTGTACAGAATATACAAAGGACTCCCTAATCACCTATGACTTGAACAACTTAAGGTACTGCCCACTATAAGGAAGTGGGAGAGGAGAACCATCCATGTAATCAAGATAAAAGGAATTCTTACCAGCAAAGTGTCTGATCTTGAAAGGTCCGAGCCAAAGGGAATCAAACTTGCCATGGCTGCCACGAGGTTCATGCCTTTTATCCCATAACAACACAGTGTCTCCAACTTGGAAATCTCTGAACCTGGCTTTCTTATCAAACAGGACCTTTACCTTCTACTGGTGAACAGATATCCTATCAGCAACCTCCAATCTGTCCTCATTCAATTTGTGAAGGTACATAATTCTCTTATCCAAAGCATCACTGAAACTAGTATCTTCAATGGCCTTCATTAGATGCAAGGCTGGCAGCTCCACTGTTACTGGCAATTGAGCTTCTACTCCATATACCACTTGAAAAGGAGACATTCCAATAGCTCTCTTTGGTGTAATCCTGTCTGCCCAAAGAGCATCATAGAGCTTCTTGTGCCAGTTTCATTGAGACTCATTGACTAATTTCCTTATAATAGTCACCAAATTTTTATTAGTAGATTCTGCTTGCCCATTTCCCTGAGGATAGTAATCTGAGGAGTGAGCCAAAGAGATGCCATAGCCATAGCAAAAATCCATTATTTCGGTTGAAGAGAAATTCGAAGCATTATCTGTCACAATCTTGTTAGGTACACCATACCTTACCAAGATGTTCTCTTTGATGAAGCTGCACGCCACTTCAGAAGTAGTACTCTTTATTGGAATAGCTTCTACCCATTTGGTGAAATAATCTGTGGCAGTTAATACATGAGTATGACCAGCACTAGAAGCGGGATTAAGTGTTCCAATGAAATCCAAGCCCCACTGTTGAAAAGGTTCTTCAATTACAACTGGCTTAAGAGGCAAAGAGGCCAATTTGGGTCTTCCCACGAAGGTCTGACAAGCCTCACATTTATCAACCCACTTGGATGCATCTCTGAACAAGGAAGGCCAGTAATATCCTCCACGAAGTATCTTATGAGCAGTGACCGTTGATGAATAGTGCCCTCCACATGCCTGATCATGGAAAGCTGAGAGTAACTTTTTCTGTTGTTCCTTGTCCACACATTTCAAAAATCTTCCATCTAACCCGCGTTTGAACAAGGTGTTTTCCCACAACACATATTGCACTGACCTTAGTTTAACAGTCCTCTTTTCTTTGGCAATTAAATGAGAGGGGAATTCTCCATAGGTGAGAAAATGAGCAATATCAACATACCATTCATCAACTGAGCTAAGAAACAGAATGGTAGGAAGGCCAACTTTGCTCTCCAGTAATTCATGCTTAGCTCCTTCAGCAATGAGCTCACAAAGACCTTTTCCACGAACAAGCTTAGTCGGTTTGATGTCAATATCATATTCTTGGACCTTAACAACCCAGTTCCCTCTCTTGGATCCAAATTCTTGTTGTGTGAGAATTGACTTAACAGTTATATCTGGAACCAACACCATGGAGTGAGAGTTGAGGATGTAAAAACGAAACTGCTTAACAGCTTTGACCACTGCAAAAGCATGTTTTTCCATCATGGTGTATTTTAACTCATGATCTTTCAGAATATAGCTCATGAACGCAATTGGGAGTTCATGCTCATTAGAGTCTTCTTGAGTCAAAACAGCAGCCAAGGTATTATCTGTGGCATAGCAATAGATAATAAAATCTTTCTTTGAAATCGGAGACAAAGCTAAAATAGGAGTTTTAGCAATAGCTCTTTAATACCTTCAAAGGATTCCTTTCCTTCAGAAGACCAACCAAACGTTTGTTTTCCTTTCATCATTTGGGAAATACTCAAAGTTAACTCTGCAAAATCAGGGATGAACCTTCTTAAAAAATTGATCTTACCAAAGAAAGAGTGCACGCCCTTTTGCGTTGGTTGGGAGAGGAATTTCTTTGGATAGCTTGAACTCACTCAGATCAATCTTAATACCATCTTTAGAGACGATGTGCCCTAATAATTTCCCCTCTGTGACATAAAAGACAGATTTTTTAGGATTCAAAGAAATCCCATGTTCTCTGCATCTTAGCAGAACTATCTCCAGGTGGTCAAAATGATCCACCCTTGTTTTAGAAAACACTGTCAAGTCGTCAAGGTATATGACAATACACTTCCCTTTCAAATTTCAAAGACCAGATCCATGGCTCTCTGAAAAGTGGCACCAGCATTAATGAGCCCAAAAGGCATTCTCTTGTAAGCAAAGGTACCCCAAGGAGTAGTGAAAGTTGTTTTGTGTTGATCTACAGTATCAACCTCTACCTAATTATATCCCGAGAATCCATCAAGCATAGATAACATTTCAGATCATGTTACCGCTTGTAAGACCTGATCCATCATAGGTAAAGGATAATTATCTTTCAAGGAAGCCCTGATTGATTCCCGAAATCAACAAAGATGCGGATCTCACCATTTTTCTTCCTAATGAGCACAATATTAGAAATCCATGTTGAATGGTGAATGGGAAAAATGATTTTGGCCTTCAACAACTCGTATTTCTGAAAGATGGAGTCGGCTATTTTGGGGTTGTATTGCCTCTGTTTCTGCTTAAAAGGCTTAATTCCAGGTTTGAGAGGAATAAAATGCTGCATATCTTTTGGTTTGAAAGCTTTTAAATCTTCATAAGAGTAAGCAAGAACATCCTTATACCTCTTTAAAAGATCAATTGATTTTTTCCTCTCATCTGCTGTGCAACATTTTCCAATGTTCACGAGCTTAGGATCAGTAGAACTCCCAATATTAATTTTATCATACTCAGCTGATTGTTGAGGTCCAGTAGAAGCTCTAGACTTCACATACCTATCATGTTTATCAAATAGTTCCTCTAAACTCACCAATCCTTTAGGAATCTTGTTTCCTTTGAGTTTGATGCATCCATCTTGATCTGTTTCTTCTCCTTGGGTGACTACTTTGTCAAAGGGCACATTTTCACGAGGCAGGTTGTCGCTTCCTTCAAAATACAGCTGTTCAAAATTACCCTTGAGTTCTAAGAAAGAAAGCAAGTGTTGATCATCATTGAAAACTTGCCAGTTATTGGTATTATCAGGTACACTAGGCCGATGGACCATCTCAATGGTGAACTTGTCTTGAGAGAAGTCAGGATGAGGAATCAGTAGTGACCCTGAGACTGCTAGTGAATCAGCCCTGTTGTTCTTCTCCCTAGGTATTGCTTCGATGGAGAAAGCATCAAGAAATTCAATGGAATCCCAAACCTGATTCCGGTAATGTTTCAACCTTCCATTTTTTACCTGGAAAAGGCTTCTCACTTGCTTTACAATCAATTCTGCATCACCACGAGCCAGAAGATTCTTTACACCTTGTTCTTTGGCCACTTGCAGTCCAAGAATGAGAGCCTCATACTCTGCTGTATTATTAGTATTTTCGAACTGCAACTTGAATGAAAAAGGATGTAGGCTTCCTTCAGGTGACACCAGTAGGACACCAGCTCCAGAACCAGCTGAGGAACAACTTCCATCAAACTCTAAAATCCAAACACCATTAGGATCTTTAGGTGACACTTTGGGAGTTGGATTTCATCAGGGGACATAATCATATAGTTACCATGCCCCATATCCTCATAGAGTATTTGTGCTTTAGGATCATCCTTTTTCGTACAATATACTCATCGCTTCTCGAGCAAAGCAACTTCTTCATTTGCCCATTAACAGTACAGTGCATATGACCAATCCATTTGAATTTCTCCACCCACATCTTTACAGAAGTTCCTACTTAGCAACATCCCGTATGAAGGAGGAATATCTGCTACTAAGATGGTAGCCAAAACTCTCTTCTCAGGAAAAGCAGCAAAATCCACTTGTGCATCTTTAATTCTTCCGACCAGGGGCACTTCCTTACTCTCCATAGAGTAACAAGATCCATAAGTGCGTGTGAGGGTCAAGCCTAAGGCATGAGCTACTTTAGCAGGCATCACATTGTCTGAGGCTCCTGAGTCTATGACACAATTACTGAGCCTATGGCCAGCTATAAGAAGTGTTACATAAAATGGTTTAATTTTTTCATTAGGTGAGGTGACAATGCAGACTGAGGACTAGGTGTGGTGTAAGAAGGAGTGGGTAAAAGGCCTTTAGAGGTGGTCTTAGAATGGGAATTGACAAAGTGAATCATTTTAGCAAAAGCTTTGGGATGAGTTTGATAATACTCAGCCTCTGAGATTTGAACCTTAGTCTTTTTCAGGTGATCAATAATATCAAAAGACCCAGAAGTGGACGGGCCATCATCACTTGAGATCCTAGGTTTATCAACTTTAGGGGAAAAAGAAGTAACTTTAATAGCAGGATTGACAGGACTCACCTTTGGTGTAGATGAAACGGGGATAGGAGATCCTCTTTTTGCAATTACAGGGATAGTTGTCAACTGCTCCTTAGATTTCTTGGGGGGCTGCGTCACTTTCTCCCTCTGATTTGTCTGCTCTCGAGTCATGACAGTGAATGATTCGCTATTCATGTCTGCTACTACTTCATCATAGTCATCTCCATCATCAATGCCCTCAGTGGTGAAGAAATTAATTTGAGATCCTTCAAGTTCATCTGCTTCATCATCAACTTCTTCCACAAATTCCTTGCAAGCTTCATTATCCTCATCATCATCTGGTTCCTCAACTTCACAAGTTACATTGACAGGAACTTTAACAGGAGGTCCTTCAAGTGCTAATCTTGTTTGAGAAGCAGGCAAACGATTTCTGGGCTGAAAATTCCTCCTTGGAACGTCTGCATAAGGAGCATGCTGAGCCAATTGTTTCTTTATGACAATGAGATCATTCACAAGTTTTTGAACCAATGGATCAGTATTAGGTCTAGGGGTGGAAGAGGAGGAAGAAGCAGACTTAGATTTGGAAGGGTCTCTCCTCAACTTCCCTGACATGATTAAATCATCCTCGACACTAACAGCAAGAGTTTGATCTTCAACCAATGTTGCGAGATTATCCCTTCTTAGCGCATAACTAACTTCAGGCGATTGGGCATTTAGGAAGAAACATTTTTGGATTTGATCAATAGGTCAAGTATTTGGTGGAATTTTATTAATCAACCTGTTGAATCGGGCCACAAATTCTCTCATGGGCTCTTGTGAATCTTTCTTTATCTGAGAGATTTGGGCTAGCAAGGCATGCACATCTTCTGCTGGTTTGAAATGGTTTTCAAACCTAGTTCTCATGGTGTCCCAGCTAGTGATAGCACCAACTGAAGGTGATAGAACCAATCAGCAAAGCATTATCTTGTAAATTCTCAATGAACAGTATCATGGAGACGTCTTCATGTTCAACTCCTAGAACTCCACATGCAACTATGAAGGTTGCGATGTGTTCATCAGGATGCACTTTTCCATCGCCTTTGAATTTAGGGAAGTTCTTCCGGTTACCTCTAGGTAACTCATGCAAAGGCTGAGGAAGAGCAAGGGGCCCGACACGATGACCCCAGGGCAATGGTACCGCCATTCTTGGAAAAATGGCTTGGAGAGGAACTGCAACACCAGCAAGAATCAAAGCTCGAAGATTAGGACTAGCTGGCTCTGAAGGAATACCACCCGTAGGAATTCTATCTTGAACAGGTGGAGTGCTTGTCGAACGAGTCTTTCTATTTCTTGTTGAAGGGAAAGGAAAACCCTGCTGCTCCAAAAGCTGAAACTGAGAATCTTCAATACCAAGGGCCCTTCTCCCTCGAGTAAAACGCGGAGTCGCCAGATCAAAGGATGATCAAAAATTACAGAACTGGAATATGATTTTCCCAGTGGAGTCACCAAAAACTATTGGTCGTCAAATAGGACTTTACGAAGAGCAACAGTCAGGGGACAAGAAGTCCCTCCTCTTTAATGGGAGAGGTTCCCTTATTCAGAAACGAACCTATTTACAAATATACAAAACATGATTTTGAGGAAGAACTTGGCTTATTTTCTGAAAGTGTAAATAGATCATAAAGAAATCAACATGTATGGGCTTTTCATTCTTTTTCTATCTCGATCTCTTTTGCTTCATTTAATTTGTGAAGATCATTTTTCCGTTTATGTTAATAGGACTTTCTGGAAGAAACTTTGTGTTCTATTGCGAACTTTTCATACATTAACTTTTGTCTTTAAATTCCATCTTATTTATATGATACAAATGATCTTAAGTTTAGCAGACGTTATTTACGAACTTTGTGTCTTTAAATTCCATCTTATTTATATGATACAAATGATCTTGTTTCAATTCACTCGTAACTTATACATAAAGAATTACTCTATTATCTATAATTCTCGAGTGTTGCCTTTCGCTCATTCTCATACTCTCATTTCCTCAGTCCTTTTGTAATTGATGATCTTTATAGAAAACACTTTCATGATATCCAAGTTCAACCGAGAAAATCATGCTTTGTATATTTGTAAATAGGTTCATTTCTCGAATAAGGAACCTCTCCCATTAAAGAGGAGGGACTTCTCGTCCCCGATTGTTGCTCTTCGTAAAGTCCTATTTGACGACCAACGGTTGGGAAACACAACGTAGGTTAGGTGCAGGAACGTTTAAGCATGTTCCGGTACACCAAAGGTAGGGTTGGGATAAATGGTCACGGCTATAGGCTAGGTAAGGTCATTAGGTCAATCAACATAGGTAACGGTGCCGCAAGGTATAGCAAACACATGAGGTCAAAGGTCACTTGCAATGGTCCAGTCCAAATATCTAGGTCACAAAGCATGGATAATGCCAAGGTAGGGGTAAAATAATGAGTCCTCAAAGGAGGACAAATGGAAGTAGTAAATGATGAGGACAGGAAAGGTAAGGGAAATGGGTTGGGTAAAGGTGTGGTTGGGGAAAGGATCGGGGTGAAGGGTGGGGTAAAGGATAAAGGTAAAGTGTGGGGTAAAACGAGATTAATTGAAGGCAATGTGCAAGTGAGGATGACTGATGGTGGTCGTGAATAACCAACGTCAAGATAGGAAAACCGCAATGGTGAGGTAGGGCATGCGACCGATGTCGGTTAAGGGTAACCAACATCGGTTAGGTCAAGTTGGTTATAAAAACAAAAATCTATGTTTTTATTATTCATTTGTTATTTGCAAAGTGAGAAAATGACAAAAAGAGAGAAAAGAGAGAAAATTTTCGAAGGAAATGGGACAATGAGTTGGTAGTGTGATTGGATGAGGGTTGGGTTGGTGAGCAGCAGGTCCACGGGATCAGGGTGAGAGATTTGATTGGGCGGAGGTTACAAGGAATTATTCGGTGATGGCAGAGGCCAGAGAGGGATTGGGTGGGCCACCATCACAGCGGTTAGATGTGCCACTAAGACAGTGGTAGCACGATGAGGTAAGCACCTAACTTGACATTGCTAATTGGGTAGATTAGAGGTTTAGATAATTGTTATTTTACGTTTCTATGGGTTTTGGTTTTCGTGGGTGGGTAAAAATAAAATTTAGGTATAGAGTAGTAAATGTTATAGGTGGGGTGGGTAGAGGTCTAGGTGTAGTTTAGGTCATTGTAGGTGGGGTAAAAGGGGAAGGGGGTGATTTTTAGAAAATGGGGGTTTTGGGAAGTCGTGGGATTTTCCACGACAGTGATCAGCGTCGGTCTAGTTTGGCTAGCGTCGGTTGGGTAGAACCAGTATCGGTCACCAAACAGGTGACCGATGTCGGTTATATGGTAACCATGGTTGGTAAGGGTGAACTGATATTGGTCACTAAACAGGTGACCGATGTTGGTTTAAGGGTGACTAGAGTCGGTTAGGATAAACCGGCACCGGTCGGGATTTGAGGCACAAGGGTCCAAAAGTGATGTGGGTTAGGTAGTTGAGATGGGTAGGGTAAAAATAGGGTGCAGGAAAATGTTAATTGGTGAATAGGGATTGATATAGGTAAATTAATGTTGTGTTTGTATTGGACGCAGGGGAGTGCGCAGTTACATATGCAGGATAGGGTTCCGCCTCTACTGGTGACATTACACAGCTTAGTGACCCCTTTAGAGCTGCAGCATGTGGAGGTAGTGGGCTTGAGTGGGATTCATCACTACCGCCATGTTGTTCGATAGCCCACTTGATGGTCGTGCTCATCGATAGATGGGATCCCATAACCAACACGTTCCACCTTCCGACGGGTGAGATGACTATCACCCTGGAGGACGTGTTCCAGATTTTATGGCTACCCATATTGGGTGCCTAGGTGTATTTTATCTCCTCCGAGGCCTTAGAGGAGTTGATTGGGATAGTTTTTGGCAAGGGGCGGCTGATCTGAGATTCCATAGTGCCAGTTTGAGCTATGGAGAGATGTACCTAGCCCATTCGGATGAGATGAGGCTAGTGGTTTTGTTGATGGAGGTAGTGTGTTGCTATGCACTACTAGATGCAGAGGGTGGACACTTTCCCCGATCACTAATGGGGGTACTCCACAATATGATGGTTCATGAGACACACTTTTCCTAGGCACTAGCATTCTTGGTGTAGCTATACAGAGAGTTGTGGGCATATGGGCGGTTGTGCAGGTTTAGCCTATGTTGTACATTTATACTACACTATTGGGTGTATGAGCACATAGTGTGCATGTGACCTATAGGGATGCCCCGAGTAGATGCATTCCCACCTAGATTTGTGCGGGTGGGATACAGGAGATGGGTGCCAGTGATAGGAGAGTGGAGATTGGATAGGCCGACACATGATGTGGCCCATTTTTGGCAGTTACTAGAGGGGTTGTCTGGAGTGGACATTATCTGGAGGCCATATGTGGGATTCCCCTCATATAGGCATATGCATGAGGAGCTAGTTGAGCTCTAGCTAGAGAGGTGGATACAGGGTCACCGTGCCGGGGAGGATGAGATGATCTTGGTAGACAGCAGCGTCGATGGCAGTTTGGGCTCTTACAGGACATTCATCTTCCCTTCCCATAGTATCAAAGAGATGACGTAGAGAGGCCCTTACCTCTACCACAGCCTACAGTGCCCACAGGGGAGGAGGAGCATCCAAAGGTGGATAGGCGAGATAGATGACACCAGATATGTACAAACAGTATAGGCGGTGGTGGGTGACTCGGTTATGAGCCATAGCACCCTGTGATCAGGGCAGCAGACATAGCTACCATTACAGTGCAGAGAGACACCCTATAGAGGAAAGTAGCTATGTCGATTACCCAGTTGGGTATACTACAGACACAGCTAGCAGGTTTGGAGGTAGAGAGTAGCCGAGCTACATGTACAGTGGCCAACCCGCAGCCGAGATGGAAGATGGAGGAGATGGAGGAGATGGAGATAGTCAAGGGGGATGGTCAGGTGGCAGATTTACATGGCCAGTTGGCCACAACCCAAGCATAGATTGAGGCCTTACAGGCCTATATACAAGCACAGGAGCAGGGAGCACCACCATAAGCATCGGAGCATGTCCCGGTTCACGGGCGGCGTAGGGTAGGTATAGGGGTTGAGACCTATGGGACCACCACAAACCATGCCTGTATCCAGGTTACGGGATGCTCTAGGTGAGGCGAGATATTATGAGGACCAGCTTATGGTAGCTGGGATAGATTTCATCTCCTATGTCGATTACAGGGCACAACAAGCATTCAATGAGAGGACGAGATCCCGCACTCATAGTGTGGAGAGCACAAGAGGTCAACGAGCTCTAAGGCCCGATTAGGGAGAGGCCACCAGTGCGTGGCGACCAACGCTAGGTGAGGTGCCAGCAAGGACATAGGAGGCTGAGGGTACATGTGACATAGAGATGGAGGACATTCGATGAGATGCCTGATATGCGGTCACCTGATTTTTGATGTAGATTAGTTATTTTTTTATATATATGCGATGCGTCTCAAGGTGTCGAAGATAGTTTTATTTTTGATCACATACCATTCTCGCATTTCAAGACAAAGTGAGGATGTATGAGTGATTTGTATATTTTGAGCATATACCGGCCTATGTGCCAAAGAGATTTTGTATTGATTCATTCTTTTTGTATATATGAGACCGACCTGCATGCCGATGACATTTTGTATTGTATATCAGCCTGCGTGCTAACATTTTTGAGATGATGGACATGATGAGATGGGCATGTATGTTGAGATACATATTGATTGATTTATATGATGAGATACATGGTATTTTGTGATTTGTTGATGTATTTATGAGATATTGGTTTATGGCTTGTGTTAGATGAGATATGGATTTATTACTTTGATGTGGATGGAAATTAGGTGAGTTAGGCATGATGGAGTCAGGTCGGTTTAGGCATGGATCGAGTTAGGTTGGTTAGGCATGGTCGAGTCAGGTTTGGTTAGGCATGGTTGTATTGAAAGTAGGTGAAGTTATGATTCATTATTGTTTTGCAATGAATGATACTATGGGTCATATGTGAGACGTGGTATAATCCATGCATAGTGATGATAGAGAATTGGTAGGCATAATAAATGTATAAAATATGTAGCAAATTGTTATGTATGTGGCTTAATTTCCAATTTTGTACATAAAAGGGGAACTAAGTGAAATGTGATGTAAATGGTGAGTTAGGCATGGTTGATGAATTGTTTAGGGTAGAGAATGGCCAAGCTAACCTCAAAGGGCCCCATGCCCTCGGAGTGCTGCCTACATAGTCCCGGTGAAAAGGGACCTCGAGGCCAATGTAGTTCTCCCATGAGCTAGGGATAAATATGACAATGATACGGTAGGTGTTTGGTCATGTTATGGGTTTAGGTTTGATAGGTGTGGGTAGATTGTAGGTAAAATGATGTAGGTGAAAGTGATTATGGTGAAAGAGGAGGATTACCCCAAAGGTAAGCGTCGAGGACCAGATCCTGTATAAGGTAATAAAAATGTAAACAAAGATGGTTAAAAGATAAGAGGGGGTAATAAATCCACTTGATTGGGTAGGATCATATCAAATAGATCATACCTTGGAGGAGGTGATGAACATAAGACCCTAAAAACATTGCACGATGGACTGTTCTACGGTGAAAAGTAGTCACATGATCACAAAATGTCTAAGTTCCAAGAAATCCCTTGAGGCAGTAGGAAATGAGAGTGGGCATGGTTAACAGGGTGAAGAGTAGGTAATTTTTATATGGTATGAGGTAGCATGCACTTCGAGAAAGAGATCCGAGGTCACAATGGGCAAGTCCATGACAAAAAGGTTGAGTGTTTTGATAGACTGATCGATGTGGGAAGTCTATATGAGATAAATAATATGGAACTCCTTGAGGTCTTCATGAAGCTGATCGATGTGGGAAGCTTCGGTTGCTCTCATTTTTTATTTTTTTAGAGCTTCACATAGCTGTCCTTCGAGGGAGTAGTCTATTTATAGCAGCAATTTGTCAAGAGGAAGATGTCCTTTTGAGGGAGTCATCTTTTTATGAGAAGTTTGACTCAAGGAGTTTGGTCCCATGTGAGGTCTTTGAAGTCATGGATAAGACCAAGGTGGAGGATAAGACTCTTGTTCAAAAGGAAAGGTGAAATGACCATGGGATCTCATCTAAAGGTAGACAAAAAGTATCCATGAGAATCATGCTATGTGCAGCACCATGGTACACATATTCAAGGGAAGATAACAAGTGATAGGTACTCACATGATTTTGGTTTAATCATTAGGGAGGTGTATGGAGTGGGTAGCACTCAAGGGACGAGCCTAGAGAGAGACAAAGGGTGAGGTAGGACAACGAGTCAACAATAGAATGGTTGAAGATGCAAGGCATTTAGGGGCTCAGGATCGGGTTTACCATCGAGAGAAGATAAATGATAAGCACCTGATCCATAGGTATGAGTCACAATGTATGGTCTAAGCCAATCAGGAGCAAATTTTCCCCATTTATTTTTTTCTACTTTGGTAACATTTTGATTTTCTTTCAGGACAAGGTCACCGACTTGGAAGGTTTGTTCATGAACATGTTTTTCATAGGCATATTTGATACGTTGTTGGTAAACTTGAAGGTGATCCAAAGTGTTAAGATGACATTCATCTAATAGCACTAGCTATGCTAAACGGTCCTAACGAAAGTCATCATCAGTGAGAATTTCATGGAGAGAAATACGGAGTGAGGGGATCTGGACTTCGAGAGGTAGAACAGCCTCTGTACCATAGACTAGAGAAAATGGTGTGGCCACAATGGATGTGTGAATACTAGTGCGGTATGCCCACAGGGAAAAAGGAATGTGCGTATGACAATCCCTCCTAGTATCGTCAACTACTTTCATGAGAATTTTGTTGAGGGTTTTGCTAGTGGATCTGGCCTGGCCATTGGTTTGTGGGTAGTAGGGTGATGAGAAACTAAGCTGAATACCGAAGGCATTGCAAATTTTTTGCAATGTTTTGTTTTTGAATTGTTTTCCATTGTCAGTGATGAGCCAATGAGGAACACCAAAGCAACAAATGATGTGGTGGTTAATGAACTCGCATATTTTCTTGGATTTCATAGAGATGAGTGGTATGTATTCTACCCATTTTGTGTAGTATTCGGTAGCAGTGATGATCCATTGATGGTGTTGTGAAGAATGGGGATTGATTTCTCTAACAAGATCCAAACCCCATTAAGAGAAGGGAAAAAGGTCTCGAGAAACATGTAAGGCATGACTGGGTGTATGATGAAGATTGGAATGTTGTTGGCATTTTACACAACGTTTGACATATTCGAAACAATCATGTTTAAGGGTCGGCTAGTAATATCCTAGGCGAAGAATATGCTTAGCAACAGCAAGGCCACTAAAGTGACCTCCACATATGCCATCATGAACCTCCTTAATAGTATAAGGAATTTTAGAACTTGTGAGGCATTGTAAGAGAATACCATCAAACCCACGCTTATAGAGAATTCCCCTAGGATAACTTAACGAGAGACCTTTTTAAGGAAGGCGCACATCGTCCAGTTACGGGTGAGATCGGGAGGTAGGATGGAGAGAGAAAGGTAGTTGGGGTATTGTTTATACCAAAGGGCACTCAGGTCAGGGGTATTGGTTATGATCCAGTAAACATCATCAAGTAAATAAGAAGGTGATTGGAGTCATTCTATGGTGACAAAGATTTTGGAATAGGCGGGTGAAGCGGGTATTTGGGAAGCTAAGCAGGCCATGGTATCTGCAAATTTGTTGGTGGAACGTGGGATGGTTTGAAGGGTGTAATGATCAAAGGTGGTCAAAAGTATGTCTACATGATGTTTATACTTTTGAAGTATCTCGTTACGACATTGGTACATACCATTGACTTGGTTTACGACCAATTGAGAATCACCAAAGATGTTGATTGATTTGACATCTAGGGAATAGGTGGCTTGGAGACCTAGTATGAGTGCTTTGTATTCGGTGATGTTGTTTGTGCATTCAAAATCAAGTTTGAAAGACAAAGGCATGGGCTCACCATCAAGCAAAGTGAGGATAATACAAGCCCCACCCCCATGTTGACACTTTGAACCATCGAAGAAGAGTGTCATTTGTTAGGGGGTTCATCTAGGAAAGGGTAGCAATTAATTAAATCTGGAAAGTAAAAATTAGAAGGTTGATCCTAGAAATAGGTGCGTCGCAATTGGTTGGTGATAGCTTGGCCCTTGATGGACTTTTTGATGAATGAATTCAAGTTCAAGATCAGGTAAAAGCATAAGCCATCGTGCGGCACACCTGATTTTGATAAGGATTGGCATACATGAAGTGTAAGGGGTCGGTGTTGGTCACAACATAGATTTTTCGGTTGAGTAGGTAATGACGGAGTTTGGTGGCAATGAAAAATAAGCCTAAGAAAAATTTTTTTCGAGATGGTCATAGCCCGCTGATATGTCATGGAAGATGTAAGTCATAGCCCGTTGATATGTGGCACCAGCGTTTTTAAGGCCAAAAGGCATGACTCGATAGTAGAAGGTCCCCCAAGGGGTGATGAATGAGGTCTTGTGTTGATCTTCTAGGGCAAGAAAAATTTGGTTATAACCCAAGAAGCCATCCATGAGTGATAGCATCTCGTGACCAGTGGTAAGGTCAACCAGCTGGTCAATACCGGGTAAGGGAAAGTCATCTTTCGGACATGCTAGGTTGAGGTCATGGAAGTCCATGCAAATGTGGAGTCCCCCTGTTGCCTTAGTGATAGGGACAATGTTATAAATCCAATGAGGATAATCAATGGGTAAGATGAAGGAAATGGAAAGAAGGCATTGAAGTTCTTCTTTGATGAGAAGAGCAATGCGAGGGTGCATTTTCCTCATCTTTTGTTTGATGGGTTTAGCATCGGGAATGGTTACAATATTGTGGACCACTATGGTGGGGTCAATACCGGGCATGTCTACATAAGACCAAGTGAAAGTGTGGTTATGATCTCGAGAAAAGAAGTGATGACTTCTGCTCAAAGCATCATCTACTGATTTTCCGATCTTTAGGATGTGCGGGTCATCCTGAGTATGAATGTTGATCTCGATAGTCAATTCATTCAACATGGTTTCGTCTCGGAAGGTGAGTCTTCGCACCAAGGTAGATGAGTGTGGATTCATCATCCTAACATTGAATGACATTGATTGAAGGTGTGTCGTCATCGATCATCTCAGGATACAGGAAGGGAAGAGTGGAAGGGGCCTCGCCCTTGCATTGATAAGTCAGAGGCCCCAAGGAAATGGTGTTTATGAAAAAAAAAGTTAGGAGGGATAGATTCAGGATCCATCGACTCCATCGATGAAGGTGGTGATGAAGGTGGAGCAGGTGAAGAAGGTGGAGAAGGGCTAGTGTCCTTAATGAGTTCAATGCGGGCCTATTTGGTAGGTGGTTTGGGGAAGCCGATACCACTATGGTCATTATGTTTGCGGGTGGTACATGGAATAATGGTATGGTAGCCTTGCTCATAAAATCCAAAACCAAAACCCTTCCATGCACATCAGTGCAGGAAGGTGTGGGAAAAATGGTGATTGGTAAGTGATTGGAAGTCAAAGTGGAAAATGGGCGGGTTTGTGATGGTGGTTCAGGTGTGTAAGTGGTAGTATCAAGTCCTCCATAGGTGAGACTAGTACGAAGGTGGGGAGGACCATAAAGGATATGCTCTCCTATACAGTGATCATAGCAAGGGTTTTGGTGAAGGCTTCCATACTCTTGTGGAGTAAGAAATGTGTTGAAACTATATAGGCAGTACTCCCCAGAGTGAGGCATTGAAAAACACCTTCCAAGGGATTAGTGGTTGGTATGTAGGTAGTCGGTATGGATAATGTGTCAGAGGTTGATGCAGAGGTGGAGTTAACAGATTGGGAAGCTAATGGGGCAGTCGTGGAGGTTATGGCAGCAGTAGGAATGGAGGAGGTTTGTGCGGTAGAAGTAACGACCTGACCTGGTAGGTGGAGGTGTAGGTGAAGTGGTAGTGGTCGCAGAGGTAGACGGCTTGATAGGTATGAGCACATCATTGGGTTGGTAAAGCATGTTACATGTTTTAAAAGGTGATGGGTTAGCTAGAATGGTATAAGTGTGTCCTTTGTGTTCAAACTTTACACAACGATGCAAAGTGGAAGGAACACAACCCATGACATGGATCCAGGGTCTACCAAGCAACAAGGTTATATTGGAATTCCCCCTCCAAAACGTAAAACAATTCGAGAATAGTGTGGGGCCCATGCAAATGTGGAGGATGACGGTGCCTAGTGTAGAGGTGATAGCGTCATTGAATGAACGCAACATGATCGGGTGTTTATGCATGTAATTTTCAGGTATGCACATTTGAGTGAATGCATGGGATGAAATGATGTTAATGCTAGCGCCCCCATCAATCATCACACGATGTACCCGTATGTCGTTGATGTGGACAAAGATGAAGAGGGCTAGGTTTGGGTCATCATTTTGGTGTGGCATGATCTCTTCCTCTGAGAAGCTAAGGGAGGCCACTTGGTGAACAAGGTGAGGTGAAGATGAAGGTGGTAATTTGGTGAGAGAGGCTACATGATGGGGTGTGATAATGGAGGCTATAGGTGTAGGGTCATTAGGTAAAACCTCAATCAATTGAAGAACCTCCATGAGAGCTTGATGATGGGATTTTGAGGTTTGAATGAGGTCATATAAGGACATTTTGAGGGGATATTGGTGTAATTGTTTGAGCATGGTGCGATGTGTGATGCCATTAGAAATGGGATACGTGGGGCCGCGGATAGTTATTTTAGGTATGGGTGTAGATGGTATGTTGGGTATAGGATTGGTTGGTGGGTCAGTTGCCTTTTCTTTTCCCTTATCCTTCTGAGCACATGTAGTGATGTGTATCATGTTGATCTAAGGGGAGTTGGCAAATGGAGAAGGTGTAGGGTGAGTGGTATAACGACACAACGGGCAAAACCTACTAGAGGAGAAAAACCCTATGAGGTCAGTTGGGTGCAACGACATTTGGGTGGTGGTGTGGCAAGTTCTCTAATGTGAACCATGTTAATTTCAAATCTTGGGGGTGGCTCTAGGAGCGGTGAGGGTGGAGGTTGTGGTCGTTGAGTGGGCAGTGTGGGAATGGGTGTCGGTGAAGTAGGATCCTCATCGAGAAGGTCGTCATCGTCAAAGTTGGTTTCTGGTGGACACAACTAGATAAGGATGGTTTTTAAGGCCTTGCATTTCTCCATGTCATGTCCTAGCACACAATGGTATGTGTAAATTTTAGTATCATCAAACCCTTTTGGCTTGGGTTTGAGGGGGTCGTAAGGTCTAAGTGGCGGTAATGTGATGACATAGGTCTCAAGGAGGTTGGTTAAAATTTTGGCATAAGACCCTACTAGTGGATCACAATGGGAAGTGAACATGGGTTTGGGTGTAGGTGTAGGTGATTGTTGAGGAACGGTCTTTAGAAGAGGAGGGGGTCGAGCCATGGGTTTGGGTGCTGGTGTGGTTTTAGGTGTCGGTCATGTTTGTTTAGGTATGGGTATAGTAGATGGACGGGTAGGAGGGTGTGTGGTCGTTTTGACTACCTTATTGTGGGGTAGTGGAGTTTTTTTTTGGGTTGCACCTTCTTGGGTAAAGGTGATGTGGGTGTATGAGGTCTAGAAGGAAAATAAGATGGAGGAAGAGGGCAAGTTACCCACGGGGATAATGGGGGTGCTATGAAGGTAGATGACGTGGGTTGTGCTTGAGGTGTGCAAGATAGTCGACTGAAGTGTAGTGGGTAGTGAAGCAATAGCTGAGGGTATTGGAGGTATGGGTGGTAAAGAGACTGTAGGTGTGGGTGTAAGTCGGGTTGGGCGTCTAGGTAGGTCAGAGGTTTGTGAGGAAGGAATGGGCTGTTGTGTTTTTGGTTTATTGATGGATGGAGGTTTCTTGACCATGTGGGGAAGTTGAGATCCTAGGATGGACGACATAGGTGTTTGTGCAATTGGTGCGACCGGGGTATGAGTTCTATGGGTTTGGTACTTTTTTTGGGTGTCAAAGTAGCTATGGTAAATTACTAAGAATAGGTCTTAGGGTGAGTTGGATTGGTGAGGTTTCTAAGTGAATCAGTATGTGTGGATATTATTTAAATTAAGATATTTAAATAATAAATATAGTGAGGATTGAATTAATTTAATTAAATTAATATTAGTGGGGTGAAAGGGGCCATGGCTAGATGAATGTGATGAAGGGTGTTTATTCGTTGAGGGACCAAAGGGGAGTGTGACCTAATTATAGTGTCTACACATATCACAACAAACAACGGGGATTGGAGACCAACCACACTGGAATGCTAGATGAATTCAATAATGGTCAACATGGCAATGTGTGTTATGTTGTTGTGTGTTTTTGAATTGTTGTTAGGAGGTTTCACATGGGGGATTACCTCCAATTGTGACAAATGGGGCTTGTGTGTTATTCTTTCATATTTCCTTTATTTGATTTTAGTATGTGATTTTTTTAGTGATGTAT
Source organism: Taxus wallichiana var. yunnanensis (assembly GCA_018340775.1). Lineage (NCBI taxonomy): Eukaryota > Viridiplantae > Streptophyta > Pinopsida > Cupressales > Taxaceae > Taxus > Taxus wallichiana. The sequence continues at coordinate 340,124,346 of CM031244.1, forward strand.
TCTCTTTTTATTCATTATTTAATTTGTGTCTAGATTAGTAAATTAATCATATTACTAAACTAATTATAGATGGGTAAAAAGAATTCATTTATTAGATTAGATGGCTCTTTGGGTTAGATTTTGTAAGTTCAGTTCTTGTGATCTTGAGTGTTGTAAACCCTACCTCATCGTGGAAAAATTTTAAGGGCCAATTTTGGAGGCTTCGGGATAAGTTAAACTTGTCTCACACCTCTTAATTTGCTATACCAACCCTGCCTATGGATTGGGGGAGGGGGTCAAAAATAGACCCCATTATGTGTTTTGTAAGATAAAAAGTGGCATTTATTTCACTTTTCTTACATGAGTTTTAAAGTTTGTCCTTAAGAGGGTATGGGTTTGGATTGTGTGTGTAAGAGGTTTGTCATTCCTCTCAATCACCAATTTAATGTGCATTATGGTTGAGGTTTTACTTGTGAGGTGGAGTTGAGGATAAGTGATGTGGCATCCTACATGGAGCCACCTCACCCTCCTCTCTCCCTTTTCTATTTATTCAAGTTCTTTTTCTTTTTTGGGGGTTACTTCATATCTTTTTGTGCTCTTGCATTTTTGAGTTGGATGATTTTGGAGTGCTTGTGGATTTTGTTGGAGGTTTTGGTGATATTTTGGGCTTTAAGAAGCTTGGTTGGTGACTCTTGGTTCAAACTCTATCATGGAAAGGTAGGATTTATACCCTTGTTTTATTATTTTTCTTTTACTTATGTATATGTGTATGTTATTGAGTGTTTTGGTATACTTGTTGGGTCCTTGGGTAGATGTCTTAAGCGTGGTGTGGGAGAGGGCCATGGGGACCTTATATGTAGAGAGGTATAACATTTTATTTCATGTTTTGGAGGGAATTGGTCTGGGTGCCCCACCTTGGACAAGAAAATGCTTGCATTTTTTACTTGGTTTTATGAGGGAGACATAAGAGATAGTAGGGAGGCATAAGATAATGTGGGAGGCATAAGAGGATCTTGAGGGAGGCATAAGAGTTTTGTAGGGGTTTTGAGATGTATATTGGAGGGTTTTAAGGTGGGAACCTAATTCTTATTGGGAGGCATAAGTGATCTCCCCATAGATTCTTGCTCCATTGGCTTGCATTATGAAGCCTTGTATATTTTGTTAGTTTCCTTCTTGTGATTGTAGTTTGTGTTGATTGTGTTTTGTTATGGTTGTGAAATCTTGTATTGTGATGTGGAAGCTTTGTATTTGTTGTCATGAGTTGGATCCATCTTTTATTTCTTTGTGGTTGGGGCTTGGGGGCCAATGAGGAGGATAGATTCTTCTCCTCATTGGATTATTGGTTGGGTGGAGAGTGTCGCCTCTCCCATTTTTGTTGTGGACCAAGTGAAGACATGGTGGAGCTCTTGTTGATGATGTGAAACTTGGAGAATTTGTTGATGTCCAAAATAAATCCTTCCTTGTGAGAAAACCTTCTTGTTATTCCCACTTGAGGTGGAAGACTTGTAGTATTGTATTTTTTTAAATGTTGCATTGTAAGTTTCATTTACCAAGTTGTATTATTATTTTGAAGGAATATCATTGAGGAATTGTATAATTTCATTTCTCCTCAAATTGTATTATGTAAAGAAATGAATCAAAATGGTAATCATGTTTAAAAGTTTAGTTATAATTTGTATTGTGAGAAAGTAAGTTCTTGTATTAAAATAAATAAGCTATGCTCAAGGAAAAGAAATTTCATTATCATTGTTGAAGCTATAGTATTGTTGTAAAGGAAAGGAAGACATTCTAGTAAAGCTAGTATTGTTATAATGGAAAGGTGATTAGAAGGGAAAGAAACGACTAGTTCATATTTTTAATCAACTTATTATCTCATATCATTTTGTAGATCTTACTAAAAAGTTAGTAGTTCTTATATTAAATCTTATTGGAAATCTTGTTATAATTGTTTGTGAGAATGGTTGAAATTTGTAGTTTGTAAAAGGAAAGAAATAGTTACTTATTTTGTATTACATGAAACTTATAGAGTAGTGAAATAAGTTATATTTGTTCATTCTCTTATAGTGGTTGAAAGAAATTTTAAACTTTATTCAAATAGATGGAAAGAACTTAGATTTACTTGTCTTTACTTGGTTAATAAAAATAGAGTAATTCTTAACACTAGTAGAGAAAAGAAGTTTCTCATTGCAACTTAGGCTTTAGCCTCCTTAGAATGTGCAAAATTATTATTAAGTTATTGTAGAATTTCTTATAAACCCTTTGTGACTTGATATAACAATAAGTGAAATTAGACTTATTTTCTTTTAAAACCTCTTACCTAAATACTATCAAAATTTTACCAAGAAATTTTAAGTGTGGAATTAAAAGATGTTGACCCAAATAACATTATATACATCACTACCTCGATAGAAGTACTAAGGTAACTTAACATATTAATATTAACATTAGAATATTAATAATATTACGTTATATATTAATATTATAGGGTTATTAAAATTATTATTCAACAAAAATAACAAAGTAGTCATATATATATATATATATATTAAAAAATTATATGTAAAAATAATAATTACCAAAGAAATCACAATAAAATACTTCAAAGTGAGGGTTGTGGCATTTTATAATGGGATGGGAATGGGATCCCCATCGCATGAGACAAGCTACTCTCCTCCAGTCGGTTAGCGGGTATCAAAAAGAATGTCCCATTTTATAATGGGATGGGAATGTGATCAAACAAGAACAGCATGGTGGTCCGGCCACAAAAATGATAACAATGTACTCGCCGACCACTAACGGAGAAAACAACCAGACGATCATCACAAAAGAGTCATAAGCCAAAATGTAGCAATGATAGCGGTTAATCTTGTCCGATATGGTGGGGATTTAGATTTGGCTACCCTTCTCCTACATCCCTACTGTCGGAAAAAAACACATTATAACTAATACCAATCCGATCCTTAGCCGGATTTCACTCCAATATTACCTAACGGTCATCCTGTAACCTACATCGAAGGCAAGTCTCTCATAGTCTATCCTATGTAGATCAACCAGTCGAGGATTCGACTTGTCTTATCATTTACACATGAGCCTAAAGTATCCCTATATGAATGAGACAAGATCTTCCAAAGCTGCATATGGGAGTCTGGTTATGTAAAATATATGGGTCGAAAGATGGATACCAGACATAAGCCCGTGCCCAATGTTGACTAAGGTTTTGAAGACAAAGCAATGAAGTAAGCTTTAGCACAAGGATAAAGCTCAATCTTACCTTGTATTTTTCTCTCCATCTCCGGGCTATCCGATTTGAATGAAAGCTTAGGCCAAAAATTTGTGAAATCTGACATGAGCCCTCGAGATGGGACTCCAATTTTCCTCCTCCTTAAGAACCTTTAGAAGTGGGTAAATTGACATTTTGATAAGATCCGGACCTATTGTTTTTTCAATATATATATATATATATATATAATTCTATATAATGGTATTTCTATAATAATACCCTATTTCGAGTTTTTTTATTTAAATGGCTTTTTAATAAAAAGATATATGTATTTATATATATTTCTTTCCCAAAGTAGAATGAATCATCAGAACCTATTTTACCTCTAAAATGGGCAAAACCCCACAAGCCCATTTGGCCAAATCTAAAAGCTATGAGCTAAATAAAATATCTCAATATTTGTAATTTGAAATGAGGGTATAAACAAAATAAGAAAATAATGACGATGTATGCCTCTCCAAAGAAGCTTCCTCCTTCTCCTCCAAAACCTACAAAACAAAAGAGAAATAATAAGTCAAAAGAAAAGAGAAACAAGCTTTCTTAAGGAAACTTTAGGGTTAGTTGATTTTCCTCATCTAACGGCCCCGAATGAATCCATCCAAAGGATGAGATTAATCCCTACAAAAATTAGATGGGGAATGGGTGAGAGGAATTTGAATTTAAATTTACATGTTAATTCTAAAATACATGGGTTGACTTTTTAAGGGGTCATTTTATTTGGTTATGGGGTGTGTTTATTCTTCTAACCCCCGTGTTAATCTAAGGGACCTTGTTATTTGTTTTGAATTTAGTCACCTTGTGGATTAAAATAACTTTAGTTTTAATTAAATAGGTCCCCTTTTCCCCATGGGATTAATTTATCCTAGTTGACTATAGTGGAGATTAAATGTTTATCAATATTACCTTTAAGGGAACCTAAACCATACTTTAGGATAATTAGGTTTATTAAAAATATAATGTGATTTTTATTATTTTATAATGGGGAAAATTATATTATTAAATTTAAGTGACTTAGAAACAAAAATGTGACAAGTGTTATTTTTGAAACCCTTTTACGGGCATGTTATTCAAAAAAATATTATTCCATAATATTATAGCTTGCCCTAGGTTGCTCTTGGGTCTCGTGTAGGAAGATTTTAGCGAGCATTACACTTGCTATCAGATTCGTGGATTCAAACCTTTGACCCATGGGCACACTAGAAAAACACAAGACATGAACATTTAACCTAGCGTAAATATTTTTTTAGACATAGAAAAAAACATTGTCTGATAATTGTATAATGTAGTAAACCTAGAAAATTGAAACAAAAACCTATAATGATGAACTAACTCTCACCTTGGTCTGTGTAGGAGGTGAAGACCAAATGAGGGGTTCTTACATGTAGATATAGACTTTCCGCCTTCGAGATCAAGTGATAACATCCATTCTACCTCAGATTTTACATACACTTCAGGATGTAAATGCCGCTATATGAGGAGGGTCCTTAGGAGGACGACTTGCTAAATAGGATAGGGAGCCATTAATTGAGGCTCATGCATATCCTCGACACAGCTAGGAGCATACGGTATAGAACTCCCATGTGGAGTCGGCTAGGGAAGAGTTTCCGTAGAGAGGGCATGGAGACAGGATTTCAGGACACAGGGATAGATCTCGGAGCCCTAGGCATAGGGAGGAGCATGTAGAGATACCTAGGGGTCTCTAGTGCTACTTACTGAGACCATATCAGGGAGATCTTGAAGCTATGACCATCTCACTATTCTAGAGATACAAGTGGTTTTGAGGCAGAGGCCTGGTTGGTGAGCTTGAGTGGATGTTTCAATATTTTCCATTGTACTAGCAACACAAAAGATCTTGTTGCAATCCATATTTTGAGGGTTGGAGTAGGTGTCTAGTGGAGGACCAAGGAGTAGAAGATCCATGTTGACTCATAGATGGTTACCTAGGAGCTCTTTGAGGAGTGGTTCAGGAGCAGGTATTTATCCAGGAGGTTTATTCAACAAATGATAGACGAGTTCCATGACCTCCGTCAGACATCTATGACTGTAGCTGAGTATGAGAGTCGATTTCTAGACCTACTCCAATATGTCTACTATATACATAATGAGTAGCTCTAGATTCACAATTTCATCAGGGGCCTGAATTTGGATTTGGGTGGTGTGGTGTGTATTCACTACCCACAGACCTTAGTAGAGGTCGTGGAAATGGCCTATATTACAAAGGAGACAGGAGGGAAGACACAGCATGCTAGGGATAGAGTTAGGAGCCACATCCAGCAGATGTAAGATAGTAGGTCGAGGGGGTCAGATCCTCCTCCTTATGGTGGACATGGTTCTGCACATTCGTCATTCAGGCCACCACAATAGCCACCTCAGAAGCAACAACAAACTCATCCACCATTCATACCTACTCAGAGATTCAACGCTCAGAGGGGACATATTATGGGGCCTCTTCCTAGGGGTCCCATTAGGACACAGAGGTACATCGAGAGCTCGGTCCGCACGAGCTCATCGGCAGAGACCTCGTAGTCCCTAGTCACATTGTCGGGATCCACAACGTAGACCTCTAGAGTACCGGATGGAGTTGCATCTCATTAGAGAGGACCAAGAAGTTGTTATGGTTGTGGTGTTGTTAGACATCATTAGAGAGAGTTCCCATAGAACCCTAGTAACAAGGGTAAGATAGATTTCACATCCTACTCTTGGAAACATGGGATGCAGCCATCGATCTATGCGCAGTGGTCGAGAACAACCGTGATGAGCACCGAGACCACTATGATAGAGACTACAAGTAGCATTGGTGGTATTCCTACCTCCATTCTATTTAATTCTGGTTCATCTGATTCATTTATTACACCATCTTTAGTATAGCATTCAGAGGGTGGTGATAGTTAGGCAAGGTCTTAGTTGAACGTCGAGATGGCTTTTGGAGCCAAAATCTCTGTAGACTCCTTAGTTAAGGAGTGTGTAGTGGATTTGGAACCCTTCACCACTACCTTGGATCTTCGTATCCTTCGTTGGGTTTGTGTTGAGCCATATTAGGCATGGACTAGTTGTTTACACACAAATCCAGTGGACTATTACCATAAGACTATTTCATAGATACAAATGATCCAAGAGTTAAGTCAGTGATAGAAGGATTTAGGAGGCCCATTTCCATCCGCACCATCTCTATGCTATGCAGCTTAAGTGGGGTGTGTGATGAGGTTATCAGATGTATGTTGTTATGATTAGTGACAGATTTGAGGATGAGTTTAGTGGACCATCCCTTGACGACCATCACATCTTGAGAGATTTTGTTGATGTTTTTCCAAGGGAGCTACCGGGGTTACCTCCCCCACGTGAGATAGATTTTCACATAGATTTGGTTTGGAGCAGATCCTATCTCATGAGCACCTTATCGTTTGACTACCCCTGAGCTCTACGAGCTCAAGTTGCACCTGAGGGCCTTCTAGAGAAAGGCTTGATCCATCCTAGTGTATCCCTTTGGGGTGCACCAATGATATTTGTAAAGAAGAAGGATGGATCTCTGCGGTTGTGTATTGATTATCGCCAACTAAACAAAGTAACGATCAAGAATCGTTACCCCCTTCCACGCATTGATGATTTATTTGATTAGATGAATGGGGCCACAGTATTCTCCAAGATAGATCTTAAGTCAAGGTATCATTAGTTGAGGATCATGGAGGTAGATATTCATAAGACTACTTTCGTATGAGATATGGCCACTACGAGTTCACGGTAGTGCCTTTTGGTTTGACGAATACCCCGTAATATTCATTTGCTTGATGAATGGGGTATTTAGGACTTTGTTAGATCACTTCATGATCATTTTCCTTGATGACATTATGATTTACTCATGTATGCATGAGGAGCACGAGGAGCACCTTCTCCAGGTTCTTTAGTGTCTTTGTGAGTAGTATCTTTATGAGAACCTGGAGAAGTGTGTGTTCTTTCAAAGAGAGGTGCAATATTTATGCCACATCATTTCTAGGGAAGGTATCGTAGTCGATACTTCTAAGATTCAAGCTATTATGGATTGGAAAACACCCACTAATGTGACCAAGGTGTGCGGTTTCATGGGTTTGGCAAGATACTATAGGAGATTTATACAACACTTTTCTCAAAGTTGCGCAAGACCCCATCACTTCCCTTAGCAGAAAAGGAAGAAGTTTTTATGGTTAGATAGATGTGAGCATGCCTTCAAGACACCGATAAAATGCCTCACAACAAGGTGCCTATCCTTATAGTACCAAACCCTCAGGGCAAGTTTTTCATTTGTACAGATGCTTCTTTGCCAAGACTTGGAGGTGTTTTGATGCAGGAGGGAAGAGTAGTTGCATTTTATTCTCGCAAACTCAAAGATTATGAGCTCAATTATCCGACTTGTGATCTTGAGCTTGTTGTGGTTGTACACGCCTTAGTGTGGTGGAGACACTTCCTTCATGGCCGAAGATTTACACTCGGGACCGATCACTTGATTCTTCGCCACCTCTTCACGCAACCCAATCTCAACTCTTGTCATTAGCATTGGATGGAGTTGATTTGTGAGTAGGACATGGAGATAGAACATGTGAAGGGGGAGGATAACATGGTTGTAGATGCCCCGAGTAGAAAGATACATGTGGCTATGGCTATTATAGTGGGTAAAAATTTGCGGAGTAGGATTTTGCAAAATGCCTTCCTCACGATAGTTTCTACCTTACATCCAAAGAAAGATATTGAGTCTCGAGACCTCTTAAGGGGAGATTTGATGGATTTTCATTAGAAATAGATGGCCTTCTCAGGCACAGAGGTAAGATATATGTTCCTAGAGATGGAGGCTTGAGATAGGACATTTTGAAACATGCTCATCATGTACCTTATTTAGCCCATCCTAGGGTGAAAAAGATGCACGCCACATTGAGACGGTTGTACCATGGAGAGGACTTCGGAGAGACATGGCTCAGATTGTATCATGTTGTTTGGAGTGTTAGAAGGTGAAGGTGAAGGTGAGCATCAAAGCATCTAGGTGGCCTTATTTTTGCTCACACTATACCGGAGTGGAAATGGAACACCATTTCCATGGACTTCATAGTTGATTACCGACATCAAGATACCACCCCCGACACCATCATGGTCACGGTTGATAAACTAATGATAGTGACTCATTTTTTCTCTGGTAAAGACCACCTACATAGCTAGTGCAGTGGCATGGGTATATCTTAATGAGATTGTCAGATTACATGGGATTCCACAAAAGATCATTTGCGACCATGATCCCTTGTACACTTCTCACTTACGGACTACCATGCAAAGTATGCTCTAAGGTCAAGATCAATTTTAGTATAGCATATCACACCCGAGATAGATGGACAGACCGAGTAGGTGAATCAGATCTTGGAGGACATGCTTAGGATGTATGTCATGGATCATCGGTTGATATTGGAGGAGTATTTATATTTGGTGTAGTTTTCCTACAATAATAGCTTCTAGAGTTCAATTGACATGGATCCTTTTCAGAACTATATGGTAGAGTGCAGGACACCTCTAAGTTAGGACAAAGTTAGAGGATAGGGTTTCTCTTAGATAAGATTTACTATAGGACATGAAGCAAAGAGTTGTTATGATCGGGGAAAATATTGCAGGAGGCTTAGGACAGAAGAAGAAGTGTGTCGATCAACATAGGACAGATCGTAGTTTTGTGTGGGAAAGAATGTGTTTCTTCGTGTCGTGCCACATAAGATCCCTATCCATTATGGAAAAGGTTCTAAGCTTGATCCTAGGTTTATGGGTCCCTTTGAGATCTTGGAGCATATCGGACATTCGGCCTATCGCCCAGCATTGCCACCCATCTTGCCTCACATCCATGATGTATTTCATGTATATGTACTTAGAAGAGATATTACATATCCTTCTCATGTGCTAGATTAGACCTCATTGCAGTGCAAGATCGGGGGGGTGATGGTGGAGCCCATCCATATTCTAGAGCGTAGGACCTCGGGCCTTCACGACAGAGATATTGACAAGGTTTGAGTCTAGTGGGATAGGTATGATGATACTGCTACTACATGGGAGGATGCTACATTTCTATGAGTCTGGTTTCTACACCTATTCTAGTGACTTCTAGGAGGAATTCGAGTCTAAGGGGAGGGGGATGTAGTGCCCACTTCCCTTCGACACTTATTACTATTGATTCGATATTGTTGACTATCCTTATGGATATTATTTTATCATTTTGACTTAGCATGATGTTAGATGATAGAGATACTTGGACTATTATTGCATGTCAATTCATAGTATGATGTGTGTGGATTATTAGAGACATTTTATATCGATGATGATATGTTTTTGACATAGTTATATATTTCTGACATGCGATATTTTCGTCATATTAAGTAGACCTTAACAATTAAACTACTCTTGTGACCCTATTGATATTGATGAA